>OZ007527.1:221076-479894 GCA_963931895.1 Eupithecia pulchellata | reverse complement strand
GGCGCTGACGTGGCTGCTGGTGCTGGTGGGAGGCGCAGCGTTGTTGGCTCCGCCACCAGGACCGCTAGAACTGCCTCCGCCCTTCGATTCATCTGAAGACTTCCATGAGATGATCTGTTCCTGCGATATGATGTTGGTGTAATGTTGAGTGCGCTGCATATGGCTCGTCATCTCGGCTAGTGAACGGAAACTCTCGGCGCACCACATACATTTTAGGATCTGTCGTGTTTGCTCAGCGCCCTTTCCCAACCAAACGTCTTGACCACGTACTAGCTTTCTAGGGATTGGCATATTCTCTTTGATCAACATGTTCAGATCGTTCTGGTTTGGTTTATTGGAACCACTAGAAGATAAGGAGTGTTGTGATGGTGTGGAAGGTGAGCTAGATGGTGGATGCAGAGACGGAGGCAAGGGTGCGCCCGTGGAAGTCGGAACGGGAACGTTGACTCCGCAATGTTTGGCTTCTTTCATGTGAACAGTCAGTTCTGCGAGAGAATTAAAGCTCTTTTTGCACCATACGCATTTTAGAACATCTTTCGTTTGATCGGCGCCTTTGTTGAGCCAGTGTGACTGCCAAGCGGAGTGACGGGCGGCAGCGTTCGGTGCCAGTCCAGCGCCGAGAGCTGCGCTCTGGACCGAGCGGAATAGCTCCTCTCCACCCAGGCGACTCAGTTCACTCATCTTTTCTAAAGCTTTTGTGGCGTCACTAGGAGTGGGGCCACCATGTTTCATTTTCCCATTCCAATCTCCTGGAATACCACCTTTGGGGACAGTTGCTGGCTCGCAGCGGCCACGGCAGCGGCGAAGTAAGGCAAGTGCGGTGCGACCGGCGTGGACCACGGCGACGGGTTGGGTTTGAACTCGGAAGGCCTAGAGTTTTTCCTACTCGGGACAGGGGAAGGCGAGTCAGCCGGGCCCCGCTTTCTAGTACCGGCGGACAGATCCAGCGGACCGTCTTCGTTTTTGCTAAGATTAACGGCGTCATCGTTGTCATCAGCGTCGTCATCCTCAGGCTGAGGGGACTCACTGCGCCTTCTGCTGAAGTCGAGAATTCCATCAGAGCGGTCAGGGTCGGTCATGTCTTCGTGGCAAGACATCAGAAGGCGCTGCTGAGCGGCGGCGGCGGCGGCACCGAGATAGGCGGCCACGGCGGCGGAGTGCGGTGGCAGCAGCGCCGCGGGGAGGGCGGCCGTCAGCGCAGCGGGGAGGGGGAAGCCCATCCCCGCGCCCGCGCCGCTGCGCGCCGAGTACACGGACTCATTGGACGGACATCGCGGTGCCCCCGAAGACTCCCGCGACAGACATCTCGGGCTCTCCCTGTGGACAAAGATGACAACCATCAGCATTCTCAATTATACGGACCCCAGACGTCAGTCTAGTAATTGAATTATCGAAACTGCCGCTTTCCATCAGGCTTGTCGCCCTGCCTGTCCGCCGTCTTCCTAAACCGGTTACCGATATTTGAATATCGACAGTAAACAAAACGAATGCACGTTTTTTTATAGCTCCTCTAATAGATTAATGACTCGTTTGTGAATAATAAGCAGACGCTAATAAGCTAGGTCATTTGAATTTTGAAAAGCTATAAAAATTCTGACAGCATTTGTGTTTCGATAAAGTTCTCTGATGGATAGTCAGATATACCGAAATCGTCATTTCTTTTTTACTTCGCCCTACTTCTGACCTCTTTGTTATTTCTATTGTCTTGTCTTTGAGACAATATAGGAGATTTAAATCCTATAATTTTCATTTATTAATTATGACTTTAATAGGTCATTACAGTATCAGTAATGGAGGTTATGAATCTATTTCATTATCTATTAACTTCATTAAGTTGATATTTTAAAGCTGCATTTTAACAATTCTATAATTCATTATGAATGTAAGCGGGTTAACTACGAACCTATTCATAATGAATGCATCAAACTACGATAGTTTTTATAGTAAAATTCTATAATAATTACTTTTTTGCCTAACTATCATGAAAACAGTAGGTAGCCGTTGTTTTATGACAGTGCGTTCATAAATTTTTACTTATTTATTTATATCTATTAATGTTAGTATTCCTTATGTTGTAAAATAAATATATATGAGTTATGCATTTACACCTCTTACAGTGAAGTTGAACTTCTAGGTAGGCACAGGTAGGTCATAAATTTGTACGAATTAATGTACCTACTTATATGACGAAAGCCAATCTTTTTGAAGTGAACATATTATGTAGAATAAAATCCATGTAAAATTCCTCTTTCTAATAGATGTCTAAAGTATTCAGCGTGATAATGTTGGTAAATAAAAGTTGTAATAATAATCAATCAGTAACAAAAACTACCTAGTAGCCAGTAGATAGGTACCTATTAGTACATATAATTTTCAATGAGTAGTGTGGTAGAAACGATGAGGGATGTAAATAGTACAGATAATCTACTAGCTTATACAAATAAAGCTAATAGGGTTTTCCACGGAGGTTCTAATATTTATAATTTTATAAACAACACGATGTTTTGTTTAAATAAAACCTACAATTTATGTAGGTACCTAAGTACTTACATAGGTAGTAGTTTTATACTTATTATAAGAATCCTCGTTCCTATAATGTAGTTCTGTTAACTTGTTTTTTTTTTTGTTTAATGTTAGTACAGGGTTTATAAAATTATTTAGCTGATGTTTATCTAATCTGACTACTCGAAAAAAATACAAAACATTTCAATAAGTTGATCCAATGCAAGTAAAATCTGAAGAAGAAATAATAACACCGGACACAAACCTCAATCTAATTTTAGAGACTTAGATAAACCTTGTATTCGTATCTTAGTTACGCAAAAAGTTTAAAACTAGGAAAAGGCTCAAGACATTATAATCAACTTTGTTAATGACTACGAAAACAATAAGATATATATGATGAATTACTGAAAACGAATAAGACACTTGAACAAATAGGAAACCTACCTCACGTGGTCGGTCTCGACGATCATTCTTGATAAAATCTTCTCAAAATAGTCCAGTTTGTAAGAGCGAAAGAACGCTCGGATCCATCAATACAACACTTTTCATTAGAAACACTGATAAAAAGACAGCAAAAGTGACTTCCCAAAGATAGTTGTAAATGTTTACACGTCGCGAAAGACGCGGCGCGATGCCGGCGGTCGAAAGGGAAGTGCGCGGTGCCTGCGGCGGCGGCGGCGGTCCCGCGTGGAATGAGACGCCGTGTGATTTACGACCCGCCTGCAGCGCCCCCGCCCCGCACCGCCCCTCACCCGAGCGAGACAGCCGCTGCTGCCGGCGTGGCGCCCGCGCGATAGACAGAGACGGCTGTACGTATCAAGTTCGAGGGGTGGCGCTGCGTAATGCAAGCGTGCGTGCGATGCGCGAGGTGGACATGCAGTGACGGGCGATCGTTCCGATGACAGGCGACTGACGCGGCGAAGCTACTCCGCATAGCTGACTCACTTCGACACCAGAGAAAAACTCACCGTATCCTTGACGACCAATAGGCGCAAAATAATTTTAACGAGTTTGTTTACTGAATATACTAAGTATTTGACGAGAGTTGTTTGCCCACGTCGGCCGCAATAAAGAAGTCCCGGCTTAGAAGATTACCCGGCCGGGTTGACGGCGTTGACAAGGAAATGGCGCGTTAACAAAACGCCGAGATGAGTCCTTTTATCGAGTCAGGGACAGACAGGGGACGAGGACGGATTTACGCGTATCATGAACAGATTTCCTGCTCCGACAAAGAAAAATTTACGGGTATATTTTTTTTTCAGAAAAGGAAATTTTGAATTGATGTAGCAGTACGAATACGAGAGATTCAATAAAGGAACGACTGTGATACCTGAAAAGAAAGACGTTGGTCTATCTATTCTAAGAGTAGGTAATAGACAAACCCCGGAATATAACGGGAGTATGTTATTTTCAGAAAATAATTTCAAGTGACAATGACTTAAGATGAATCTATGTTATCGAAATAAAAATACGGTATTATTTTTAATCCTTTGAAGTTGCATAAAAGTGGCAAATCAGACACATGGCACACAAAGAAGTCAAGTCCTTGAAATTACTTTAGTTTAATTTTGGCGACGACATCCGAATTAACACCAATACTATAATAATGTATGATACTTACATGTATGATAATAGGACAAAACCCTGGACCTTAGAGATATAATTTTCTTGAATTTACTGTAACACTACTGTACCTACTAAACAATGTAGCCTTCAAAACTATCCTCTAGTTCCCAGCTTAAATGTTTTTATAATATTTTTAAATCAATAGGATTTAAGTAAGGCCGTAGCGACAGCTGTTTGTTTTATAAGGTATACCTAATATTCAGGTGCATGCGGGTCAATCAATCACGGTGTTTATGCGACAGCCATTGTGCCATCTTTACCTTCGGAAGCAAAGGCATAAACAACAGAATATCCTGATTTTGCTGCAAAAATACGATAGGTTTATACTCACTGTGAAGGAAATTAAAGCGAAAGAGCGTAGGCTTAGAAGAACACATAGAAGGAAAGGAAAACACTTTTCCACTAGGTGTAAGTCTTCAAGATAAGATCTAAGAAACCATTAAAAGGTTTTATAATTTGATTCTGCAAATGTAACTCTACGTTGTCATCGCTTCTTAGAAAAGCTGGAAAGTTGATGATTGTTGAATTGACTTGACATCTTTGTTATAGAACGTAGTAGTTTTATTATCTTTGGTTATAATCGGCAACAAGGTTGATTCATTGATGACTCGAAGATATTACCTATTTGACACGTCATATGTCTGTCATGATTTTTAACCTACATAAGTTTTGTGCAGTTTGTGATTGTTTGAATTGATAAAATTGTACTTGCATTATCTGTGAGAGTTGGGGGTAAGTAGCCACATACTAAACTTCAGTACTACATTGATAGATTGACACGAAAAAGAGACGATCTACAATAGAACAGAACAGCGAAAGCTCAATAAATATATACAAATCCAAAATGTAAACAATAGACCCTCAGGATGAAGCACTAAAGCTCGTGGACTGGCGTATGATTGATGAAGTCTCTTCACAGCAACTAATTGACATTGATGGAACAGCCAGCGAACAAGCGGAACTAACCTATCACACACTCATACAAAACTTACCATCCCCTATTTTAAACAGCATAGAGTTCGAAATCGATTGATCACTAAACCGACGATAGTAAAGTTATGGTAGTAATGACAATCATACCTGACATATGGACGGATGTGAGATAAGACGAGGATTTGTACTTCGGAGGGAATGACAGATTTATATTCTAATTAAGATTGGATTTTAATTATAGGTGCATTGTGTAAAACACTGGAATTTCATGGAAATTAATATTTGGATGTGCTACAAATCTGGGGTTCGGCAGAAAATTTGAATTTTAAACCTTACGCTTTTGTCTAAACATTTTATATGGTGTTCAGCTGTTAAGGTGTTCAGGTGTTAAGGTGTTCAGCTCAAATTAAATCTTTTATGTTATGACCCAACCAGCAAAAACTAGGCTTACAATCATCTCAAGACTACTTTTTTTTTGCTCCTAAATCTCTCCTATATAACCGTATAAGCCCGCGTTTGGGCACCAATTATAAGCCTATTTAGTTTTATATCGTTTTAATATCAGTCTAATTGAATGCTGTTTGCACTTACAGATATCTAGCCCAAATTAATTTAAGCCGACTGAAGCTACTATTGCTCTTATGGAAGTATATTGTAAGCCTGAATAGGCTTATATTGGTCTAAGGATAGAACCTCTTGAGGCAATACAAGCTCAAAGTTGTACGAGTGTTCGTTTCAAAGTTGCAACGGAAGAAAAAACGATTTATAAATAAAAACAATTAAAGTTATTGTGAAGTGTGAGTTGTTTATACTAAAGTGCCGATATTATCAAGTGCATGTATTTAAGTTTTACGGTAAGTATTCTTATTGGAATATATAATTTACTGTTAAGTAGACCTGGTTTTACGCTTCAAAATTCATGCGCCTCATTAAATATGGCATTTTCTGTTATCGTATAAAAATAATATTTTTAATTTGTATTGATAATGTCGCCATTTTTTTAGCTGCATTTTACAAGCGCGCTATTAGACTACTATAAGATTGTTTACTCTAATTTAAGCATTCGGAATACTAAAGATATCTCCATATTGAAATAAATTAGGGATCCTCGCAATATTATATAAAAAGTTAGATAGGCAGAAAGAAAAAAAAATACATAACGTTCTGCCACTTCATTGATTGCTTACGTACAGACGCCAGTACAACAAGCTTCTACAATTCATTAAATTTATTTAAGTAATAGATTTTCAACTTTACCGCTACAGCATAAGGGTCAAAGTTAATTAGGAAAAATTTTCAGTTTCGGGTAGCTTGATGTGCTGACATCTGTAGATTTCGTTCTGCCACGTATGTCCAACATTCTTTCGTGGTTTTCGTACCCTTGATCAAATAATTACATCGCATTTGTTAAGATATTGAGGTCAATTTTACGATTTTGTTACAGATTTTGAAGTTTTCATCAAACACACCATGCCATTCAAGATTGTGACCATTGAGATCAGACCATTGAGCGGGAAATGCATGGTCTGTACCAACAGTACCTGAGCAGGGGAAGCGAAGAGTATATGGCGTGCTATTTTGGCCTACAAACAATAAAAACGAAGAAAAATGATAGTTCAGCTGTTTGTTTCAAGTAGTGTGCGTTTAGTTTAGACTCTTGTTTAAAATAAATTACAATTCATTTAGTGCTGCATGTGATATATTAAAGTTAAAGTTTTACGCAAATTTCTTAACATAGTTTTTAAACACGAAAGGTTTTTCATAGTCGGTTTCGTCTTCGCTCGGCGATTCCATCTTCTCTGTAATAATTTATGGAACAAAATATTTTTCCGTCGTCGTTACTATCGACTTCTTGTACGAAAGCAAAACCTGCAGAACCCTCACTTTGTTATCTACACTACCTTGTCCTGGCAGCAGTATATTTGTTTTTCGTTTAAATAATACATATTATTGCCAGCAGTTTTCTTTAATGTTTCCTAGTTATTGTAATCCATTATTTATTACTGAGTATTAAAATTTTAAAATTTTACTCATGTAATGATTAAAATTTGTATTCTCAATATCGATCTAAGATCAAACGCTCTTATATTGGTCCTTTGTAAGATTAGAAATGCACGTACTCACAGTGCTCTTATGCAATGCTGATATTAGTCTGATATTCTTACAATCGCATTTAGCAAGTCTTTTATAAAATCAAACGATCTTAGGAAATGTGCATATAAGAGCAAGTTTTCTCAAGTGCAATAAGTCTTAGTAAATGCTCTTATAGGAGTAAGTGGCTTACAATAGCATAGTAATATACTCTTATATACATATATGAGACTTGGTTATAAGACTGAGCTTTCTTGAGGCCATACCGGCTTGTCTAAGAGTAATATAAGATCGATGGCATGTTCCTAAACAAATATAAGAACGCTTTAAGCCTACCACTCTTATAAAGTGCCTGTTCTGAGACTGTTTTGCTGGTTGGGGACCTATCTCAAATTATTTAGAATCTTAAAGTTATAATATAATTTAATAAAACTACTTGTTATACTCGTAATAACAGTTAACAATTTTTATTAAATTTACACCTACAACAAAGTGACCTTCGACGTCATTCAGTTACATGAAAAATACTATGTAAATTATAAATTATCATGGTATGCTTCGTTATTGGTGTAAAGATGGATGGTAGGTATAGAAGCACCAGATGATTCATAATCGGAACCACCTGGGTTGTCATGACAGGGTAAATACCATTCGAAGCCAATAAAATTATGATTAACGACTACAAATTAAACACAATTAATTTTAAAGTGCAAAGAAACCTAGAACACATTTTATCACTGAATTGGAAATTAAATAATCTAACATTTAAAAATATCGAGTTCAGTATCTTGCTACTCTACGAGGATTACCTATGGCGAAATAATTATGGAAAAAAAATATCATTCAATACACTTTTATCGTATTAGGATTTAATATTAAGATCCCGATGATAAAATGCTAGGAAGTTTTAACGTTTTTAATCCAATATTTAGAATGAAATGACATCTTTACCTTTTCTGTATTTCCCCATACATATCTTGTGACAGCGTTTCTTTAGACATTGATATATTTTCAAAATTTCCGTTACGAACATTAGGATCGATGAACTGTCAAAAATTATTTCATGATCATTTGTGACACCTACCATAACTGTCACTATACCATATCAATTCATTTCTCTTTCATTTACAACTTTGCTTAGAACTTCACTTTGATCTAATTTCGTCTCTATGACATTAGCTATAGAGTCATGTGGTGCGTCTAGTGCGATGGCAGATGACAAGTGATCAGGTGGAACAATGGGATCGTTAAAGTGGCCACGTGGTCCGACCACCACCGCCAGGCTGAGTGCGATCGAGAGGTGTGGGCGATCGATGTCCACTTCATCCGATACCGTGCCAATGCTTTTAAACTTACGCTTTTCCAATTTATGACTGAGTTTATCTCATTCGATTTATTGATTTTTGGAGTTGAAAATTTCTTCTTCACACAAATCACGTAACTTTTGAATGATATTTTGATCATGTCAAAGTCTCTTTCTTATACAGGGTGTCCCACGGCCATGGAGTAGTAGGTACTAGAAGTACCAGAAATATTAATGACTTCTAAAATACAACCTGTATGTTTAATAGTACTTATCAGCAGAGTCAATCCTAAGAATCGAATCGGTCCAATAAACATTGCATATTAAATAAGAGGAAGACTACGTAATCTGCCATTTGTGAATACAGTTTTACTTATTTTTAAAAATAAAGGAATGTTTTCTTTCAGTTAAACTTCATATCTTCAATATTTGTGGCACTTGCCCTCCATCTCCCAGGCCACAGGACATTATGTAGATACAATTTTTTTTTTGAAAAAACACCAACATTAAATCCCTTATATTTTTATGACTCATCACTTGGTATTAAAATTTAAGGTCGGATCATTGTCTATAATGTTACATAAATAAATAATTTTAAGATCGGTCCAGAAATTGAGGAATGCTTGCAAACATACAAGTAAAGAAAACATCCATACCGGCGAGCATTAAACTCATCCTTTTTCGAAGTCAGTTAAAATGTGATTATTTTAACTTTTATGGTAGGAGTAGCATCTTTAAATTTTTGTATATCAATATTTTTATTTTCTGTGTTTGTAAAATTGTACAAAGTATTTTAAATCTGTAAGTAACGTACACATTTTCTATAATTATTATTTTCTGTTTGAAAAAATTGTGAAATATTTATTAAAGACTTTCTGTCTTCACGTTGTCTATAACAAGACCAACAAATGGGTCATCCATTTGTTTATGCGCAGTATGGTATGATATCAATCCAACTTTGGTATCGTTTATTTGAAATTTGTTATTATTAAAGATAAATAAAAAATCCATATAGAGGATTATTTTTATTTATTTGTTATCGGTGTTAATCCCTAACGTTGATTGATTGATTTTCAGCGATGGAGCAACCTCGAGGAATCCAAGAGCCTGATAATATCTGTACTACTTTATTTTATATAAAAAGATACCTACTTAATTGCATTTCTTATATGATTGGATGAGATACGTTTACCGCCCTTAAACATATTATCTCAACAAGAAACTACGTCTTCAGCACTTATACGTTAACTTTTAGTTTAAGAAGACATTGTTTCCTGTTACCTATTGGCATCACCGCCGCACATTTATCTTCTTCTATCTAGAGAGTAGCGTCAAGCATTGGATTGTTTTAGTCTGTCTAGTCTGTCATCATCATCATCATTAGGTCAAGTTACTTCACAGCTGGACATAGGTCTTCCCTTTTTCGCGCATTAGCGCCCTTCAGCTAGTCTGTTGTCGTGGCTTATAAAAGAATAAGTAACCTTTCAGCATGAGGGTCCTGTATGAGGGTCGCGGGGATGCTGTGCTCGATGTCGGCCTCGGGCGCGGGGGAGGCGCGGGCGGCGGGGGACGCAGAACGGGAGGCCTCCCCCCGCGCGCGCTCCCTACCCTCCTTCACGCTGTCTTCTGGACTGGTGGCTTCTTCTGTGGACAAGGAGAAGGGGTTCTTACAATTTTATAAACAGACAGTTTTTTTGGCTGAGGAGCATCTTGATGCAGCCAGCATCTTGGGGAAGCTTCCGACTGGTACTGATGTGGACCAGTTGAGCTACCTGTAGTTTCTGCAGTTACTCAATTGTTTCTATTGTAAATACTCTGATTTGGTTATTTGATTGTAGTTTTCTTTGTTAAAAATAGTGAAGCTCGCCAACTCAGGACTAGCCTTCATAATGTGTTAAGCAGTAAGTTTCCAGCCTAATTAAGTAAAAAGTATATGTAGTAAGTAAAAAGTATGACCCAAATACGAAGTACGTCGTCGTTGTAGTTCTAGCAGTAACGGCATTTGCGGCATGGGCAATGAAAGTGTCAAGATGGCCAGGGATAGGTCAGGGATATTACTATTTAAGGGATGTAAATTTTATGTAACAAGCAATATTTTGTATGTACATACCTAAAACGCAAACTATCAATACATCAATAAATGTTATCACGAAAAATTAAAGAGGACGCGTTAAACATATACATAGGTACCTAGTCGTAATCAAATGACTGATTGGGATTACAGTAGGTCCTATCAATTACTTACATCCTGACATCATGCTTGATACCAGTTATCTAACTGATAGTAATGATTACCATGCGATATTTATAATTAGAGAATTGGAATTTACCCTAGTCTGTCAAATGGTGGGTTTTCACAATTAGGTAATTTCTTGAATAATAGATAAAGTTGTGTGCTGTTGATTGGCAACAATCAATTAAATATCATTCAGTAGGTTGTTATCGTCATGGATGGCCTCGGTGAAGATTTTAAGCTTAAGTCGAATAGTAAGATAAGCCTCTCAATCACAACACCTAGTCTCATATGGCAAGGAAAAGGTTCACAGTCCAGCGATCAGATGTTTCAGGTTACTGAATGTACTTAAGTTATGACCGCAGGAAAATATTACGTATCTGGATGAAGTGGTGCTAAGTACTAAAAATATACCTACGCACTAACAAGACATTCACGCCGCATGCACTAATTTAAGAGAACACATACGAACCATATGCCTTTTTATAAAAGTTGTTGACCGATTAGTTCAAAACAGATTAGAAAGCCTGTATCTATACTTGGGGCAAAGTTCTACCAAAATTCAAATGAATAATAAAATAAAACAATAGCCGCGGCGAAAGTAACAACTTTGAAAAACAAAGCCGTCAGCGTCCATCTCTCAAACACAATCCAACAACTAATCAAAACGACAAGCGACAAAACGCAAAACGATGAGTTGCGACAAAAAACCGTAACCGGATAGCCAAAAATCGCGGGACGGTGTGGTCCGCTTATTTCACTGGCCACTGGGCCGAGCAAGGCTAATTGATTAAAACGCACCGCGTCAATCGCCGGTAAAGATGCTAGCCAAAGAGCCGATTGTACACTTTCGTACATTGTTCCAGGGTCAGTTGATGACTCTTAGTTTGCATTAGTTAAAGGGGTTTGAGCGGCATAAGACAAAGCACCACTTTCGATGGAAGTAATGATTTGAATGCTTTATGAAATTCAGTATGTTGATAGTGATTCAAGTTCATCAAGAGCTATTTTCTCGTATTTTTAAACGTTTACGTATAGGTACTGGTTATTGACCTGAACAACATAGCTGTACTAGTTTATTCAAACTATCTCCCTGAAACGTAATTATTTTTTGAATTGAATTTGAATTATTTGAATGATTACCTTGTGAATAAAATAATAAGAGAAATAGGAAAATTTAAAAATAGCGTACTGTCCCTGTCATTTTCCCAAGTTTCTATGGACTTTCCACCGCCAACTCCCGTCCTAGCGGCCTCCGGCACTGCGCGCAGCCTCCTCTGCTGCAAAGGCCACACCTGACATGATGCCTGTTGGCCCCGCCGTTACACTCACTGCACTGAGCACTGCCATTCAATGGACAAAGCGAAATATTGCTCAAAGGGGCAATTCGCTTTGAATACTGTTATGAACGGCCTATTGGTACTGACAGGGGCTGCTTCATTCATAATTGTTATGATCTATTCTATAGGTAGCATGATATCAAGGAGTTACTAGAAGTAGATAAAACGAGCAAACTATTTGTTAGAATCTTCAAATTTAAGTGTGATATACAATAATGAGAAAATAAATTTGTAAGTATGCGCAAATAACCAAGAACCAAGGAACTGATAGTTCAGAGGTTTTTTATAGGTTGTAGTTTCAGATGTAGAATACGAAATGTTTCATAATATCCATTTAAACATGAGTCAAGCCATGGCTAGAAATACCTCTTTATTTTAAATCATTTGAGTCTACAGCCATCACAAGTTTGTTAATTTTTTGTACGTAACTTTTAAACATTTTCTACATCAAAACCATTATGCTCTGAAATGCAAGATGAAATGATGATCACCATCATTTCACTTCACTATGATCACAGCCGTGGATCGTACAATCAACGAGAGGCTGACTAGACAACAATGCCCGAATTTCACCCAAACCGTAAAACCGCGTCGATGACTGATTATATCGATTAAACCATTGTGTCTGGATTATTCGAATCAGAACCGCGAGCATTAGAGGAGCGATTGTATCGAGACCTAACAAATAGATCGAATGACAGTTTACCTCGATTTCTCGAGATCAATTTGGGTTTTAAGATAATCTTAATCAAACATCTCTATGGTTTATTAACTTAAGGCTATTTTACAGTTTTTTTTAACAAAAGACTTTTTGTGAAAGCTATTTTTGTATTTTTTTGATGATTTTACCTACAGAGTATCTACAGACTTTTCTAAGAGAAAAGTCATCTCATTTCATTCGAACTATTAGCAAATTGGAAAATCGGCTCTCCCTCTATTGTGTTTAAAAGTCAAAGTAGCTGTACCTCAGTATTATCTTAGTCCATTTATACGATACTAGCTGACCCCCTCGCAATTTCATTTGCGTGGACTTTAGGGTAAAAAATCTTGACGAAATCAGCTAATACCCTATTTTAAGAGTCGGAAAGTCCTGAAACCCGCTTTAAATATCATGTATCCCGTAATCCCGTTATAAGCGTTTTCGACATTTCAAGACGGAGCAGAACTACGAATCTCAAACTTGAATAACCGTTTTTATCCCATTTTCAGATTTTTTTTGAAAAATCCTTTCTATATCTTATTCAATATTTTTGTTTGTGTAGTTTTCTCTGTAAATTTCAAGCCAATAGCGTCAATGGTTGATAAATTTCACCACAATAACCTCAATAATTCGACTACCTTTTTATACTTATATAGTAACATTTTTGAAAAATCCTGAAACACGTGGTTTGATTTATAGTTTTTTCAGTACACACTGAAAGTTTCAAGTCATTAGTATGTTGTATTAAAAAGTTATAGACATTTCAATACGGAGCCAAACTACGAATCTCAAACTTGAATAACCCATTTCACCCTATTTTCAGGAATATTTTGAAAAATCCTGAAACACGTTTTCAATATTTTTCTATGCTTAGAATTTCCTGTAAATTTCAAGAGAATCGGGCCACCGGTTACAGAGTTATAAAAAGGACCAAAAAAACTTCCAACCCCCTTTTCACCCCCTAAGGGATGGAATTTCTAAAAATCCCTTCTTAGCGGGTGCTTGCGTTGTAAAAGGAACCTACCTTCCAAATTTAAGCTTTCTAGCTTCAGCGGTTTAGGCTGGGCGTTGTCGCCAGAAAATCGCTCGTTCCTTTATATATTAAGACTAATGTATGTATACAAACCTCTCTCTGATTTGGCCATTTTCATCACAAAGTGCAAGTTTTTTTCCTATCATGGCTGTTTTTTCACAGCTCTATTGTTCACACAATTAGAATATTGTTTCTAATAGGTGGTTACCTACTCAGTTTCTTGTAAGCACATTGAGACAGTCGCGAAATCCTTGGTACGGATAGCCCAGTCTGCTCTTAGTTCTGTCTAATGAAATATCGAGATTTAGTTTAATTAGCGATCTAGTCATACCTGCTGTCTAGTCCTGTTGAGATTGTAGTCCTTAAGCTTCTAACCCAAAGTGTGTGCTGTTCATATATACATATATAGTGTAACAATAAAATTAAGGTATAGAGTGAAGTGTAGTAGTAAGTACAATCGAAGATTAGCTAAGTTATCGATGTGCGCATGATCAGTCAAACATGGCTATCGATGATCGATTGAGGATAGTCACCTGTCAGATAAGGAATTTATATCTATACGGAGTATAGCTACGTAGCCGGCCAGTTTTCAACCCTTTTGGAAACGATCTGAGGGTCGACACTTAATACTTAGGTAGAACTATTTAGTTGAGCTACCAGTAGATTGTTTGCAACTTCTGAAGTTAGGTCTACTATTGGAATAGTAAATACTAGTTCTTTTATTTGAATTGAGGATATCAGGTGAAACGTAAACAATTTGGTAGCTAGGGAACGAAGTGTGTTTGCCTTTTATGAATAATCAAAATAGTTTAATCCACACTATTTTAATAGATAGAAGACCACGTTTTGATAAGTATAATTAAAAGTTTATAAATAATTTTCATTATTACCCAGAGAAAATGTGTATTTCGGGCTAAAGCTTAAAAAAAAAAAAAGTTAAAAACTTGCATACGACGAGCCAAAATTTTAACTTCTGATCTAATAAATCGGGATATTTTTGTTTATTTTTATATTTTAAAATATCACCATACCCCGGCTTCAATCCATATGGAACCAAATTAGTTTCGCAACACTAACAGTCCAATCGCTGAATAAACATTAAATTGCAAACACACGTGTTTATCTACTCCAATAAATAGTTTATTGTTGGTACAGGTATCAATAAAACTACCTACAACTAATATAAAAAGCTGACTGTATCCACTAAGCTGTTTGATACATAAAATATCGCTATGGCACCTATTTTTGTGACGAAATGCTTGGAATAATATAATATAAAAGATGTCTTCAGCGATGATGACATGGACATGGATGGTGATGAGGAAATCACGAGCACGAAACCATATGATATCTCTTATTTGTCGAAATTTGTACTGAATATCTTTATTTTGATTTTTCATTTATTTTCTCTCAATCTGTACAGGGATACGAAATTAATTATAATTTCAAATTAATAAATGTAATATTTGCTGAGATATTAAAGATTGAGTTAAAGGACAGACAAAAGCGAGACTACAAGGATTACAAAACAAATTTTGATTGTATTATTCATACTAAATTTCTGTGTTTTGATGCAAGAACCATTTTAATACAAACAATATACCAATCAGAAGGCACTATCGTTGCCTCAACCATCAGATAACAACCGCTTTGTACGGAGACGGGACGACGACGGGACGAACCGAGGAAATTGAACAACTGATTGAATGAAAACTTTGAGTAAATTACGTTTGTCTGATGGTTGCCGGAGACTTGATAACGAGTCCGAGAAAACTTTATTTGTTGGATGTTTTTCCTTGAATAGATAATAATGATTTGCGGAATGCAGCGCAGATACATCCACCGAGGGAATAGAATCTATTGAATCGGGGTCATTATGTCAATCTAATAATGTCGTAGATATAATACAATTTCAAAAATGCATAATTCATCGAAATTATCCATACAAATTGGGCTTGCCCGTTATCTTCCTTATCAATCCAATCGTCTCAGTACACACCGGCTCGCGTGATCCAGAACAGGGTACACGCAATACAGACGCCCCCAATTAATTGGGACGAGACAGCGCGAATTTGCACGACATTGATGAAGAATTTTTTTTAATTATTTACATTTGAACATTTAATTACTTTGATTTATTACGAAATAATATTTACACATCTGCAGTCTTTAATATTCGTAATATTCATTTATACAGTTACATCTGTTTATTAACATATCCTATTTAAGTAATGTATTTAACGTGTGGGCAACAATTTTTCCATTCTTTGAGACGCAATATAATGCAAACTCGTGTAATTAATTTTTATTGACCTCAGCCTTTTCGCTGGCTCTATTTCCACTACAGCGACAATAAAAAATAAGTAGAGCAAATGCGCACGTGCGTTGAAAATTAGCAAATGGCCGCGATCTGAGCCGCATTAGGTTATAATTTACGGCCGCTGATATACTATCTGCGTTATTTATCGCCCCCATGCTCAACGTTATGCTATTTTTATAGCTATTGACAGATAGTGTTTCAAAACCTCAGAGAAATCTCTTCTAATAATGCTGATTTACAAAATTAATTAGCTTAAACAATACTTTTTTTCTTCTATATTGCATATCATATATAAATGATTATAGATTAAGAGTGATATATGATATGATTTAAGAGAACTTTTTGTTTTATTCCAATAAATGATAGCTTCCTACATTTTACTTGCCTTGACTGCATATTTGCTATGAAATAACACTATCTACCCTGCCCTTCCACACCATATTCAATGTCAAGATAGCGCTTACCCATACCTTTTTTATCTTTAGCTGTGGGTTTTACTTCTGGAGGTAGGTACTACTTTATAAGCGCGATTTGCTGTAGGGCGTCGTAAAGTGCCAGATACTGAGTTTTACACGACGCCACTGATTATGGTATAAACAGTAGGATCTTAGGCTAAAGTTTACGTTCTCTTAAAATAACAAAGTAAAGTGTAAAATGAGATTCAGTTAACATAAAATAAAATTATGTGTTTTTATAGGTTTCATCAAGTCGAATTTTTATTAGTTTATAGTGCTCTTACAATAAAAAATATACTTATCGCTCTCACTAAACAAGAGTAGGTATCAGTCAGAGTAAGAGAATAGAGAGTGCACTGTGTTTCCGCACACACTGTGCACTATATAATATGTGCTGCCGTCATGGCTAAATTTAGTATGCAAATACTAACCCGCGAATACTCAAAAGCAACCCTATCTTACAAAGAATCATTCTTTATCAATATCAAAAACAATTATCAACACAGCCAACGCTTCATAAAATGACGGAACACACTTTCACTGCATAACGGGCATTTCCTCTTAAACCGTCTGTCTGTATGTCTGTCTAGTCAGTGAGTACGGAGTGGCTCCATCGAGTGAGGACTCGAGCCCGACGCGACAATGACGAATCATTCGTGACGTCACGGGCGCAACAAGTGCTCTCGTACGCTGAGGCTCACATTTCAAGTTCGGGTTTTAGAGGTTTAGGTTAGTAGGCAAATGTTTACGTTGGATCGTTCCGTATTCGATTTAGGAAACCATTCTCATTGGTTACCTGAATCACTTTAGTATAGTTGAGTTCATTCAGATATGTTTAATTATTTTACTAATAAAATCTTTTGTTAATCAAATAGGTAATGGATATTGCTTTCCTTGCGTTATAAAAGTCAGGGTAGGAACAAATAAACAACTGTTTTAATTGATTATCAGAAGCAGTGATATTATTTATGATTTGATAGATTCTGCCGGTGGCTTTGTATGCCTTGTCTCTGTGGAAACGGTTTTAAGGTCATTTGTATCCTATGAGAGTTAATTTATAATAATTAAAAAGTATGCGGTTTATTCTAGGTTTTCGACCTGTATTACCTGTGTCCATCTAATCATACAAACTTCCGCATTTATATTATTAGTGTTATGTATTTGATTCAAGACTTGAAACTCAAACGAAGACCCTGACTGGGTTTAAAATCTTGGAGCCTTTTGGTTTTGGTCCATACTAGGAAAATAATATCTTATCTATCAGTATTATTTCCCAGTTTGTTTTATTTAATTTTCATCGTTTTCACACCTGTAAGTACGTCAGTATATTTCTTTGTTGCATAATATTTAAAATTACTCTCAATAAGCTTTAAGTCAATACAATTCGTCTATTTCATATATGGACAGGCATATTAATGAAATCGACGAAGGACTCGCTCATACTATTTTCGACACTCATTTACTGTGTTCTGGACACGCCAAATCAATCAAAACTCATCAAATCTCAGGGAGATGAGAATATACAAACGCTTATTGCCAAGTTTGTTTTCAATCCAAAGTTTACGCTCTAAGACCGGGCCTTAGAATAAACCCCTTCGGTAAAGTTCTAATTCAATAGTAACATACGTATACACGTACGACGATAAGGTCGTCATTACAGCTAATATCGATACCGCGGTATCAATCAACGTCACGACTTAAATTAATATGGAATCGAGTGTCGTCGCCATCCATCAAGGCTTGATTGATTGGTGTTGTCACTCTGCGAAACAGAGTCGGCATCCATCATTATTGGACGTTAAAATATAGTACATATAGACTGGCTTTGAGGATGTTCGGATTTACACTCTGAGGGGACAGCTTACGAGTCATATTGCAAGTACGGTAATTTCTTCCGCGTTGCTGGAGTGTATTTTGGTCAAGCTTGTCAAAGAGGAAGCTTTGGGAGTGTCACTTGCAGGGTCCGATTCGGGCGCCATTATTCAAAGCTAGTCTTGCAATTGTGGTAAAACTGAGTGCTATTGGCTAAAAAATATAAAAGTTCGGTTACTTGTTGGTTGTGAAAAAATTACAGATTCGAAGAGTTATGGAAAATTGTATTAGAAAAATAAATACATTGAGTGGTGAAACGACGAGACTATTTGGAAAGTATTGTCGCCGTATTGCATTGAAAAATGCTTTCGGAAACACTGTTCTTTTGTATTCAAATCTTTGACTTACTCCGACGACTCCACAAATAACATGAGGCACATGCCTGTGGATTCGTACATCAAGTAAATCAATTTCCGTTGTTGGACTAACAACATCGTCTCAGACAACAATTGCCATTCAAATACTTGCAAATGAAAACATACTAATACTGATCTACTTTGTAGTTTCTGCTGGTAAAGTTCATTGACCTAATACCGCCTACAGTCTACATGTAAACACCTGTGTAATATGACAAGCCGTGGCAGTCGCGGCGTAAGAATAGACCACTCAAACTAATTCCAGGGATCTCGTATTAGCCGACTAAGGGAACCAGAGGAACGGCAGTAGCTTAACACCGTTAAAAATCAGCCCGTCCAGCTGGTGGCAACCCCAAACTTGTCCGAGGGAGTTCAGCCGTGGATATAATGTCTCCCGATGGGTAGTGTGAAGCTACTGCCAGTAGAATTAACAAAGAGGAATCCTTGATGTGACATTGCGAACGACAATCATTTGTTTACGTCAATGATTCAAATTGATGATAATTCAATGATGTCATTGAATTTTTGAGGATACAGGCGACTGGGCCCATTCATAACTAGGACCGCGGTCCCAGTTACCTGATCACATTTTTGAATCGGTCGACTGGGACCATATACCTAATTTGCTTTAATGTACAGTTAACAGAAAAATCAAGTTACATAATTCAGGATTTATTTTATGTAGTACTAGCTTTTACCCGCTACTTCGTTAGCGTATAGAATCTACTCAACACTTTCATTGCCCACCCATGACGCACACATAACCCTTTAAACCCACCATGTGCCTAGAACCCGGGTTGCTACGCCTTCTTTTGGGGGAGGGGGCTCCGCCCCCCAACCCCCCCTTTTCCTATCTTACAGGGGCTGCACTCTCAAGCCTCCTGAATGCCTTATAAGTTCAAGTTCTTAAAGATAAAGGACTACATCTTGTGACTAAGATACCTGCTGTTCAAAATGTCCAAAAGCGACTGTATAAGAAGAGGAATAACTCTGTGGGAGCAAAAAAAATCTCTTTTAAAAGAGCTGTTGATGTAGAAGTACCCAAAAAGTACGAACATTTGTTATTGGGTGATTACAAAGAAAAACAAAAACGAATTTTAATACCTATTTGCTGGAGAAAAATGAGAGAATATTTAAAACAAAGTAAACGATTTTTCATAGATAGAACATTTAAAATCTGTCCCAAGACATTTTATCAGCTCTATACAATACATGCTGACGTAGAAAGTAATGAACATTTTGTAAATATTGTTCCAATCATTTACGCGCTTTGCACCTGACAAGAAGACGTCTACATATGAAGATCTTTTTGCAATTATAAAAAGCCAATTACCTGAATGGGACCCCACTATAGTCACCATGGATTTTGAAATGACAGCAATGACAGCGCTACGAAATGTTTTTCCACGGGTGAAAATAGTGGGTTGTGGTTTTCATTTTAAACGAAGCTTGTATAGGAAAGCAAAAAAAAAAAATAGGTTTCCTAAAGAATGTGTTAGGTACAGTACATATTCAGCTTTGTGCTTCTCTATCGCATCTTCGACCTAAATTCATAGACGCAGGCTGGTTATATATAATGGAAGAGTCCCCTAATACAGCAGAAGTAATATCGATTAACGACTATTTTGTTCGAACATGGTTTGAAAATTCAACACTCGCAGGTATGCGGTTCATTTCATTCATCAAATGTGCACCAAGGCACATTTGATGAATGAAATGAACCGCATAAAACTAATAATAATAATGCTGTCGAGCAGTGGAATAGTCGCATAAGGAAGCTTATAAAAATAAAACCAAATATTGCTCTGCTATAAACGAACTAGTATGTGGTCAAATAAGTATCGGCCACTGTTTGGAGAAACTGAGATTTTAATAAATAATTCGATTTGCATGTTAAGAAGACAGCATTTTTTAACTGATAACTATGTTGTTTTGTGTTTTTATATTTGTTGATTTTTAATTTTTTAAATAATAGTGTTTCTTGTATAAAGCTAAGAACACTTATAACTTAGGCTTATTATATTAATGTGATTTTCCTGTGATTGTTTAATGTTTTTTATTTGTTTATAGTGATGGTACTTTATTTATAGAGTATATTTGTTCTAACGTAGAAACTTAAGATATACCTAAATCGAGGCGAAGACTGATTTTTAAATTCCTATTATTAGGTTGTGTTAGAACTCAAGGTTATTTATTATATTTTTTGCACAATAAGACACTAAGACATAATGCCAACTGTACTTTAAACAATAGATTTGTGGTTAAAATTACGAGTGGTCCCACTCGCCCAACGAAATAAACAAGAAAAAACTAATCAGGTAACTGGGACCGCGGTCCCAGTTTTGTAGTGGGCCCAGTCGCCTGTATCCTCGAATTTTTTGTTTAGCATTATGAAATGATTGATTTTTATTTGTCTTTTATTTTAGTGGAATTAATTGATGATCCCATAAAATGTCAACATGTCAATAAATTATCAAATATATAAATCAACCGATCACACCAATCATTTAGATAATAAAATGTTAGTTCCGATGGAAACTAGCATCTTTTAATATTTTTGTTTTTTCTTCTCTCAAAATATTGGACAGAATTTCTCCAAAATAATTGAGCAATAATATCTAACAACCTGGTGGTTAATAATTGTATTTTAGGTAAAAATCCTATTAATGTGGCAGAAAAGTGGCAACACATATTGCCATACCAAAGAAGTAAGTCAGATTCAGATTCAATAACTTTATTTCTTTAGGCTTACAAAATAAGCACTTAGACAAGTAAAATTTCATACAGTTAATTATTATTAAAAAAATAAGTAAGTTGTTATTGATTTCTCTTCACTTCAAATTTTTTCACAATTTTTTGTCATCAGATTACGCGTATGTTCATATTGCTGTCATTAATTAGCTGTAAACGTATCATAACAATTTTGTTAGTTTTGATTGTATACAAACCAACCAATCAACGGTTGCGGAGCCGCGGACGATAGTTAGTCGTTGTAGGTATGACTAAGATAACATTTACATAATTGCAATTCTGTGTTACCAACTTAAAGTCTTAAAACATTAAAAAGCATATAAATATAATTTGACCTATGGAAGTATGCGAATTCTGCATAAAGCGGAGGCGCATTCAAATCAGATAATTAAATTTATGTGTAAGTCGTAAAACAAACGTTTAATTGAGGGCATTAGAGTCAATCTTAACAAATATAAAGATAATTTACAATTTATGAATTTGACTGCGTTATGGTAAATATGATCTTAATGATCAAAGTAGATGATATCGGTTCACAATAAAATAAACTCAGGAAATAAAAATAGAAGTTTATTTTTTTATGTTTCTACATAAAAACTTTGGTTAAGAAATGTAGGTAATAGTAGTTTAACTTTTTTTATATTATGTATTTTTATTTTATTGCAATTGCCAATTTGAAACGGCACTATGAACTATCAGGAACTATCCTATTTATTCAAATAATTATGCTTTCAAGATACATGATAAGAATGTAAGCTAAAATTAAATCAACTCACATGACTTACTAGATTTTATGTTTACAAGACATATTTATCAAAATATTTTTTTTTTCATTTATGTCCATTTCCAACTGTCTAATAAAAACATTGTTTACACCGTAAACGAGCGCTTTCTTCATTACCAGTGAGACATCTCTCCATTTGTACCAATGTTTGAGCGGGGTGTATTAATGCGTCGACGTCGTCACTCTATTGTTACAAATGTTGGACGGGAGGCGGGGCGGGACGCGACGGGACGGGGCGCTGTTTGAGGGTTGATTGAAATGTATTGACTTGGATTACCGATAGAAAATGTACGAATGTAGTCACCGAGAGAGTTATAGACAAGGGTGTGTTTAAACAGCAGGTTGCTCGTACGCTGATCAACTAATCAATGGTCAAATCTTTTTTTTAAATGGTTCCTAATCTAGGCGAATGGACGCTGACAAGAGATTTGATCACAGATTAGTACCTATAGAGTTTATTTGTGAGTTGAGTTAATTTGCCTGTTTTGAAAATAACAAAAACTGCCTTGGGATTAAGCCTTGCTTTAAGTTTTGCGGGATGGATACTAATCTCTTCGGAAAATATTTCTATGAATTAATCCCCTGGGGATCATAGAATCATTCAAAACGGGTAAATTAAGGAGAACCAGAAAAAAGCAATTTTAAAGGAAAACATAAACAGCCAAACCATTATAACCTTATTTTTTCGCCCAGCTCAGGAACTGGGTGTAAATGTACATGTTTGTTTAAGGTGAAGCTCAAAAATTTTAGAATAAAAGAGGGGGGAAGATTTCACGCGTTACATTCCTTGAAATAAAAGGGGCATCAAATCTATCGTTTTATATGATATCATATGATATCAAATCATCGAAACGACACGTTAATTATTACTTTTATCTTTATGAAAACAGGTTTATGATAAAATCAACTAGGTATACTTTTATTTTAATACCTTAAAATATATTCCATAATGTAATTTCTACAAGAAAAAAAAAATTATAGTGACATTATTCAAAAGTCTTTAATGAAACCGCATGAATAACAAATATAAATAATAAAATAATTCATGCAAGCCAAATAATAAGGTCATTACGGCATAACTTGATTCAAAAACTATAAAACTTAAATAATAATACATTAGCATCAATTATTAGCAATTAAATGTTATTAATTATTAATTAATACGACATTTTGCTGTTTCTTTCGCAAGCTTTTTGCCCAACAATGGAAATGAAATTTACCTAACATTAATATTATATTAATTGTCTATTCATAAGAATATAAAAGTGTAGCTCGGTTTTGCGGAATCGGGTATATATATATATAGGTATAGATCAAGTTATGTCCGTGTTTCAATACTAACTGGCCTCGTAATTACTCTGCTTCCTCACAGTTCGCAAATGACATTGTCCCTTATCATCCCCGAGTTGTGGTCAAATACACGCCTATTCAGGTTCTAAATAATTACCGACTGAATAATTACGTAAAGTTGATATTGATTCTTAAAGAAATTTTTGTCACCACACACATTTTGAATAAACAACTAATTGCAAATGGTACATATTAAAAAGAGAGTTCGCGAGAACAAAACTACCACCACGTTATACGTATATCCGAATCTATAGCATTGTCTCCTAATGATGATAGGTCAACAATAAATAAGCGACTTTATGTCTTAAGTATTAGCATAAGAATGTCCACTTTCTAATAGCCTACGCAGTATTAAATAAATTTATTGTGTAACATTTCCTTTTACAATATAATTCTGTCTATTTGAATTTAAATAAGCAGGTTTGGATCAGAATATGGAATCTATGTAGATTTATTATATTATATAAAGCTTAAAAACCACTCACTCACTGACTGACTGACATAATTGTTCTCCTTGATGGTGGAGGGGGAGGTATGGTTTTTTTTACGGAAACGTATAGAGGGTATCGGGGGGACCTAGGGAAAATTCCGACTTTTCCAAATTTGCCCCCCCTTCTCCCCCCCTTTAGGGGGGCTCCCGAACAGAGCCATACTGAATGTTCTTTTTTGTGGGGTTGTATAGAGGGGGTCAAATGGTTTTAAGGCAGGTAAAAATTCCCACCCCCCCCTTTGCCCCCTGACCCCCCTTTTGAAGTTGCTACCGAAAAGAGTTGAAATAGAAAAAAAATGATTGCAGCACCATAGAGGGTTCCTTCTCGTGTTGAAAAATAAAAAAAACATCCCCCCCCTCCATGCCCATTTTCACCCCCCCTTTTTGTATCTCCCAAACGGATCGACCTAGAAGAAAATTTTTTTCACAGTCATGTAGAGGAGAAAAAGTCATTTTGAACGCCAAAAAAGTTTGACCCCCCTGACCCCCCAGACCACCTTTTTTGATAAAAAACCGAAAATTGGCCAAATTTTGACCTTTTTTTTCGGGTGGAGCATTGCGGCGAGCGAAGCGAGCTGCAATGCGACTACGGGGAACAGCACGGCGAGCGAAGCGAGCTGTGCTGTGACCCCCCATGACCCCCCACGACCCCCGAAAAACCCCCTCTCCCAGCAGGCGGGGGAGCATTGCGGCGAGCGAAGCGAGCTGCAATGCGACTTAGGGGAACAGCAAGGCGAGCGAAGCGAGCCGTGCTGTGACCCCCATGACCCCCCCAGCAAGCGGATGGAGCATTGCGGCGAGCGAAGCGAGCTAAGAGGAACAGCATGGCGAGCGAAGCGAGCCGTGCTGTGACCATGAATTTCTCCTTGATGGTGGAGGGGGAGGTATAGTTTTTTTTACAGAATCATATACTAGGTGTGGCGGGAAACCTAGGGAAAATTCCGACTTTTCCAAATTTGCCCCCCCTTCTCGCCCCCCTTTAGGGGGGCTCCCAAACAGAGCCATACTGAATGTTCTTTTTTGTGGGGTTGTATAGAGGGGGTCAAATGGTTTTAAAGGCAATAGAAAATTTCCCCCCCCTTTGCCCCCGGACCCCCCTTTTGAAGTTGCTACCGGAGAGAGTCTAAATAGAAAAAAATTGATTGCAGCACCGTATAAAGGGTTCCTTCTCGTGTTGAAAAATAAAAAAAAACACCCCCTCCTCAATGCCAATTTTCACCCCCCCTTTTTGTATCTCCCAAACGGGTCGACCTAGAAGAAAAATTTTTTCACAGTCATATAGAGGAGAAAAAGTCATTTTGAACGCCAAAAAAAGTTTGAACCCTTTGACCCCCTAGACCCCCTTTTTTAATAAAAAACCGAAAATTGGCCAAATTTTGACCTTTTTTTTCGGGTGGAGCATTGCGGCGAGCGAAGCGAGCTGCAATGCGACTACGGGGAACAGCACGGCGAGCGAAGCGAGCTGTGCTGTGACCCCCCATGACCCCCTACGATCCCCCAAAAACCCCCTCTCACAGGAGGCGGGGGAGCATTGCGGCGAGCGAAGCGAGCTGCAATGCGACTAAGGGGAACAGCAAGGCGAGCGAAGCGAGCCGTGCTGTGACCCCCACGACCCCCTCATGACCCCCCCAGCAAGCGGATGGAGCATTGCGGCGAGCGAAGCGAGCTGCAATGCGACTACGGGGAACAGCATGGCGAGCGAAGCGAGCCGTGCTGTGACCCCCACGACCCCCTCATGACCCCCCCAGCAAGCGGATGGAGCATTGCGGCGAGCGAAGCGAGCTGCAATGCGACTACGGGGAACAGCACGGCGAGCGAAGCGAGCCGTGCTGTGACCTACCACGACCATCCTCTTCCAGCAGGCGGGGAGCATTGCGGCGAGCGAAGCGAGCTGCAATGCGACTAAGAGGAACAGCACGGCGAGCGAAGCGAGCCGTGCTGTGACCTACCACGACCATCCTCTTCCAGCAGGCGGGGAGCATTGCGGCGAGCGAAGCGAGCTGCAATGCGACTACGGAGAACAGCATGGCGAGCGAAGCGAGCCGTGCTGTGATCCCCCTCTTCCAGCAGGCGGGGAGCATTGCGGCGAGCGAAGCGAGCTGCAATGCGACTAAGGGGAACAGCACGGCGAGCGAAGCGAGCCGTGCTGTGACCCCCATGACTCCCATGAGGGGGGTCGGATTGCGGTGAGCGAAGCGAACCGCAATTTGACAACTGTCACACTGCAAGGCGAGCGAAGCGAGCCTTGCTGTGTGACCAAACACCCACACAATATGGGTATCGTTTTCGACTAAATCAAACACGTAGATTACGAAAAAGATGTCCATTTTCAAATCCAAGATGGCTGACAGTTTACTTTCGCAGATTTTACACATGGATATCGATTTCCATCAAATCAAAGACGTTTTAGGTTATGAAAAGTAACAACTCCTACGACGATAAGGCCGCCTAAGGCGAAGCACAACCCCCGAGCTGCTTGCAGCTCGGGCACATATACCCTCTAGTTATATTATATATAGCTTAATTACCACTCACTCACTCACTCACTGATTGACATAATTGTTCTCCTTGATGGTGGAGGGGGAGGTATGGTTTTTTTTACAGAATCATATACTAGGTGTCGGGGGGACCTAGGGAAAATTCCGACTTTTCCAAATTTGCCCCCCCTTCTCCCCCCCCTTTAGGGGGGCTCCCAAACAGAGCCATACTGAATGTTCTTTTTTGTGGGGTTGTATAGAGGGGGTCAAATGGTTTTAAGGCAGGTAAAAATTCCCCCCCCCCCTTTGCCACCTGACCCCCCCTTTTGAAGTTGCTACCGAAAAGAGTCGAAATAGAAAAAAAATTATTGCAGCACCGTATAGAGGGTTCCTTCTCGTGTTGAAAAATAAAAAAAAACACCCCCCCCCTCCATGCCCATTTTCACCCCCCCTTTTTGTATCTCCCAAACAGTTCGACCTAGAAAAAAAATTTTTTCACAGTCATGTAGAGGAGAAAAAGTCATTTTAAACGCCAAAAAAATTTTGACCCCCCTGACCCCCCAGACCCCACTTTTTTATAAAAAACCGAAAATTGGCCAAATTTTGACCTTTTTTTTCGGGTGGAGCATTGCGGCGAGCGAAGCGAGCTGCAATGCGACTACGGGGAACAGCACGGCGAGCGAAGCGAGCTGTGCTGTGACCCCCCATGACCCCCTACGACCCCCCATGATCCCCCCAGCAAGCGGATGGAGCATTGCGGCGAGCGAAGCGAGCTGCAATGCGACTACGGGGAACAGCACGGCGAGCGAAGCGAGCCGTGCTGTGACCCCTCTCTTCCAGCAGGCGGTGAGCATTGCGGCGAGCGAAGCGAGCTGCAATGCGACTAAGGGGAACAGCAAGGCGAGCGAAGCGAGCCGTGCTGTGACCCTTACGATCCCCATGACCCCCCCAGCAAGCGGATGGAGCATTGCGGTGAGCGAAGCGAGCTGCAATGCGACTAAGGGGAACAGCACGGCGAGCGAAGCGAGCCGTGCTGTGACCCCCACGACCACTCTGTTCCAGTAGACGGGGAGCATTGCGGCGAGCGAAGCGAGCTGCAATGCGACTAAGAGGAACAGCACGGCGAGCGAAGCGAGCCGTGCTGAGACCCCCCACGACCCCTCTCTTGCAGCAGACGGGGAGCATTGCGGCGAGCGAAGCGAGCTGCAATGCGACCCCCACCACCACTCTCATTCAGCAGGCGGGGAGCATTGCGGCGAGCGAAGCGAGCTGCAATGCGACTAAGGGGAACAGCATGGCGAGCGAAGCGAGCCGTGCTGTGACCCCCTTCTTCCAGCAGGCGAGGAGCATTGCGGCGAGCGAAGCGAGCTGCAATGCGAATACGGGGAACAGCACGGCGAGCGAAGCGAGCCGTGTTGTGACCCCCACGTCTCTCCATGAGGAGGGTCGGATTGCGGTGAGCGAAGCGAACCGCAATTCGACAACTGTTACACTGCAAGGCGAGCGAAGCGAGCCTTGCTGTGTGACCCAACACCCCTACATATTGGTATCGTATTCGACTAAATCAAACACGTAGATTACGAAAAAGATGTCCATTTTCAAATCCAAGATGGCTGACAGTTTACTTTCGCAGATTTTACACATGGATATCGATTTCCATCAAATCAAAGACGTTTTAGGTTATGAAAAGTAACAACTCCTACGACGATAAGGCCGCCTAAGGCGAAGCACAACCCCCGAGCTGCTTGCAGCTCGGGCACATATACCCTCTAGTTTGTATATAATCTTAAACTGTTTACTAAATCACTTATTTATAAAGAGTTCTGCTGATTGAATCCTATTCTGGTTTATAAAGAGGCATAGACACATCGAGTACGTACTCGATGCATAGACATAACATAAAATAAAAGTATTGGCGCCTATGACACTGAATTCCTAATATACCTACCTAAGTAGTAGAGGTAAAAAATATGAACAACAAAGGCTCCGTTATTTCTAGTATAACTAACTTCTATACAACAGGAAACCATAGAGAAAACCAGCTGTTCTATCCAGAAATCACTGTAAAATATACTTAGGTCCGAATGTTAGATTTATCTGAGACAGTCCCTTCTAAAGTGCCATCAGCGAGTCCTAGATGCGAGATAGCGCGGCATCACTTGTAACTACATGTGCTAGCCCTGATGCTGTACTGCGCGCAAAACCAGTCGAGATGCCACTTTTAAACGTTTTTATATCTTCTTTGATGATAAAACAATGGCACCAGTGGTTTGTGAGGTCATTGATTAACGAAGCCGGGAATAGTACCGCACAATTTGCATCCATAATGCACTGATAAAGCATGATCACATTGTTTCAGAAATATTAAATCTACTGACCCTCTGCTAAAAACTGTTTTGTGTCCGTCAACTTGACCTGAGACGACCTTCTCTCTTGGAAATTAGAATTAACAACAGAATAAAAGTTTGGAAAATTATTAGCATGATCGATAATTCTTATGAGTGTGCTTAATCAACAACTAGACCCTGATAAAGCCAGTTTATGCACCACTGACCACAACTGCTGAAGTCTGAAACCGCATGCAAATATACAAGTCGCGACGACATGTCAAGTGCCAAAGATGCAGATAGCATTCCCATTGCTGACGCTACGCTTGATCCAATTGAACATGCAGTACCAGCAACTAACGCTGAAAGGGGCGGAGCTTCGTTTTGACCAATGATTCCTTCGCGTTCGGACAAAACTAATTATACTGATTTATGCTCCCATTGTCCATTGTTGTATCTTGTGCCGTATTCGTGCTTGATGGTTGGTTAAGATTTTTTGCTGATGGTAATTAGCTGTGTTTTATTGGTTTCTAGATGGTCGTTAGATTCATCATAGGCAGTATTAAACCTATGATGTATATAATGTGCAAGCTTTGCAACATTAAAACTTCTAATCTTCAGGGAATTTTTAAGATTTAAAAAGATAATCTAATTGTTGTACTAATCAACCATATAAATCATGCATGTCCCTAGCTCAACTCCCGTTGATTGGCTAAAACTATTAAGTACCTGCCATCTAAGCGATGTGTTATCATTTTGACTCGATGTAAAGGACTAAATCATTCAATATGTAAATCAAAGTTCTAGATTGCTAAAGCCTTTCATTCGAAGTAGGTATTCAAAAAGAAAGGCAGAAAGCAACAAACAGTTACAAAGAGTCTTCATTCCATTCCGAGACGTAACAGAAATCGCGCTGTCATTCCATTGTATATCAATAATGTATTTGTAAAAACAAAGCAAATCAGTACGCCGCCGCCGCGCCGCGCCGGTCCGGCCTGTGTCTTTCCAAATCTAAATTTAACGTAAAATGAGTTTTGTTACGACATTCGTAAATCCAAAATCGTCTAATCTGAATTTTACTTGTTCAAAATATACAATACTTGAGTTTATAGATTTGCCATTCATAGCTGAATATCATCGTTAAGTTTTTGATTATCGACTGTTATAGGATTGTTTTAAGGTTCGATGTTGTCATTCGGGCGATTTTGAGTAGGCATGTCTTTTAGTGGAATGATTATGTATCTGTAGGTAGTGGCGGAGACGCGTGGTTACAGCTGCGCGCGCGCCGCTGTATTCACCTGTCGCTCCAGCGCGTGCAAGTGGGCGTGGCTTGGATTGGAATGCAAGCTTTTCACGCTTTTTTCTTCGCTGTCAACTGATGCCCGGAATTCGGGTGCGATATTTTCTTGGAGTGGAATCCGAAGGCTTTACTGAGAGTTGAGATATTTATTCTCCCCGCTGAAGATTTATGCAAGGTTTTGTTTGTTTTGTGCGGAATTTATTGGGATTCAATCCAGGTAATGTACGGGGTTTTAGTTGTTTTAACCGTTTGACCGTCATCAGTCTTTGGGTCTTTTTTTAAATCAGAATGAAATAGTAGCAGCGTTCTTTTCCATTCTCGGGCTTATCAGGCTTTCAATCTCGTTGAAAACAAAAACAAAATATCAATTATCACGCGAAAGGGGCTACGGCCGGTTTCAATGGATTTATCATCTTCAACGAAATTCGTGGCACATTTAATAGCGTGTGCTTACCGATAACTATGTGGGTCAGCGCCGCAGAATACGTGGCAGTACGGCAGGTGGCGACGGGCTATCACTCAAACACTAAATATAATACTAACGAAATGACGGACGAGAGAAAGGTGTAGTAGAACTCAAATTAAAGTTTGATACATTACTATAATACAAAGTAAGTTGTAAAGTTTAGTTAATTCATATACATTTGAAAATTTTCATGAAAAAATTTATACAGCCTTATAAATTTCAAAAAATGTTTATCAATGTTGGAAAGACTAATACTATAAAAATAGAAAAACGAGGTGATAGGAAATCAGCGGCACTGCACTATCATGCTTAGAAGACTTTGTAACTTAAAATAGTAGGTAGTAAACATAGACAGCCAAGAAAGTTTTCACCAGACAGTATTACTACACCTTCAAATGTCAGCGTACAAATAATACAAAACACAGGATCGGAGCGAGGTGGAGTGGCTTCCGGTACGCAAGATTGATCGTCGGCCGCAATTATGAAAAATGATTTTGTGATAGCACCAGTCGAAGCGATAAGTATATGTCGTTTGGTAGATGATATTCATTCAATGAGACAGTTAGAAGAGAAAAATCTATATCCATATCTGAAAAGATTTGGGTTTTATTTATATTTGATTTTAGTGGTAATGATATGAAAATTTAATAACAAGAAAATATTGGTTACCTGTAACCTACAACTTTTAAGTATTTTGCTTCGTCTACCTAGTGTAATAAATCTTTTAAATTATTTTATGTTAGTAGACAAATGTGTAATCAAGCGAACTTTTTGAGTTATTGAAGGCATTTCCATCAGTAAATGTAAATAACTTAAACATCTAAGAACGTTTACGTAAAGTGAGTGACAGAATTATAAAAGAAATTGTTTCCAAGAAATAAGTTAGTGTTAAAGCAAAAGCTTATCACTTGAGCCGGTTCTGTAGTCCGTGACTTTGTAGCTCTACGAGCGAGCTTCGATTGTTGACCTCCACCTTTATATAGCATGTGAACGATTCCATTATTATACATACTTTACAATCACAATCTAACGAATACAATTAAGCAAGTCAAAAACATTAGAAATACTTTTCTTAAGTTAAACAAATTGTGGGTAGCCCTTGAGAAGTCTTCGGTGCTTTAATTCTGTATTGATTTTACTGTCTCTATATTCTTAATCATTTATTTTGATGAGCTATTTCTAAAACGCCATTCGATTCACAACATAACAACTAACGATGATTGCCAGTTTTGGATCACAATATTTAGATTTGATTAGTAACCGTATCTTCAGGAAGTCTCTGCAGCGACAAATGTCATCTCACCGTCTAATTTAGTCAGATCTTCTTTAACAGATGAGTCTTTGTTTTATGCAAATAGATTTACTTATATTTAATATCGATTCTATTCTTCAATTATCTATCTGTAACAAAATCAAAAACAAATTTATCTTTACTCATAGTAAAATACTATCATATTATTTCATAAATATTTCTTTTGTGTATTTATTATCAATGGAAGGTTTATCAAACAAATATCAAAAATAAAATTACTGGGATAATAAAATCACAAAATAAAACCCTCATTATTTTCAGTACATCACAAAAATAGTCGTTATTTCATCTTGAGAGACGCTGAAGCGAACAATAAGTAAATATAAATCGTGTGCGCCTTTCGGATCGGCGGCGACATCGCGTCCAATTTCGGATTCGATCGCATTACCATAACGCGAGTGCGGCGAGTGCAGGCCGGACTGGACAGTGCACACACGGCTCTAGACAGCGTAGTGAGCTTGACTTCGACATATGAAAAATTTTACACCCAAAGAGTCTCGAAAGTTCTGAAGAAACTAAACTACCTTGACAATTACTAGACAAAAGCCGCCGTTAACATTTTCGTTAAAAAAATGGGAGCTTGAACTCTTCCACGCTTCCGCAGAAACCTTCTTTTTCCAGGGAATTTATTTTATTCCTTTTGCTTTCACAACAACAAGTATGATCATCAGATCAGGTTAAACTGTCTAAAAACTTATCAAAATAAATAGGTACATATGTTCAATTCATGGTCCTTTAAATTTTATGTGTACATGACTAAATATAATCAATGTATTTTGCTCTCAACAAAAACATTATGGAAAAGTATTAATTTTGTTAGATCTTATTAATTTAATTAAGCGTTCCATTAGCATCATAAAGGCAATAAAATAGTTGCCATTCCAACATTAGATAAATATAAAATAATACAGCTTTCAACACAAACCGCATGTAATAAAACTTCAGAAGCACTCCCAGTCCGTGTGTCGCAGCGGACACTCGGACTCTCGGACTATTTTATGTAGTATTTAGATGCGCATTAAGAGTCCAGTGATCGGGTACATTACCATACGGCTTCAACAACTCTCCACGTCCATACATGTTCCATATTATACAGCTTTACACGTCTATATCGTCGTCTATATAGCTAACAACTTTGCCCACGGCTTCGCACACCGTATGTATTCGGATATAGAACTGCTAGGAGATTCCTACACAATTTGTCTCATCTCTACCCATGTAATAATCAATGCAAAATTTCATGAAGGTTGAGGTTCGAGTGTACTAAACAAACGAACAGTCCTGGCGTTTATTATATTAAGAGAAGGTGGTTACGGGATGCTCCAAAATTACCATGTTCTAAAGTATGTTTCCATAGATTTCGTCTAGGTTCGCGATATTGGTTCTAGATATTGGTAAATGGTATAAATATATTTGACGGTCCATAAAGAAGTACTGCATTAGGTATGGTAACTTCGGATACTGGATTCATTAACATAAAAGTCCTTGAGAAGGTGCTGAGTCGGCTTTGATCAGCGGGTGATTGGGTGCAGCGATCTCTGAAGGGGTTTACAGTTTTAAACTTTTTTAGACTCTTATATGATTTTTTTAAAATCTTTAATTTTTCCATCTTTCTGTTTGGCACCCTTGTGTTAAACCGGACGTATAGCCATAATCAATAAGATGGGATTTTATAGATGACAGACCAGACGGTATGTAGTCTTTTAGTAGGTACATAGGTACTTATATTAATTCTGTGAGATCTATCCTGTAATATACTGACCCTAGTGCATTAATCATCATCACTCCAGCCTCTCACATAACCCTTGCATCCTCTATCAGATAATGACTCTCACTTAACACCGCAGGTAATTACAGAGCTGTGACGCGAAAACAAAAGGCGGATCAAGAATGCAGTCGCCTCCCGACCGCATTTTATCGCCTCTAATGATCTTAGCCTCCCCGTAATGAGGGACAGTGGTGAGACTCAGAACCAATAAAATATTTATGAAACCATCCCCGGCGTAATGGTTACCGTCAACCGACTCCGCAGAATTATCAGAAGGACAGTGCACTCTCGTTAGAATTTGCAGAGACGTGGCTGGGGTGGCCCTTTCGCTAGAGTAACGCTTAAAACCAATTACCTTGTTTTCGTTGTTAAACAATACATTAACAGGTATGTTGGGCATTTTTGAGACTGGTGTTTTCAATAATTCTATAAGCTATTTTGCTGATGGTATTACGATTTGCAGGTATAAGGATTATATTATATTTTTAATCATCCAATATTTTGTTATGGTTGCTATTATTTTCGGTAGTTGCTATTATAAGGATGGATGTATAAGGAAGGTTTTTCTTCCTTGGTTTCTAAAGAAGTGTTTCCTGTTCTCACGCGGTTCCCCAGCGCAGCGCCACTAATTGATGCGATCGCCAACTATCTCCTCACCACGTCTATATTCCCCACATTAACATAAAACAGCGTCCATATTTCTGCGTCGTGACGCGCATTGTGCGCGCGATACCGATCGCGAATTTAGAAGTCTTAAATTCGTATAACGAGACTGTATTGTCCTTTTAATGATAATTTTGCGTACGGCAGCGGAGGGGTTTATGCGCGTCTTCTTGTAAATGATGTAAAAGGCATTTTGATTTTAAATGTTTGTTATGCTCTTTGGCATTGACTTTAGTTTTGTACCAATTGGTTTAAAACCATGCAAGTGTCCCTTTGCAAGTTACACATATTTTGTTATTTTGTTGTCCGTTCAATGTTAAAAGCCTCAACAGTTATGTGACTGATAACTCCGAATTAAAATAAACAGAAGCTTGAAACGCTATGCCCAAAGTGGCGTAGCGGGCGTATCTATGCCTGTTATGCAGTAGGTTGTGGGTTGGGTTCCCGTCGTAGGACAGATGTTTGGTACGTACGATCTGCTAATATTCATTCCGCGTGGTTTTCTGGGTATTTTCTGAGTTAATATACCCATTTATGTAATATATTGTATAAAGTACCTACGAGTATATCAGTCATCTAGTACCAATAACACAAGCTCTGCAAGATTTGGGGCTATAATTATTGTGGATTGCCCAGTATTATTTAATTATTATTCTAACTGCAGTATATATACCTCTATATACAGTTGCATAGTAAACTGCAGCTGAGATAAATCGCAAGCAACTGGTGTATCAAGGTGATTGAGCAGGAGAAGGTGGATGACATCAATTAGTGAGCAGCGCTATTGTCCGAGCTGCATAATTAAGAATCCGTCGTCGCCGCACCGCACCGCTATCGCACCTCGATCGCAGCTCGAATACTGAAACCTAATAAGTCGCAGCCGTCTCATTTGGATAAAAAAGGACAAGTAACAATTTAGGGTCATTGTTACCTTAATTTATGGAGTGGCTCGACCGATTGATTTGTAGGCTTAGAGGCATCAGCATCGGCTCAATTTATTCAAGGCGATATACATACAATAGTGGTTTTAAATGCGGTGTGGTTACTGGTATTGGCCGGCGGTGCTGGGCGGGGACGGCCCATATATGCGTGTGTCGTGATGCACATATTAAGTTAGGCCTGTACATGGACGGCAGAGTTACGACGGCGCGGAAGGTCGTGCGCGTCCCTCAGGTGCCAGCGGCCGCGGTCCTGGCGCAGATATTCAATTATCTGATGCGCTAGTGCTGCACTAATTCACGGTTATCGACTGGCATTACATCTATTTCCCCCAGAGGGCGCGGGCGGTAATGTAAGCGGAAGCTAACCCATTCTATGGCGAGTGAATCACGAGTCGGCGATCACGCTTTTGCATGTCAGATTTAAACGCGGTTTCTAATAGTTTCAATATCATTTAAAAAAGCCGCAAAGAAAAATAACAGCCACAAGACATTTGCTAACAAAACAAAGGAACCTGTCACAAAAAGAGCAAATCAATCCAGTCCACGCATCCGAGCGGTATCAGATCCGCGCGCGCATTAATTGGACCTGCCGATCTGAGAGGAGCAGATTTCACTTCTATAAATGGCGAGAGGCAAGAGGAGGAAAGGAGGCTTTATGGTATCGGGCGTGCGTTGTCGCAGTCAGCGCACGCGCACCCTTGTAATTGGTCCTCGCGGTCGCATTGACATTTACATGCAGCAAGATGGCCGGCGATGCGATATGGCACAGTTAATTGACAAATAGAGTACAGGTGGATTTACGATGGGGAAGGCTTGCACGGCTTTATCTGCGATCATAACGTTTGGGGCTGGTGAACTGTTTTGAATGAGGCTTGTTTCTGAGCCACTTCTCAAATGTGTACTTCTCAGTTTGCTCCCACTTTAGTTTTCAGCTCATACATTAGGTCAGAAAGTTATTCCGAATCATACCTCTATACTTTAAGGTTTGTAATCCGTAAGTAATTACATATCCCAAAATTACAAATCAAGCCCTCTATTGGGACGTAGAGTACAAGTTTTTTTTTTTTTTTTTTTGCGTAATACCGTTTTTGGACACTGCAGCCAAGCATAAAAATAAATTATTAACCTAGAACCTCTCGTAGGTCAACAAAAAGAAAATTTTGATGATCTTAATTAATCCAATTACGGCTAACTAAACGATCGCTTCCTTCATTAGATGGCAACACTGGACGACTCGTTTCCCGGTTAAAAGGGTTATGATCGATCAAGACGCAGGCCGCCTGGCAGGCGACTGTCCCTGTATTAGGGCTGCCAATTTATCAGCTACTTATGCAACCATATTGACAACTGCAGTATCTACCTTCTAATTCAGAGGCACAGGGTTCTAAAGTAGATCTTAGAGCTTTATAGAGTTTATTTTCTCTGATTAATACACCAAAAAAATGCCTTTTTATTTTTCCTTACTTCAAAATTCTTCTAGGGACCACACATTTCGGTAAGACTTCATTCTTACAACCTTGAGCGTCTCAATGCTCCGTTGACAACCCTATCGATGATGGATACTCACGGCTGGACAATCGCGCGATCCATCACTTTATGACAGCTCGAGCTGGCCACATCGGTACAGTCTCTTCTCAAGCCAGTGCGGTATTGTTTTAGCCAAGGTTTACTTTACTAATGTTGAATTTGTTGAAATTGGTTGGATTTAAATAACATGAATAATAACAAACGTCGCAGCTTTAAAACAAGAAGGAAGAACGAAGAAAATAGGTGAAGGTAAAAATATTAAAGAGACCAACGGTATAATATTACAAAAATTATAATTGTATAATCGTTCCATGTTCAAGAACCCGTGTCCCGTGAGCAAGATAAGATATAAAAAAGTAACTACATTATGAATAATAATAAATGATGTATAGACAGCACAGATATCTAAAGAACAATGGCAGAATTTGGTCTGGACTTTTTTTTTGCGTCCATGGATCTGATGTATATGAATCAAATTTAATAAATTTTCTACGATTTTTCAATTATTCACACCTTCTCGTAAAGGCCGGAGTTATTTTATGATATTTAAAAGCTTATCAAATGATATTCGATTTAGGTACATTCGAAATGTTACCATTTTATTAGTGGTGCGGGTACAATTATTAAATGCAATGTATCATTTGTCTTTGATTTGTCTTTGATAGTGTCATGTTGTCAGCAGTTGTCTGTCAAGACGCCTCAGAATCTAGAACGTAGTGGTTTTATTCTCTTTGACAGAATCCTTCCGAGACTTCGGCGTTTTTCATATCTGCTGTGTTTTCTATACTAATATTATAAAGAGGAAAGATTTGATTGTTTGTTTGTTTGTATGTTTGTTTGTTTGTTTGTTTGTTTGTTTGTTTGAATTGAATAGGCTCCGAAACTACTGGACCGAGTTAAAAAATTCTTTCACCATTAGAATCCTTAATTTTCCGTGATGAACATAGGCAATATAATATTTTCAAAAAAGTTAGGGATCCGCATGAAAAATTCAATAATTGAACCGTGGGCTGTATATTCAACCTCTTTTTCTATTATGGCGCGTCAGAATAGAAAAAGAGGTTGTATAGCGCACGGTGCTTGCTTTTTCTCTACGGCCAGTGTCAGTTTTGGAATGTCGAGTCAATGTCAAAAACCCCAATGCTGTTAAAAAAAAGTAAAGATCCGTATGAAAACTGTGAAACCCATCGTTTTAGTGTGTATAATTTCTGAAATTTTCTGAAATTTTGTTTAATACCCGTGCGAAGCCGGGGCGGGCCGCTAGTGTGTTTATATTTTGGTTTTCTATTTATTTTTACCCGAATTACGGAAGCCACAGGCGACGTATTTACATACGTATTTACACCCGACCTGGACTGTTTATGGACTGATTTGATTGATACTGCCCTGTGTCTGGCTAGTGCATGGGCATTTTCTATGTAAAATAAAAAAATATCTATTAATGTAGGTTTACCTCATGAAAGTATGAATAAGTTCGGAAGGAGTCTCATAAAAAATAAAAAGAAGCACTCGGTACACTGACATACTGTCTATGATTCCAATAGTATGTCAGTCGCCGCCATAACGCCCATAGACACGAACCTAATAACATCATTTAAACAAATCAAAACAAAATGAAAAACGCCGTCTTGTGTGGTCAGATGTTGCCAAAATCACAATGCGTTTGTCAATAAAAAACACCGGATCACATTTCGTAGATAAATTTCTTATTTCACCAACTTATTATTTCGATATGACGCAAAATTATTATCAACATAATAATCAAACTATAAGCACAAAATCTAGCCAGTGCTGCCAACATGTAAACATGTAAATTTTCCAGTAAGTGTGGGAGGATATTAAAAATGTTTTAATTCTCATATTTTATTGACTTTAAATTATGAATCAGGTAAATAGGCATTTCACCATCCTGGTTATATAAAATAATATCTGTTAAGTATTCGAAATATAATTAGGATATTGAATTTCACTTTGTGATTATCTATACAATAGCTTAGCTTTAGGGATACGAATTTCGAAATACCTATGTTTGTTTTTTATTTGAGCTAACCTCCAAAATAGCTGAACCCGTTTGGATAATACTTTTACTGATGATCATGCTACGCAGATGTTATATCGAAATTATCGATAGCCGTGGGGCATACTAATAGTCAATATTTTTTTCAGATTTCCGGGTGATGAAAATTGGAAGTTAAATTGAATTCGCATAATCAGAGAATCTCATAATTAAAATAATTTGAATCCTACTAAATCTAAATCTAGCATGCAGTATGCATAAAGATTTTTAATGTAAAAGCATTCGGGCATATGTAGGTATACATAATTTTTTATTTATTATGTATCAATAAACAATGAATATGAGAATAATGTATATTTTTTTTCATTATTAGGAACGTTTCATTGATATTCCCAGTAACAATCATAAGATGTGGCTGCAAATGTACATTTAAATAATTATAATTTTTATTTGATTTTTTTAATTATATTGGTTAGGCATTTCCATATGAACAACGTATACGAAGCCGCAGTCAGAAAATGTTGTCAGCCAGTTAATAGGCATAAAGAATAATTTATTCAAACTAAAATTAAACATGGAACGGAGACTTTGGATGTGTTTATGTTTGTTACTTCTACACACACACTCAGAAGCCTGAACAGATTTTGTTGAAATTTCTTCGATTAGCAAATAGGGGTTACTATTTAATCCCGGGAACAATCAAATTCACTGCAGTTAGCACCATAAATATTAATAATTAATATTTTAAATAGAATTTGTTAAATTATTATTTTCATTAACATAATCTAGATTTTACTGTCACTTTCGTGCGATACTTATTGTATTAATTAATTTTAATTAGTTAGTGTAAGTGGTTGTATGACCGTTCTAATTAAATGAATAAATAAAAATAAAGCGCTGGCTGGAATATGAAAATTATAAAAAGTAGGACTAATAAACACGATAACCGTGGCTAAAGCAGTACCTAAAATGATTCATTATAATTTACATATTCATATGTAAACCATTATTACGAAGAATATATATAAAAATTATGGGTATTTTTTTCTTTTGTTGGCAACTCTCTATACACTGACACTCAATGTCATTCCGCCATTGTTAGGAATCAAGTTTGATTTGATAGGATTACGTCTGAACTTTTTTCTAAGTCTATGGTTTACCTATATATATTGTTTTAAGTATATAAGTTATCTAGTAGGAACTCATAACATAACACAACCTCTGCTTAGCTTCGGGCTAGATGATGCTGTGTGGATTATCCAACATTAGGTACCTATTTATTAAAATCCTCAGTTTTTTTGTGTTTACGGGGCAAGTAGGTAGGTACATTTTTTTTAATACACGCCCAGCTTTCGTAAACATACAAGAAGTTTAGAATTTGTTTTGCTCATTTTGTTTATCATTTCTCATTTCGAATATTTAAGGTGGCGTGGTCTAATTGATAAGACCAAACCCAAGACCAAACCACATTATCCATTTCTTTATGATTTGATTTCAATCTGCGATGTTTTACAGACAAATATTGTTTGATGTTCATTCATAACCAAAAAATTCAAACACTGAAATCTTTTTTTTCCGGCTATCCCCAAAGAAAATAGTCTAATTTATAGATTCTGGAGCTAACGCCAAATCTTTTAACATATTTTTCATTACGGGACGCTACAATTTGATCCCAGACAATTCTTAGTATGGAGACCTGCCATTGTTCTTTGTGGTAGGGACCAAACTAAACTAGGCCGTAGGGCAACATTTTAAAATAAATAAAAATTATCGTAATATTCCTGACAAATAAGTCAAGTTGGTCAAGTATAATAACCTTATCATTGTCATTAATTATCAGTTTTATTCCCAAAATAATATCATAACCCAGCTTATCGCGGAAATCGACGCAAGCGCAAATAATCAATCTCACCTACACAGGTAAACATCGCACCCTTAATTGGTGCCCATATTTGGTGACAATCACCACACTTTAAATTCACTGAAGGAAACTGCACTATACCTTATTATAAAAACCAAAAAGTCGAAAATCGAACTGTTTTGTTATAAATGAGTTGAGTTATATGCTATTTGATAAATTAATTAACAAAATGATGGATTTGTCCGAGCAGACGTAATGATTGATGATTTTGTCAGTAAGTTTTGTATCGTCTGGCGCCAATTGGCCGATAACTGTGGATCGATGATAGATAGTATTGGACCATCTTACATTAGCTGTTGAAAAACTACGACGTTTAAATGATTCAGTGAACAAAATAAAAAAAGTGATGAAGGCTCCACGGTATTCCTTTCTGTCCGTAAGGTGTCACAGACAGCCTGGGAGTCAATAAAATGCAATAATTTATTCTCATAAAGTTGATTCATACTTTTATCCGCCGTCTAAATCCTGATCAATTGGCATTTTTGCAGGACACCGCGTTCGGTAGGGTGTCCACAATAAACCTGTCACGCTGAGACAGTCCGATACCCGTCGCACTTATCTGTGGACATAACGTCCTCAACTTTACGACAACCTTGCGCTGTACATACGCATAAATTCCACACAAACGTCAAGATCGCCCGATTTTATTTTACGGATCAAGGAAATTGTATCGATATTTCAACGATAACTTTATTGTGAGCGGATAAGATACATTTTATGCGTACATTTGTTAGATTTTTATTGCGTTTGAGAGCTGCAAGTAAGAGCTATAAGATACAGAATTGATGTTGATAATTATTATTTATTGTGATAACATGGACTGCGGACCTTATTAGGACCTTTCTCAAGTTTTACGATTTGAATTCTGTTTAAAGTCATCTCAATGTCTGTCATAAACTCCTCCGCTTTAATTAATAAACCTGATGCTGCATACTCGTACAAGATAAGTTTGATATTGACATGCAACAACACAAAAAAGGTCCAAAGCACCCATCTAGATCCCCCGCAAATAGACGCAAAAACCGGTCTCGGTACACGTCGCCTCGTGTAATTCTAATTAGGCAATTCAAGCAGCGGGTAGCGCTAATGGCGGGCCGATGCCATAAAGCAGCACAATCTGATCGTGTGAACACGCTGTCCGGTGTCCGCGTGTCCGGACAGTTTGCGTGGACATGCGATGCTTTGTCACCCTATTGCCCACGCAAATTGATGGGGGAAGGTGCGATATGTTCGTAGCGTGAGATGCAAGTCGCAAGTTCAGGGATAGTACATTTTAAAGGCGATCTGTATTTAATACCGTTCAGTATTAGAAAGAGGTAGCGCCGGGGTAACATCAGAAACTTCTGTGGTTGAAGCGGCTTATGTGCGTGCATTCAAAATACTTATGATGACGAAGAAGAGCTCCTTGACGAAGTCGAAATTTGAAGTAAACTTGTAAGTAACCTTCAATGATGGTTTCTATTATACGTGGGCTTATTTTAACGAGTCTATGAATAAGTCTATGAAAACCTCTTCGTAGAATTATCTTGCACCTTTAGAAGATTCAAGAGGACATAAATCTAATCAAATTCGCATTTACTTTAAAAATTCACCCACACAACCTCCGTCACGACGCATGGATATAATAAATTGTTGAAAAACGAAGATTGGACGCGGCAACAGCGATCCACACTCAGCGCCTTATTGATGGAAGCATTTCAAACGCCATTTAGATAGTGGTGTGGCGTTGACGTATTATTATTATTGTCGGGGGGAGACAGGCGTGATGTGTGACGACTGCGAATGGACCTGGTACTTGGATCTCGGAGGTAGATGTTACTTCAGTTCAATGACAGCTGGTTGTCTTGACGGTGGGAATGGGCTTTGGCTGTGTGTGGCTTGGCATCGTTAAGCCAATAAATTGCAACAACGTCAGACTTGATTCTGCTTGAGCTTGGTTTATTTGGTTTTTATTTGACTAACTTAATGTGTGATTTAACAAAACGGGCAACACAATGTAACTTTAAATGTTATAAAGCCTCAGGTTATTGCAGCGATAAAATACTGACAAATATTGACTCTGACTTCAGACTTCTGACCGTAAACCGAAACCGAAACCGAACATCTATATCGGAAATAATTTAATGCTTCTCCATTGTAGGATGCTAACTTTTTATAGTTCAACTAATGCCTTCGTAAATTCAACTGGACTCATACGTAGCCGACGATAAAGTACGTCAAATACGACGTGTTAAATGTCTGAGAACAAGAGATAAATATAATTATGGAGCGTATTTTAAGTGGGATCGTCTTCAGGAGAAATTTATTTGATTTGTCAGTGAAGTGTGAGGAAATGATAGGAATCGGTAAGCCGAACAGATTCTTGCGCTAGGTCTTTCAAATCAGTTTTATAAGCACTCAACACTTATGAATAGTAGTATTTTTTGCCATGATTGCTGATCGTTTTCAGTTTATTGGCATCAAGGAAGGCACACACTTATAACCATTGATGTTAATAGCTTTAAAGTAGATAAAAAAATCAGAAAAAAACACATTTTACTAATGTTGCACCATTAAACCACAATAGGTTTGTGTTGATGCTCACACTTGTCTCTTAAATTTATGTGTTAGACATAAAGCTTTAGCTGTAGGTACCTACATCAATACAATACTATAGGTATTTTAGTATTATTTACTACAACTAGAAGTTCAGTTGAGGCATCAAAATATTTACGTATAAAAACCGTTAACTGGTATTTAACTAGGCGCTAAAATAGTAAAAGCTCCTAAAAGCAATCAAAAACTCTAACTAAAATGAAAATTAATATGGTCATATGATACAATAAAAGCATCGTTCATAAAATCATTGGGCATCGTTAAAAAGACGGACTATCCGATTTCGTATCGTAAAACTGTAATAAAACGTTTTTGACTGACTTTTAACGTTCTTCTAAAATGGTAATAAAACATAAGCTCCGGAACTAAAACTGCCGATGCGGCACTGCTGTTGTCAATGTAGCGGCTCGCAGACTGGCTTGGAACAGGCAGATTGAAGAAAGTAATTAATTATTCAAATGTTCCCAGTATCATCCACAACAGATTTTTAGTACATGGGTCAAGGAACTAGATGAGTCCAAAACTAGATAAATTTATATTTGTGAACAAGATGATGATATACGATAGCAATCCACATATGTGTATAAACATATGTATATTTATTGGGCAGGCTGAAATCGCCGTTGTTGCTTTTTTTGCATGCCAATTATAGTTCGTAGAATGAATTTTCAAGCTCATAGGATAGATCTGTCTTCATCAAAGTCAGGATGTGGAATTGTAATCACCTGATTAGTGGAGATTGGCAGGCGATGTATAATGAGATTCAAATGCTCTTATTTATCATAGGTTTGACCAAAATTGTTAACGAATTCAAATCACAAACATGCTGCCATTTTGGAATTCAAATTTAATATTTTTAACTACGCTATTGACAAATAATAATCGTATTTATATTATTTATCATCGATTTAGTAGAATATAAAGTTTAAGATGAAAATTATATTGCCTATGGGTTTCTTATGATAAAGATATTCTGATGTTAATTTTGGACTATTTATATTTATTTTTATTTATTGAACAAAGGTACCTACAACAAACAGCTATATCGTAAAGTTAGGTAAAAGAGTTACATTATAGATGTATTAAAAATACAGCCCACTACGTTGATATAATAACAAGACTTTGACCAGATTGAATGGTTTACGTTCGAAACAATGTTTTTGCCGTTTTATAACTGACTAGCGGCCTGCCCCGGCTTCGCACGGGTATTAAACAAAAATTTCAGAAATTATACACACTAAAACGATGGGTTTCACAGTTTTCATACGGATCTTTACTTTTTTTAACAGCATTGGGGTTTTTGACATTGACTCGACATTCCAAAACTGACACTGGCCGTAGAGAAAAAGCAAGCACCGTGCGCTATACAACCTCTTTTTCTATTCTGACGCGCCATAATAGAAAAAGAGGTTGAATATACAGCCCACGGTTCAATTATTGAATTTTTCATGCGGATCCCTAACTTTTTTGAAAATATTTTATAGCCTAGGTATGTTCATCACGGAAAATTAAGGATTCTAATGGTGAAAGAATTTTTTATCTCGGTCCAGTAGTTTCGGAGCCTATTCAATTCAAACAAACAAACAAACATACAAACAATCAAATCTTTCCTCTTTATAATATTAGTATAGAAAAGTGTTGCACTTATACTAAATATTGATGCATGAAATCATGAATGAATATTTAAAAATTGTACAAAAGCAAAGTCATTACCAACATACCAAAACTCTTAAAATAACTTACTAACGCAAAATGGCTGACATAATTCGAAAATACTCCTCCAGCCGATATAAATCAATTCAACCTTAGAACTTTTACACCCACGCATAAATCTTCAAAACTGAGTTAATTATGACGGAAGCTGAGGCTACTCAATCATGTACCAAGTAAAAAATCAAAAGGTAACTGGCGCCGTGAACAAAAAACTGTTTCATCTCATAAATGATGAATCTGCTGAGGAAAAAGGGCAAGAGGCGTTGAATGGGCCGGAAGGGATATCGAGGCGGGCATCCATCACGATGCGCTGTGATCCCAAGATGACGGCTTTTTAGAAGATGACGCTTTGTTTTATGGCAAATTGCACTCTTCATAGATAATGAGGTTTATTAATAATAAGCACCGGTACAGTTAGAATCCTAAATGTAATTATCTATTTAACACATTCACCGCCTAGCCACCACAGGCCACCACTGGAAGGGCGGGCCGCAGTAAGAGCCACAGAACTAAGTGTGCGTTGTTGACAATGAAAGGATTGGTGTACCGCATTCACTGCCCAGCCTTTAGAACTACAAGCTGTCTGCGGGTCGTGCCACACCCGTACTAGGACTGAGGCAGACCTACATGTGTGTCGTAGGCAAAGTTGTCGGTAAAGTTGATCACAAGCACAAGTTTTAATTTAAACTTAAAAAAATATTATCAACAGGAATTATAATATGAATGTAAAACAAGAAAGCTATACATTTTAAATTGAATTAAGTTTATCATACAAATGTTCAAATGGAGGAATAGCTTATGGGTACAAATACTGATTACGATCTGAACTGAATAGGTATAAAACTGTTTGATAATGTTTTAGCTGTAAATGATCATCGCGACAAGTAGGTAACACTATTATGACTTTAGTAACTGGTAGCCAACTAATCGGATGCAACACTGATAATTCACATAAAACTGCAATACACGCCGATGATAGAGTGGTGATTGCAAAAGGCACGTCAGTCGCAGTTGTCGTTAAACATACTCGTACATGCATAGCTACAGTACGTATAAATAAGACATTCTATAATTTGTGTTAGGTAATGATTATAATCGGTGTTGGACAAGTGAAAGGCTTGTAGGTAAATGTAAGCGATAGAAAAACTTAAAAGATGATTCTTTAATAAGCAGTAAATAAAATAATACATACATACTCACATCCAACAATAATTATCATAATGAAATTTGTAATTTAATTCACACATCTATAGTTAATGAACGTTGCAAATTTGAAATAATGCCATTTTCGAACCGGATATTCAATGCATACCTAAAAACAATAAAATTTTACTATCTGCCTGCATTATGTCTTATTTTTATTTCAAACGCCATTCTGTGTTAATTATATGACAAAATTAATAAACCATAAAACGTTTATGTGTATAACTTAGATATTTTATAATGATAGCTTAGAAGTATTCGCAAATGAATTGATAATCAAATTGACATAAGCGGGGTCCGGTCCCGTCTCCGATCCTTACTTGCGCCAACATTTTATGTATTTCAAAGAGAGATTCAGTTTTACGGCTTATGCATATTTAATTAATTGCAACTTGCAATAATAATGTACTGGAATATTTATTGACGAAACATATTTCAAAATTTTATTTGACATGTAATGTTTTCTCGAAAGGACTAATTAAAAAGTAACGGTACGGGAGGCTTCTGGCGTCACTTTATGGTTCATCCAAATTTTGTTTCAGAATTTTATATCATGAATTCTTACATAATCCCTGTCAAGTTTTCACTATCTTACACACACACTTAATAGATGCAATTAAATTCCTTATTTTGTCAGTAAACTAAGTTAGCTACTAGGAATATGAATGTTATTGCAAACACGTTCAACTTACTTTGGAACTGTTCCCCACTAATCAATACACTTTCGAAATCAGTCCCCAAAAAGGCACAATCAAAAACTTCAACAAAATCTTCTCATTAAAACCTCCCGGTCCGTCTGCCAAGCCTCTAATTGATAATTAGTATTCCTGACCACTGTCCGGCCTACGTGCCTACCCCCTACAGGGGAGCAGAGAGGGGTGGGGGGAGGTCTCTGCGTCAGCACGTCTCGAAGACGTCTGTTATTGACATAAGATGGTAACTGGTAACCTTAGGGACGGACGTGATGTGGTTGTAATTATAACTGCATTTGAATACGAAACGAACCTTGATGCGGTTGCGGAGGGTTGAAATTACAGTGATTGACGTCAAGGTTCAGTCAAAACCGTCATGCCAGCTGACTTAAAAAAGTACAGATTATATTGATTAGGTCAGGTCAACCCTTGCGTCAACCAGACCATCGACAAAGATTAAAGTGGTAGGGGGAAAATGCTAAAATCTTAAATTTATAATTAAATTAGTTTTATATTTTCAATGTGTATGTCAACCGTCGCCTCACTTATCGAATTGGTACTTACAGGGTGAATATGTTAACACGATTTAGGACATTCGAATCAGCAAAGACAAGGGTCAAATTTTGATTATATAGTTGATCATCTGAGTAATAAATAAATATTTTTATTGATTGTTAAATTGAAAGCTGAGCTTATGTACAGATATTAAGTAATGTTTATTATGACCAGTTAAGATTTTCTTCCTGGCCGTAGAAAATTGACGCGTATCAACGTAGGCCGTTGAAAGACAGCAATGACTCAACACCAGAGATTTGAATCTGCAAGCGATCGGTGTATTACCATAATTCCATATAAATTATTCATCACTGCCCTACCGCAACACCGCCCCAGGCTGCCCCTCCCTTGCGGTAAAAACTATAAGCAACCGATTGGATATCGAATTGTTTATTGTTTTGTCTTGATCTAGGAATATCAACTAGTTCTGTGCGATATGACTCGGACTGTTTCCAATAAAAGAACAGCTCAGCCATCATTCGTGGAATTGTGTTTCTTATACTACTTACAATTATCCCATAATGAAAACTGTTTATCGAATTCATAGTTTGAATACCTAACAGTCTCAAGATAATACGTTATCAAGATGTTGAAGGTACCTCCAGTATACGATAAAAACTGCTAAACATAATAACTAACAAAAACTCGTTTACACCTCGTAAACACCTGATTTTACAAAACTGACCCTGCTCAGCGGGTTTTGCCATTAACTGTAACTTTCATAAAGCTAACGTAAAACATTAGACTAGAACTTAGTTTACTTTGGGCTCCTGTGCAGGCATCAGTATAAATCCTCCACTCGCTAAAGTTCCGAAACTTTTCATTCCCTCTTCATGGCAAGTCCATAAAATGAATAAAACTGCAATGTCCCCTTTTAACCCCCTTTTATTCAATTGTCTCATTATTCATCGAGAGATTGGTAATCCGAAAACAAGACCGTACAAGACTGAGCAGCACACTAATGAATCAGGTGCCACTGCAAGCGTATTCCGATGCTCCCGCTATACAGGGTGACTCAGAACAGGTCCGACAATCAGAACTAAGATGCTACAAAGATTTTTAAACGTTGGTACTTATTATGATATTAAGAGTATCTTTTAATTTTTCTTGTTCAAAAAGTTTGTCATTATTGCATTTCAGTTAGCTTACTAGAATTTAGAATCAGATCGTATTGACTTAAAACATTATAATTATTTGTATGCTGTCAGTTTCTATTTATTGTAAAAGATTTGACTTAGTATAAACATACTAAGTCAAATCTTTTACTTTTAATGTCCAAGATTCAGTTTCATTGAATTTAATAGAAACCTATTAAATTCAATGAAACTGAATCTTGGACATTTTGGTTTTAACTGTAAAATTAATAAATTTATTGAAAACCTTTGAATTTCATCTTTATTACCAAAGAAAACTACAGCAAACTAATAGCAATCAATTAGAGCTACCTAATAATTGAATTACCAAATGTTAGATAAAACTATATCGTATTAGCTTTTGTTCGCCTCCTCGCATAATTTATAACCTAAAACGCCTTTAATTTTAATACACCACTAGAACCAAAACGCAAATAATTCCGGCCGCTCCGTTTGTTATTATTTGAATCTAGTACTACAATTATTAGTCTCAGGAATTTTGACGCTAAATTAAATGGATGTTCAGAAAGAATAGCATTCCACGTTCAAATGTCTTGCCCGCTGTAAGGTATATATTTTGAATTATTCACTCAGAATTTTTTACTTGGTCTTGCACAACGCCGCGGTTCACCCTGTACATGAACTCGTAAGCATATTCAAATCAGATACATGCACCTGATTAGATCATCTGGAAGTTTTTCAACGATTATTGCTCTGAGTGCAGATTGGATAAGGTGCCTGCGCCATTTACTAATAAACTTTGCAGACTTCTGTGCTCGTATTTTATTATACACGTTAGAGCCAGTTATCTTTTGTATACTTAAATTGCAAAAACTTAGTAATTTTCCTCATTCCTTACTTACGCTTAAACAATGTCAAATATTTTTTTCCAAGTAAAAGTTAAAAATTACATTCATTTACATCGCCTCCTAGAAGCCATACTCCTACTATAATCTTGAGCAATTCATATACCTAATAAAATATTATTCAAGTGACATCAACTATCTAAATAAGGGCGATTTCCACCTCTGCGACGCACGACCTCCTAAATATTCCGCCCGGCCGCGCTCGCCGAGATGCTTATGAGATGCATGCACCAGATAGCCTATTTGCCGGACCCTCCGATGCACTCAGGAGATATGGTAATCGGAAAAGTCGCCTGCGTCTGCTACTGTGATCGGCCCTTAAACGGTGACTGGACCTTTACTGGTGCCTCGGTTTGTGTCCAGATAGCATTTTTGTAGCAACTTGATAATTTAACAATGAGCTTCTTTGCTAGGTTTTGTTTGTGCCAGGTTGTATGGCAACGACCGGTATTATATGGGGCAGTTACGATCGAGCGAATCATCAAAGATATGGCGCTGGCTCCAGCATTTACAAGTAACTGCTAAAATGTAACTGAGCGATCAACTTTATGCCATTCAATTGAAAATTCATACATTCTTATAGGTATTTCAAATCAACACACAAGATACTAAAGTCGATACACAAACATAAAAAATCAGAAGGAAACAGAATTAGCTCGGAAGTTTCACCACCGCCCGCACAGAATTATAGCGCATCCAAAATGCCAAGTTCATCAAAAGAATCCAGCGCCAGACAGCCATCCGTCGAATACAAAGGAGACGGGAGGGGGACACGCAGTGGGGCCAGGTGGTAGCTACATCATTCAACATAGCTTTATGATACGATTTGGAACCAATACGTGGTTACAAGATAATTTCCAGCAGCGACAACGAGCGTCAACAGCGACGCAAAATGATGTATGAATGTATGCAAGTGCAATGAAAATTGAAAGCTTCGTTTGGTTTAGTAAAAAAATCTTGAATTTCAGACGTGGTCATAAAAATATTTCTGTCGCTAAGAAGAGTTATTTTTTTATCCATAGACAGAAATATGTAGCTATATAAAATATAGATGATGACTCATCGATGGCTGTGATTGGTAAATTGAAAGTAACGAAGCTTCCAGTCTTGAGTGATATATGAAATAGTTCAGCGTTTAATGAGATATTACCAACTATTCAAAAACGCTGACCAGCAGAACTGCACACAGAAGTGAGCAAGCTGTCCTGAATGGAAGAGGAATGAGGGGATGAGAGCACCGGGTGGAGAGACAAAAAACATTTGCTTTCACTAACGAAACAATCGCAAGCATAATTGATTTTAACGTTGACTTGGCTGTGGATTTAGTCTAGGGATGTCTCCAAAGGTAGATTTTACTTATCGAATACTCATATACTTGTAGTTTTCTTGGTCTTGTTAATACGTGTGTGTGTGTGTGGGTGTGAGTGAGTGTGAGTGAGAAAGAAAGAGAGATATTACGAATCCGTGGAGATATAGTTCGACGTACCTATATCTTTTTGACCTTGTTTATAAATATCTTACTGTAAATTAATCACTTAATTATTGAATGACACCATTTTATGATAAAAAAATGTAACAGAAACACGCATGATTCTATTTCTGTCACACATCAATAAAAATAATACTGAGCGAATTCAATTTCTTTATTGGTTATTTTAGCTCTATAACAATAACTATCTATAAAACTTAAACGATTTATTATTTACTAAAAAAGAATGCAGAGAAAAAAAGTTACATAACATTTGACGACAGTCGCATTTTTGAAAACTGTAAAAAATTATACAGTTACTCATACTCCATTGAATATATATCTTGACTCCATACAGAGGTGAAATCTTAGGCACGCAATTTTGTGTCTTCCGTAGTCTTTGGTGGCGAAATGACAGTAGGTTAGTTGTTAATGCCTCTCATAATAAAGCTTACGTAGATTCTCTTGAGTATCATTATTAAAACAAACTTACCAGCACCGCTCTCGCGAAATTTAAAATTGCTTACCTGAAAACAAAAACAGAGAAACATTAACAATTGCACCCTGTTAATTACAAAACCATAGATTTACGGGCCGAGGCGTCGCCAATTATGAGTCCCATAAAGCGGAGGCATTAGGGCCCGATGGCCCACCCTCGGAGGAGGCAGCATGAACGACTTCGCTTTATGTATGAACCAAATACTCGTCGAGTTTCCGATACTCATTCCTGACTTAACATGAGTGTGATGAAGTCAGCTATTGTGAATATAATGTTATGATCATAATAAAATAAAGTTAAATCAGAGACTTCTTACGATAAAAACATCCATTCTGTATCAAAACTATGCAGGGCTTACGAAATTATTGATTGTGCATATAATGGAATTTAAATAAAAGGAATTGATAGTATTCTAAAATAAGGCTATTATGATACTGGCATCATAAATTGATTCCGGATTAAAACAAAAACGAACTAAGTGTATTTTTAAATAAAGCGTGGTTCAGCCTCACTGAGCTATAACTTCTGTAACTGTATTGTGTCCTATAAAATGAAACGCCCTCAATATTTCTGCTCCATGGGACTCTCTAGTACAAGTGGCGGCAAAAGGACGCTTCCCTAATCCATTTACGATATAAGAGGTATAAATCAAACTTAATACGAGCTACACGTGTTGATAACGCACACATGCATATTCCAAGATGGCGGGCGGGTACTTGGATAGGATTAAAAATGACGGATGTTTACGGGTTTCCAGTTCCGCTGGGAGCTTTGATTAGGCTCTGAACTTCACACACAGATTGGATAGATTTGGGCGGATTTTGTGCCCTAAGTGACCCGAGTGAAATGTCCTTGAAAGTTCTTATAAAACGATGAATGCCTGGACCAGACAAAAAAAAACAACTAGAAAAAGAGTGTACAAATCAGTCTTGGAAAAGCTTATTCCTTTCTTCGCTTGGTTATTTGTCAAGGTTTTGACGTAATGATTCAAAGTAAACCAAACAATTGCATCCGATTGTCTCAACCAACTTATCATTAGAACATCAAAGAATTCCCTCCCACACACCCCGCAGATGAAGCGCAAATGTGTGCAAGGTGGCATGAAAATGGAATTAAGGGGGGGGGGGGGGGGAAATGCAAAGGAATCAAGGGGTGGCGGGGGGGCGAAATTGTCCCAGACCGGACACTTTGAACGAATTATGACGGTCATTATTAGAACGTGGACAGAATTAAATTGCCTCCCCTACAGGGTACCTTCCGGCTAAGGAGTCCGCATAATGTTACCTGCCTGATACTCGCTACACTTATCTCAGAGGATCCGTATTGGCTTTTTTGAGTGGATTGGGCTAAGGATTGAGGTTTCTAGCATTGTACAGTGTACACTGTACAGATTTATTTGAATTGGTAAGAGACAGATACTTAAGGGAATATAAACAAGCCTGGGCTATTTATGCAGTATCCTTTAGTTAATACAAGTCCTATAAATGCCTTCTTCTGTACGAACCAAGTGCGAAGAGGAAACGGTACGAAGGAATCGAAATGAAACAAAATGAATTCGTTCGTTCGACTTCGTGCGAGATTTCAAACGACTTTAATCAAGGCATTCTAAGTTTTAGTGCCTTCAGTTCTTTGGGCGCGTTCAACTTATAGCACCAGTTAATAAAAAGAGGTACTAGATAACTAACAATAGACAGATTTCTGAGTTATACTTACATAGAAATAACCCAGACCTAGAATAAATTATATGCAAATATTACATACAATTATTGTGCAGCGGGAATCGAACCTCCCTCGTTGCAAACGAACTTTCACCCGCTGCACCACTGAGGCACAAATCGCATTTGGGTACCTAGAGTTAAGGTTTTTATCATCTTATCGTTCTTAATTCTCGAGCTTTAATAAACTGGACAAATTATAAGCGAGGATTTTATTTGTTGGTGACGTAATTTTAGAGTTTACTTTATCAATAATCGCTTGATAGGTACCTAGCAATTAAAAGCGAGTACAATAAATGATCTGGATAATGGTATCTGTTCCAAGTCAATAATTACTTTATAGCGAAACTAGCTATTTATATTTTAATCTCTGCAAATACGCCGCGGACGGACAAGGTGTTAGATACAGTGTTCATATTTACAAAACTAACTACTGCACACATCTGACTTAGATTATCAAAGAAGCGCTGTACAAACACTTATAGAATCACACAAGTGGAGCCGGGTAGGTGTTGCAGTGATAAGAAGGCAGATTAGAACAATACTTATTGTAATGGGCAAAGCAAACAATTCAGAAATGAATTTTTATCTAAAAAATTAAGTGTATTTTTTGGGATGTGCTTTGTACGCTTTTGAAAATGTTAAATGGTTACTGCTATCTCACAGAAACTGATCTCAGGAGTTATAAGTAGTATATAGGATATAGCAGGTATAAACCGACATATATGTACAATTAGCGTGAACAATACCAAACATACACCTAAATCTAGAAAAACTTACGCTTTTACTCGTATTTCTGGTCCAGTCTACTCGTAAATAAATACCGCGCCGAATAAAAAAATGCGGTCATGCACTTCGACCTCCGATTATGTGTCCCATGAATAATATTTTAATAAGATATTGATTTATTTTATTGCTGAAATATATAAATACTTTATTAAGCTAAACTAAACGCATTGAATTGTATTTATAATTAGGTACATTTTAACTTATCTAGAGATACACTGTATGAAAGGTTGCAAAAGGAAACAGAGGGAAATCTATATCTATACTAATTTTATAAAGAGGTTACCATTAGAATCAAATTTTTTTTCAAAAAATTTGGGTTTCTTATGAAAAAATCTATTTTTGATATATACCCGTGCAAAGCCGGGGGGACCGCTAGTCAAAGAAAACTTCTCAAAGAGTTAACTTTTAAAAAGCGAGTCATTCATCAACGTGTCCTACATACCTACACCACCATATACAATGAAATTACTAACGCAGTTATTGATATAGAGAGACATGCGTCGTGAGGCCATGAAAATTGGCTTTTTCCCCATCGTAAAGTAAACCAAAGCTAACAGATCATAGTCCTCAAACAGCCGCAGCCTTAGATAGCATCCGTTAGATAAATTTACAAAAACAGCGCAAACAGCGCATAGCTTAGCGGAGTAACGAGCGCATTAACTCCTGGACCAATAGTGGGCAATCAGTAGATTTGCGGTAATCTCACCGAGCGAGGCGATAAACTGCGTAGTGGATACAGGCACAAGGTATGAGCATAGCGATTAATTAATATTTAATAAAATCGTTACAAAATAAAATCGTAACATAATATTCTATCTTATATTCAAAAATAAATTAATATAAAATATAATATAGAATATGGTCAGAGATATAAAAGTGAAAATCTATTTCTGAAAGTTCTTGTTCAAACTGGTGCTAATATATAAGTCGAGGAAATTGAAGACGACCGGCGTCGATCCATCGACTGAGAAATTGTTGAGTTTGAGACATGTACGAGTATCTTAAATAATAAATAAAAAATACTGGATAATACACACAGCATCATCTAGCCCCAGCCAAGCTGAGCTTGTGATAGTGGATACTAGGTGACCGGTATTTAAATATATATCATACATCACATAGGTATTTTTTATTTTATATAGAAAACGAACAGAACACTCGGCCAAATATCTGTAGATCCAAGGCGGGAATCGAGCCCGCAACCTCCTGCGTCGTAGAAAGACCGTCCCACCGCACGTGACCCTTCAAGGGCCTATCATTAAATTAAGATTGGGTTGCGAGTAACGATGATTTTGAGTTTTTGAATCTGCATAAAAGCAGTATTTTTTTCTTTTATAAAAATAGATTATCTACCAACTTAAATGGACTGTACGATATTTTAAAATTTTTGGAAAACTAACAGTTAGGTAGGTAAATATATAAACATAAACGATGTGTAACTTACGGCTCATTATAAGTTTCCACAGAAAAAATTAATAACTGATGAAAAATAATTTTCAGTTGAAACCCGCAGTAGGTCGCTCCTTGCACCACTCCCATGCAATATTGATACAAGCAACAAAGCCTCCGCGTGACCGTTGTTGCTGTATCTGCGCCGCCATAATAAACCTTAAATATTAGGAAAGATCATTCCGAACCTTAACTAGCTTTTGCTCGTGTGTTTATATACTGCATTGACAGCTCTCGCAATCTTCAATCCAAAAAAAAGTAAGCAGGTGAAGCACTGTAGAAAAAAAAAATATTTTGTCAAGTATTTTTTTTAGAACATTGAACACCCCGAAGAGTAGAATTCGCAACTCAATCACCTCTTAGAATGTCTCAAGTTGAATTTCTGACATATCTCAATGAAAAGATGAAAACCTGTTAAAATACGTCACTCAAGACGTGCTTTATCAAATCTGTTGACGATCTCGTTTAAGTATGGGGGCGTACTTTTTATGCGTAAAGTAGTAGATGCTGTGTGGTGTTAATAATATTTTTTGTTAAAACAATAAATAAATAAAACTCGGGCAATGAAAGTCTTCTGAACAAAATTTATACCTATTTTGTTTCTATATTATATGTATTATAGTTCTAAATTTCTAATCAAATACCAATCGTTTCTGTATATCCATGTCACGACAATGTGCTTGTAACATTATAACTCGTACGTTTACGGGAGGCACAGAAAGGATTAGTTTTATTGCGGGTGAGATTGCTGCTATTTACTTGTATTGGCTCGTTATTGCCAGACCGATCGCTGTATAATCCGCGGACATCGGGAAATTTGGAAAGTTGGTGGCAGCCCCCGGCTAACTTCTCGAGTATTCCATCTCATAATCTATATTGTTATCAAAAACGTTGTCTTCATATCCTTATATGTTTTAAAAATGTTTTAAATTATATTTGAATTGATCCGGTCCGATCGTAACGTGCTTAGTGAAATTGATTTTGATGAAACAAACCATTATGCTCAATTTTTTTTAAATATTTCTGAGAATGTTGCTCGATATTTTTAAATAAACTTTAATACATAAACTTTGTTACCCATTTACACAATAAGAACCAACTCATAACACAACCCTGTATTAAATGACAAAAGCAGTTCTCGATAACAATATTTTGACAACACTAATTCCACGCCATTATCGTTAACTCAGTCTATTAACACGTATAAATTTAGAGATGCGAAGTAAACTTTGCGAAATATCGATGAAATGTAAACAAAGCGGCAAGAGGAAAATGGGGTAAGGGGTGAAACCGGGTAACGCTATTTTATCGACGGTTGGAGTCAGCAAAGAATATTAAAACAATGGTTGAGCTAAATACAGGACAGGGGCGGTTATTACAATATTTGCTTAGATCCCGTTATTTTTAAGTATCACGTCTCAAATTTTAGGGGCGGTTGATGTATGAGATGGCGTATCGCATGACATTTATGATCGTTTATGAAATTGGATTTTGGTGTAAATTTGATAATTTGATATGAAATTACACCCCTTTTATCGACAGTGTCTGTCCAGACAAATATTCGGATTCTAGAAGCAGTAATGGCTCACAAACACATAATAAATTTCAACGTGCTTGTACTGTATCGCCTTTCATCAATTAAGGCAACAAGATAACAAACTTGCAAAGCACAAGGTTGATACCCAAAAATAATAAAATATATCACCGTAAATCTACTAGACCCATTCTCACGAAACAGAGCTAAATAATAACTTATGAAAAGTTTGAGAGCCACCCCCGGCGTCATAGCGAAACGACACAGTGTTGTAAATTATAATGTTTTATGGTTTAATACTGCAGATAAGGCGAGGGGAAGGTGGGGTAAGGAGCCTATTATGAGTCGTGTTAACCGGCCGCCGCCGCCGCCGCTACCGCCGCCGCCGCCGCGCGTGATAAGGGGTAACAGACGAACTGTTGTGACGCTTTATTAGGTTTTAGTTGTTACGGCCCGTATTTACTGGATAAAGAGGTTTCAGTTTCGGGACGCAAAGTATATGTTAATAATCTCTTCAAAATATTTTTAGGTGGAGGACAGCCACGCTGTTAAATGTTGATAGACGATCACGTTTTTCGTAATTTTTATACGTTAGCATTACCATTAACAGTTTCATCGCCTCAGAAGAGGTTCAAAACTCTCCATAAAAGCTATACCTGCAGTTGAGTGTAAGTAAAAAAGTTTTAACCAAAAAAATATGTTTTTTTTGTAAGCAATGTTTTGCTCACCTCGCCCGTCTGCGCCATTTCGTCTGCACACCCCAGAATATGATTTTTAACGAGCCATCCCCAAGTATGTAATTGCCACTGAATGCGTTTCGTAATGATTATTTATGTAGCGTGGAGGGAGGGTGGTAAGGAAAATGAGGGGTGAAAATTATTTTTTACTGTCCCCACTCTCCTTTGTAGTGGAACTTATGGAGAAAACAATAGCATGAGGAAATTACTGATTAAATTTCGTTTTCAAAGATTCTATTGTTTTATGGGGGTTTAATCCCCCATAAAAACAATAAAATCTTTGAAAACTCTTTGTTAAACTGTCTTCTTCTTTTTTCTGTTCTGATGTTTCAAGGCAAGAGTTTTGGGGTTGCCGAATATCGTTGCTATGAACAGCACAGATGATTCTATATGCTAGTAAAAATATGGAACTAGCTGAAGTCACAAAATATTTCCGCCTCAAAATAAAATGCAATCCCTACGCGTGCATAATGAAATCGTAAATCGGGCCCCGCATCGTATAATAGTGAAATATAAATAGGGCGCGGTTTGGCGCTGCGAACTATTGGCCGACATTTTTGCGGGCCGCTTCAATCACGCGTTTTATATGCCACTGCGAAAGCACAAGGTAAATATTCCCCGAATTTCAGGAGTTATGATGAGCTGGTAATTTAATTTGTTGGCAGATGTTCATATTGGGGCAAAGTTTATTGGGTAAGTGTTTATTGGGGGTGCAGTGTAAAATATTCCATTTAGATCTCGTTATTTAACTCCATTTTCATAACCATTTTTGAAGTGTTTTAGATGTATATAGCACGTTCTTGGTCGGCAGTTCTGAATAAGTTCTAAAGTGAAAGTTGATTTGTGCTCCATATGGAACTGTGTGCTAAATGGAGTAATTTACAAACAAACTGCCACCTTAATCGTCTATTTAAGATATACTCGTATGTAGGTAGGTAAAAGCCAGATAACGATGAGAGCCCCATTAAAAATAATGACAATAAAAGCGTTTATTCATCGCCATAGGTGGCATTTAACTGCAAATAGTAAATGAGAATAAAGATACCAATTGAATAGTCCCATCACAATCCACAAAGCAGCCCCGCATCCAGTCCAATAAAGCGGAGCGGAAACAAAACGATACACATTTTTAAAAACCGCCTAAAATTGAAACACCAACTACAAACGCTCAAACGGTTAGATTTATAAACCAACCGACGCTAACACACTTTCACGTGTCGATGGACTCGCGTAAAAGCCAAAAAAGGCCGAAAAAATAATGAAAAAAGCCGATTCGAGTAGTGTAGGTATGCATCTTTTGGGAGGCTGACAAATGGCTGTAAAATGGAGGGATGAGGCGCGTTACACGCCGGAAATCATCCGCCGATCCTGACGGACTAGGGCTACCAGGTACATGATTTTCTGGAGGTGAGCAGGAGAAAGCGTTGTGTTAATACTTCATCAAATCCATACATTTAACCGAAACGAAGTCACTATGAGGATAGAGATATTGTACCTATTCTAGGTTCGATGAACTCTAAAGACATCAGAGCAGAAAAAAGCAACAAGGACAAAAAAGCTTATTTCATGACATTTGACCCCCGATAGGTTTTCATTGTTATGCTCAACGATGATATAAAAATTGACTTAGTATTTTATTTAAATTTCGCGTGTATTTGCATGGTCTTGCCAGCTGTCTGAGCTTAGTCTGCCTTATCCTTGCCGAGCTGGTAACCCTATCCCACTTTTATCCAAACGCCATCAATAAAAAGCCTTTAAAAAACAAAACTCATGACGTCACTAGGTACGTTTTCGCGCCGACACTGGCCCGCGAATAAATCAACCGATACGCTAGTATGGAGACGGCTTTTGCCGAACTGTGGCGTTTTATGACCCTTTGATTTACAACAACACTATTTCAGTGCGTATTTTAATTTATTAATCACAACGGTAAGCCGGAGTCTACATCAATAAAAACCTGTATTGTGCACGATGAATTGATTTGGAAAATGGATTGAGTATTTTCCCCGCGCTATTCCAGCAGTTTCCTACTAAATTGACGTGAAGAGATTTAGCACAATGGGTTGAGCTACCTCCCATCACTTGTTTGTTTTCAAAGGAATCAATAAAATCAAAGGTTTACGACAGTGTCTGCTCGGAACGCAAATATTAACGACAAAGCATGTATACGACTTGCACAAAACAACACAAATCTCCATCTTGCCTCTCTTACTCACCAGTAGGATACATCAACTCATACAGTTACCTCACATAATTTTGCGTTTATTTAAAGCAGTGGCATTTCAGATATCGATTTATCACTGAAATAATATTGTCATAAAATAATAAAACAATGACAGCGTCATGTGTTTCGGACAAGCGTAGAGCCACTAAATTGTCGTTCGCAAAATTTATACATCCGAGATACTTACAGCCTGCCTGTTTAATATAATTTATTCGTTTCGAATAATGGACGTAGTATGTCATAGACATAAATCATTAACTAATTATTTGAGCAGATGTGTGATACGTGCTTAGTTATGAAATACTAATGTGGATACATAATAATGGAAAATTATAATTTACGACATTAGTGGAAATTTCCAATCAACCGTTTATTTAGACACCTACGCTGCTTGCACATAATTTAAATCATTATACAATTCATAACACGTACAAATGACAAAAAAATATATAAATAATCTGTGAAAAATGGATGTGTAACATTGTTCGTAAAAAGCTTGATATCAACTTTACATATCAGTAATACAGAGGCGACTCTATATTTCCAAACCCAAGTGACTTTGACAGACAGTGAGCGCATCATGGTTGATCAACTGGTGTTCCTGCCTCTCGCTCACTCATTCATTCATCCGCTCACTCCGTCGGTTTCGAGTGATCACCTTACGTGCCTTTTTTATGCGAAATCCGATTCGAAAAAGGAATAAAGCTGTGACGGTTATTTTTTTGAGGTATTAATTTGGTGGTTGCGTTCTTTTCGTGAATGAAATTGAAAACAGAATGTGCTTTTTATAAAAGTTTTTAATTGGGATTATTTGAATAAATTGAAGACTCCTTTCATATGACCTACTTGTTTGTTTTACGAATAAAATATAGATCATCATCAGATACTCTTGTCCACAGTTGGACATAGTCTTCCCCTCTATCACCTAATAAATAGAATAATGTTACCGCGAAACATCTTTATAACTTGTCTTGCCATCATTTTACCCACCTGCTCATTATAAAGGTAACATATTACCAACAATACAGAGATCTCTTTCTGAAAGGTATTCAAAGCACAAATGTTTATTTGTAAGCAGGTGATCTGGTGGTACGCGGGGTGACAAGTGACGGACGACAAGTGACAAGCGACAATGAGAAGTGACAAGTGCGTCGTCATGTCATGAGCGAAGTGTGCGTATAGTAGCGAGGCAGGGTGTTTTCTTTTGTTTGTGGTAGGCGAGGGTAAATGTTTATTCTAAAAAGTCACGCGTGATTTGTACCTGTATTTTAATTTGAATAAAAACAAACATTTTTTTATTTTATGTTCTTTTTGCCGAGCTCTGGAGGTAGGCAAAGCTATGACAACTATTCCAGCCAAACTCAACATAAAATGTTTGTAAACATTGAACTTTCTTTAGGAACGTTTCTTATTATTGATTTTAGACAGAATTTGTATATCCATCGATTTAACTAAGGAAGAATTAGATTTTTGTGTTTTGTTTATCAAAATTGAGCCTTGAAAAAAGCTTGAATATAGTCATGTTTATAGATACCTAAAAGCATGACCTCCTAATAGTCAAGTAGACTATTGTAGATAAAACTTTTCATCTAAAGCGCAAGATAGTTGCAATAACAGTAACTCGTGAAGTTTCGCTTTATATTCGTTTTTAAAATGAAAGCGAGATGAGAAAACTGCGATTATGAGCCGAAGTTCTGATTGGACGTGACGGAGGAGCTCCGCGCTATATTTTGGCGCTTGTTTGTTGTACTGAAAAACGGTGGATTTTTGTATTCGGTTTATATAAGTATATCTAGGAATGTGCAAGCAACAACACAACAACTAAGGCTAGTTCGCGAGCCTCGATAATAAAAATAATTATATTTATAACATTTTATCCAATGTTAACACCAAAGCACTATAGAATACTTTTACTCGGACCTGTATTATAAAAGCTTTTTAGTCATCGAACGAATTTATTTAGCACTAGCGGTCCGCCCTAGCTTCGCACGAGTACTGAACGAAAGTTTCAAAAATTATAAATTTTTACATACTGACACCCATATTCACTTTCGTGAGTGTGACGTTTTCATACGGATCGTGAACTTTTTTAAAATTTCTATAGCTTATGTTCATCAGGAATAATACAGGATTCTAATGATAAAAGATTTTTTTATATCGGTCCAGTAGTTTCGGAGCCTATTCCATTCAAAATTACAAACGAACAATCAAATCTTTCCTCTTTAAAATATTAGTATAAAAAAAAATATGGGACCTTATAATTTTAAACCTTAGCTATAGGTAAAATACAAGTGCCTTAATGTTGGTAAAGAAATAAACCAACACCCATACACCCCTCACAAAGAAAACTAAGCATCCCATACATTTGTACATTCATAGATAGAGTGTCTTACACACTGGCAGTCCCACAACAAACATAGCCCGAGATTACAAGAACGAATAATCGCAGTTAACTCGACTATCATAAAATAAAAACGGACAAGTGCGAGTGACGCCTACTCACGGCTGAGGGTTCCTTCTCATCCGCAAGACGTTGGTTTTATCTTTTGAGTATTTCAGCATTCAAATTGCGGACACTTAACAACATGGTAAAGCATCAAAACGGTTGAAGCGATTGTAATAAAAAATATATCAAAATACCTACTAGTTTCGTTTCCTACATGGTTCGTTACATTTTGTAGGACTTTGACCTTCATTTGTGCAAAATAGTAATAAAGCGGGAACCGAGTGGGGTTTCTTATAGTTTAAAACTAATCACAGTGTTGGTCTAAGAAACTGTCAACATAATGGTACAGACAGAAGCATTAATTGGTAACCCCCCTAATAGCTAAAGTTTACATTACAAATCACTGTACGATTTACAAATCTTTTACTCAAATACTAAGAAACAAAAACGTAACATCCAGTGGGAATCGAACCAGACATCCAATCGCTCACATGACAAGTTGACCACGCACCAACCAACTAAACCAACGAACCAGTTATCAGAGCGTCGAAATTTTATGTTATTTGTGTTCGACAGCGGATTTTTATTTATGAGATCTCTTTACACTGGATAAGAAAAAAAAGAAGTGTTTGAGGGTAGATTTAAATATAATCTTGGTGAACAATGAAAAGGTCACTAGCCATTTCCAATTCTAGTCTTGACTTACTGGTTTGAATCATAAATGAATTGAAGAATATTGAAGGAAATTATGCAAATTAAGAATTTTGTGAGAACTAAGATTGCGGTGCTATTAGAACAGCAAATGAGTAATCAGGAGACTCGTTTTGAATATGGTAAGTTATCAACTTATTATTCTTGTGTCATAATCGTTACGAAACAATTACATATTTTTTTTAGTAAAACCTTGTTATCTTTAACTTCATTTAAGTATTGATTTGTTGTCTTACAGATAAAAACCGTGCGATTAAGTGTAATGTGGGGATGTGAATGTAAGAAGCAATGGCAGATAAACAACAGGAGTGTATACAAATCAGTGAAGTCGCCACAATAATATTGTTGACATTCAGACTAGTTCGCCTTTTTGCCATTTGCATGCAGCTGATATACTTACACAATTATCGAGCAGCAAAATAGGACTGCCTGCTGAACTCCACCGCAGGGCATGAATAACTGTAAGTGTAAGTGATAATACTGATAATTCTCAACAAATTCGAACACCTTTATCTCTGATTATTTCATCATAATAATAATATTTTTAACAAGTTAGTATTTACACGAACTAAATAAACATTATAACAGTTGATTTTTTTTCTTTTTAGGTTTTGGAGATGGATATCCTCTATGGGTCCTGGAGAAATAGTAAAAATAACTGGGCGCATGAATGACGAGCAATTGAAAGTGTTGAAGGTTACTACGCGGATCACGTATCCAGAAGCCCAAATTTATTTTGTCCATGATAATTGTGGAGTGCATCGTACGCGGATGGTTTCTCAAGGGTTGTTCATCTCTAGAAGACATTACTGTTATTTCTTGGACATCTAAAAGTTTGGACCTAAATCCGATAGAAAATATGTGGGGTCAAATGGTTTTAAATTGAGATCCGATCCGTTAGCCCTTAAGCTATAAGTATCACTAAATATAAAGGACGATAAATATCACTACCTACTAAACCCTAATGTAATTTTACCTTTTAACATTGTCAGAAAAACTCCATTTGACCTCATTTACTTTCAAAACTACCTGATTATTTAGTATTCCATGATTTACAAGAGATCCAAATTGTTTAATTCATTAGATTAGCAAAGTAAACGAAAATCTAATGAAAACATGTGTATTCTCGAGCACTAAATCGAAAATGGAATATTATTTTTCAGGATAGGAAGCTATTTGTAAGTAGGCTAAATAATAAAATAAAACATGTCAGAATTAATTACATTTTTTGTGTTGTTGTTTGTATCTAAGGCAAATTTTTGAAAAAAATAAACGAAATTGTTTACTTACATACCTGAAATTATTATTATTGTTTTATTTTTATCAATTACATTAAATTCATACTAATAGACAAAAACTTCACTATTACACATGAATAAATGTCATTACATTACTAAAATTAAGTAGTAGTTAAAAAACAAAAACATCCACTGCAAGGATTCGATGACGATCATTACGATGTGCAGTGACAGAATCTCGGTTACACTAACCACTACACCATAGTTACATGTGATACAGGCTCGAAATTTCAGTATCGTTACTCCTGATAAAAGAAATGTAGGTGTTGAAAAAAACATTTGATTTTTATTTAAACAATTAAATAAACTTAAAAACAAAAACAAAAATAAAAAATAATGTAAATTAAAATGAATATATAAATCTTCACGGGTTTGAACCTACATGCTACTGAATGATAACTATGACATATTCTGTGAGGGGGTTACCAATTAATGCTTCTGTCTGTACCTATTCATGGTAGGCCTTCACATCTGGCTTGACCTTATCTAAATAGACGATTACATTATTGTGCCTCTGCCTACGTTCCTGTATTCGTCTCCAAGAAACCATGTTGGTGGTATATCTGACCGTACAAAGCAGCATTTATCATTGGTGCCCGAAACGTCAGTGAAGAAAATATTAAAATTATAAAGTGTAATTTCGGACAAAGTGTCCCAATTTACTCTATCCGAAACGTGAGCTACCTAATTTAAAAAGATGCAGGGCAATGTAGAATATATTTCAAGGTAACAGTGAAATCTGGCAAAAAGTGTCGTTAGAATTTCATTCCGTTCCCCAACGTTTCTAATAATTTAAGTGTAATCTTTAAGTTTTAGAAAAAGAAAGGTCTTCTAATAAGCAGTTATATTTCCGTCTACAAATCTCGTTGCGGAACCCTTCAAAGTCGCCGGCATTCTCGGCACGTCGGGCCTGATTGACGGGCGACGTCGGGAGACGCCGTATCCTTACCCCACCCCGGGTGGGCAGTGGGGGTGGGGGGTAGTGGAGAAACATGCGAAAAATGTCATTAATGCACCGCTGGGGGCAGAGTGCTGGGCGCTGTAAGAAAGGCAGGTCAATGGGGTCACGATTGATTCGAGAGCGATATTGTATTGTTAGTTAGCCATTCGGTTGTGAGGCGATGATATTGCAATCAGTCTAGAAATTGCTATAGCAAGATTTTTCCTTCTAAATAAATTTGGCCTACCTATAGTATTGTTTATGTACAGTCAGCCATTTATCAATGGGTGCCCCAGGGATATGAGTATATAAACGTCAATAGGCGTCAAATCATGACAAGTCCCGTCAAAATATTCGTAAAATCTTCTGTCTGTTGATTATGGTTAACTATTTATCTTACATATTCACCTATAGTCGGGTTAAAGCATTTCATCGGTAACTTATAGTAATAATTAAAAACCTAATTATTTTATATTGATTTTGTAAGCCGGCTAGGCAAACGAGATATACCTACTATTATAATATATTTGTCATAAGATCTAATATTACTGTAATATTACATTAAGTTTACAACAGTAAATTCTTTTTCTTTATCTTTAACTAGCGGCCCGCCCTGGCTTCGCACGGGTATTAAACAAAAATTTCAGAAATTATACACACTAAAACGATGGGTTTCACAGTTTTCATACGGATCTTTACTTTTTTTAACAGCATTGGGGTTTTTGACATTGACTCGACATTCCAAACCTGACACTGGCCGTAGAGAAAAAGCAAGCATTGTGCGCTATACAACCTCTTTTTCTATTCTGACGCGCCATAATAGAAAAAGAGGTTGAATATACAGCCCACGGTTCAATTATTGAATTTTTCATGCGGATCCCTAACTTTTTTGAAAATATTATATAGCCTATGTTCATCACGGAAAATTAAGGATTCTAATGGTGAAAGAATTTTTTAACTCGGTCCAGTAGTTTCAGAGCCTATTCAATTCAAACAAACAAACAAACAAACAAACATACAAACAAACAAACAATCAAATCTTTCCTCTTTATAATATTAGTATAGATATCTCCGTTCGAACCTCTATCCTCTACTTCACAAATGTAAAGGTACATAAAGCACACATTCAATAAAGACAACACTGATGGATGAAAAGCCTGAACCCTCCTGCTCACACCATCCTGTTCACTTCCAGAACAACTCGCCTGACACAAGTTGGCTAATTCGCGTCACACGGCCGCAGTGGCCCAATCCTACTACAGATGTCCAACTTGGATTGCTCTGATAAAGTTCAGACTTTTTCTCTATTGCCAAGAAACTTTGACAGTTGGATGTATTGCATTGCAGTGTTTTGTTTTTTGTTTGACTTTTGCATTTGAGTTTTTTTAAGCGAGCCAGCTTAATACAAGATCCGTCAAGTGCGAGTGTACCTCGCGCGCGTAAGGGTTTCGAACTTTTGTTGACAATGTATACAAATACTATAGGTACTTTATGTACAAATAATATAGGTACCAGTTACTTCGGAGATTTGGGAGTAGATCGTCACTGGTAATTTTTTCGACCCTTGTCGATGTTGATTATGAATGATACACACCTTATAAAATTACATACCTTATAAAAGTAGTTAATACAAAAATGTTGTATTTTCTTCAGTAGCGTGGTTAATCGCATTGAGATACTGGGGTCGCAATAATGATTAGCGCTTGTTATGTACCACACTCCCAAACACTTACTCCTATAAGCATAAGTTCCTAGAAGTACCTATCTATCTAACTCATTATCCTTTCTATCACTTGTTTACTTGTATTATCACTCAATGTTCTCATAAACATTTATTTGTCAATATCACATTAAGTTAATTTGTTTATCAACATTAGTTAAGTTGTTTGTCACATTAGTTAACTGCTATTATTGTTTACCATTCTCATGTCCTTAGTATTTAAGCGTAGCCCTAAGATAAGTTAAGCTCAGTTCAATCCTGTCTTCAAAACTAGCACAATCTCTGTAAAACTTCCAAATTCAATAAAGTATTATTTTTTTAAAAGTGTTTTGCAACCTACCAGTTAACAAATTGGCGCAGACGGTAGGATAAATCGCGGTCGCGAATTAAGTCGAAACGAACGTTTTCAACGGTACCTGAAGGGTTTAAAACAGTTTCGCCGAAGCTACGCACGCGATGATCCACATCACACTGTTACTCTGGTAAGTGGCTAAACATATTTGTGCTCAGTCCCTACATCCATTCCTTCCACAAACTCTTGTCCTAAATCCATCACTAAATCACGAAATCTCTCACAAACTCTTGTCCTAAATCCATCACTAAATCAATCTCTAAATCTCGAAATCTAAACCTAACTCAATTTTCTATATCTAAAAATAAAAAACATGATGTCGGAAACCAAGCCACGTGTATTAGATGCCACGAACAATGACATACCATTAAGTGCACTGCAAGGCATGATTCCATGCTTCGACACGACAAAACAATCCGAGGTCTACCTCTTTGTAAGGGCGTGCGATTCCGCTTTTGAACTGGCATCCCCAGTTCAACAAAAAATACTTTTAACATACGCCTTAATACGAATAACAGGGCCAGGGTCGTCAGATATACATGCCAGAAAATTTGAATCCTGGTCAGAGCTTAAAACTTTTTTGATTCAGAAGTATTCTCAAACAAAAACACTAGCACACCTCCATCTGGAACTACAATCACTTTTTCAGAAACCACAAGAATCAATCACCGACTATTTTCATAGAGTAGACCTTTGTAGAAGTAAAGTTATCGAAAAACTGAATGCAGAGTGCGTCGATTCAACTCTGATAGGTCGCATGGCCACAACCGATGAAACAGCGCTCAACGTCTTTATTAACGGCCTGAATTCAGACATAGGGATTATGTTAAGGGTGAAGTCGTTTACCGACCTAACTGACGCTGGCAACTTTGCCATACAAGAAGAAAAAATTAGGAGGATGAATGATGTCAGACAAAACCTTTTTAACCGGAAAAACGTAGATCAAAAGCCTATAATTCGTAATCCAAAACAACCAGAAAGCTACACACCTACAAAAACATGCAACTATTGTAAAAAACCAGGGCACATAATACTCGAATGTCGTAAGCGCGCTTATAATAATAATAAACTCCGTGAAAATCAGAATCCGCGACAGCCACAAACTCAACCCACTTCATTTCAAGCAAAAGTAAACCATTTAAACTCGCAGGCGACCGAGGAAACGGGCACTTTCTCGGGAACCGCTTCGAACTCCTCAGCCAGTGCCCAGACACCGACCTCTCCACAGATGACGAACCAGCCAAGCTTGGATCCGTCTATCGAGGGCCTCCAACTAGGATGGTAAAACGTCATCCAAAATCGACTCGGTTGAGTGATCAGGAAAAGCTAAATCCAGTCCATCGGGGACAAGCATTTCCTGAAACCTTAGCACCGCAAACACGAGGAGAAAATTACAAAATCTTCCGCGATGCTAGCACTCAAACCGAAACCCAAGACCCTAAATCAAATCAAAATCCTAAATCCAATCAAAATCCTAAATCAAATCAAAATCCTAAATCCAATCAAAATCATAAATCAAACTCTAAATCAAACTCCAAATCAAACTCTAAATCGAACTCTATCTCTGAAATGAAACCTGAATTCATCACAATTTCATCACTAAACGTTCCGCCGGAAAATCTTTTGCATTGCAAATTCCATATCGAAGGAAACCCAATCACCCTACTCGTTGATACAGGAGCCGCCATTTCCATTATCAATAAATCTAAGATAGGAAATGCTCCTCTAGATGTATCGAACATCGTATCTATTGTAGGAATATCGGGAAAGCAATCTTCGATCCAGAGCTTTGGAACAGCTCGACTATCACTAGATAACCTTACGAAGTTCAAATTCCATGTTGCCAATTTAAATATTCAAGTAGACGGAATTCTAGGAAACGATTTCATGTCCAAATTCAATGTCTCCATCCACGTACAATCAAAAACAATGAAAGTTCATGATCGAACTTATAAACTATTCTACATCAATGAAGAACCTCAAGAAACTTCAGCTGAAAACGGTCAATTTTTAGGCCAACGAACGGAAACGGTAATTACATGTGTCACTAACGATATCGAGCAAGGATACGCAATCGTGGAAAAACAAGAAATTGATAAAGATATAACAATACCTAATGCATTAGTTTCGATCAAAAACAACCGTTTCCTAATAACTTGCATCAACTCTAGTAACCAAGACAAAGTCATACTAATCCCTACGATTCAAACAATAAAGCTTCCGACTAATGACGAATGCGAAAACTTGTCTAAATTTTCAATAAACACTTCTAATGCTACTTTCAATAACCACAAAACAATCGATGAACAAATTCGACAAGACCATCTCAATAACGAAGAAAAAGAGTCACTTCGCAAAATCGTCGACGAATTCTCTGACATCTTTTATACTGAAGGACAACCATTAACTTTTACGAATCATACGAAACACTCAATTCCTACAACCTCCGATGCTCCTATTCATACGAAAACTTACAGGTTCCCTTTTATTCACCAACAAGAAGTAAAAACACAAGTCCAAAAAATGCTTGATCAGAATATAATACAACCTAGCAGCTCTCCCTGGAGCAGCCCAATTTGGGTAGTCCCAAAGAAACTAGACGCTTCCGGGAAACAGAAGTGGCGCGTAGTTATTGACTATCGCAAACTTAACGACGTCACTATCGGAGACAGCTACCCTTTACCAAATATAACGGACATCTTAGATAAATTGGGTCATTCAGTATATTTTACAACACTAGATCTAGCTTCAGGATTTCACCAAATCGAATTAGATACCAAAGATATTCCAAAAACAGCTTTCAATACACCTTACGGCCATTACGAATTTTTAAGAATGCCTTTCGGACTTAAAAATGCACCAGCTACGTTTCAACGGGTAATGGATAGCATCCTTCATGGATTACAAGGTGAAAGGTGTTTCGTCTACCTTGATGATATTGTCGTTTTCGCTTCTAGCCTCCAAGAACATGAGCAAAAATTAACCGAAGTATTCACTCGACTAAGAAAACATGGACTTAAGATTCAACCTGATAAATGTGAATTCATGAGAAAAGAAGTCGCTTACTTAGGTCATATTATATCCAGTGACGGTGTAAAACCAAATCCTGATAAAGTAAAAGCAGTCAAAAATTTCCCTATACCTAAATCATGCAAAGATATAAAATATTTTCTAGGTCTTGCTGGATATTATCGTAGATTCATACCCAATTTCAGTAAACTTACCAAGCCGATGACAGGCCTTCTTAAGAAAGATGTTCCTTTTATCTGGGGAGAAGAACAACAACGGGCTTTTGATGAATGCAAAGACATTCTAACAACAGCACCCATATTACAATATCCTGATTTCCAAAAACCTTTTAATCTCACCACCGATGCCTCGAAATATGCAATCGGTGCAGTCCTTTCACAAGGAGATATCGGCAAAGATTTGCCAATAGCATACGCTTCTCGCACGTTAAATAAAGCAGAATCCAATTACTCGACAATAGAACGTGAGTTATTAGCCATAGTATGGGCTGTCAAACACTTTAGGCCATACCTATTCGGGCGAAAGTTCAACATCTTGACTGATCATAAACCTCTAACATGGGTTATGAACATTAAAGATCCAGGTAGCCGGCTAGTTCGGTGGAGACTCAAACTTGAAGAATATGATTATGAAGTACAGTATAAGGCTGGTAAAGCAAATACAAATGCAGATGCTCTTTCTCGTCCACCTATAATGAACTCTAACGTCATTGATTTAACAGAATCACACCCTAACTCACCTGCACCTCAACCAGAATATCTCCAACTTAACTATGAACACTACACTGCTTTGGAAAACCTGGAACGTAAATGTTTCAGTTCTAATAAAATCAAATTTTCGCCAGACAAACTATTAGACACCAAACACATAAACATATTCATCCCGACCTCTTGCAACCTTTCCGATCAAAATAATCTAGCTAAAGAAGCATTAAGCTTGTGTTCTCAAACGAACCCATATTTAGAAAAAACTAAAGAACTCTATGACGCAGATCTTCTTGTCTCTAACGACAAACAGAACTTAATATTCTGCTGCACAAGACCAAATCACTTCGATCCATGGGATTCTGAAAGTTATTTCAAAGCTCTGCTTTCTTGTCTTCAACATCATACAATTTCCAAACTCTATGTCCCTGATCTTAAGAATGACCACACTTGCAAACTCGTCAATAATGAACAACTTCGCATAACAGCATACCTGGCTGAAAGCTATAATTGTGAAATCATAATCTGTGAAGGTAAAGTCAAATATCCAACACCAGACGAAATCCCTAAAATCCTGAAAACCTACCACGATGAACCTCTTTCAGGACATCGAGGTATAGTAGAAACAACGAGGAAAATTCGCGAAGAATTCTTTTGGAAAGGAATGAGCAACGACATAAAGTCCTATATTGATTCCTGTCTCGTATGTCAACAAAATAAAATTCAAAGGAAATCTTTTCAAGCTCCTATGGTAATAACCTCTCAATCTACAGAACCTTTCGAACGCGTCTCAATGGACTTAGTCTCGTATTCAGACATCAGCGACGGCAATAATAAATACATTCTTAGTCTTCAAGATGATCTTACTAGATTTGTTCAGGCTTATCCAATCCCAGATAAAGAGGCAATTACGGTAGCACACCAACTACTTCATTTCTGCCAACATTACGGAGTACCCAAAAGATTTCATTCAGATCAAGGAACTGAATTCATGAACAATGTTATGAAACAACTTATGAAATTCTTCGGCTCAAATCATACATTTAACACCACTTATCATCCCCAAACAAATGGTGCATTGGAACGTTTCCACGCCACACTACGAGATCATATTCGTATGTATCATAATCGAAGACTTAAGAATTGGGATCAAATAGTTCCTTTCGCAATCATGTGCCACAATACATCATTAAACAGCACCACAGGCTATACGCCCCACGAACTTCTTTTCGGTTTTAAACCACGTCCATTTTACTCCCTTAAACCAATTCCTGACTACACTGCATGTGATTACTTAAAAGACCTTAACGAACGTCTCCGATCATCCCGCGATGCAGCATTAAAAAACATAGAAAACATGAAAGAGAAAGCAAAGGAAAGATACGATAGCAAAATTAAGAATACCGTAGAATATAAGATAGGCGATAGAGTAATGTTAAGAATACCAAACCCTAATAATCTAGATGCTAAGTGGGACGGACCTTATGATATTACGCGAGTAGGCTTTAATGAAAATTATCTAATTAAGAAAGCAGGAAAAACTTCACTCGTGCACGCTAATCGCCTGCGACCATACGTAGGCTCTAACCCTAATTCTGTAGTATAATCTTAGTACTAAATCTCTAGGTTTAAGCTAACGCTAGTTGTACATATTCCAAAACGGCCCAAACAATGCCATTTTTTCAAATTTTTCAAGATCCTCATTTCGGACGAGTCATGGAAATTATTAATATATCGCGATCTCAAACCCCTATTCATTTCATTCGAATCACTAGAACGACTCTCGACTAACTTCCAATCTGTTTCTACGAAATATCAAAGACTCCCAAATATCCAATCAACTAAATCGTATCTCAACGTAAATATCAAGAAAATTGAATCTAGACTTTCTGAACTCAGCATGTACTTAGGAAAAACAACACGTGTCAAAAGAGAACTTCTAGACGGCTTTGGCTCTGTCCTTAAATGGCTCATAGGTACCCCGGACGCAAACGACGCAAAGAGGTACGACACGTGTATTGACCAACTAGAGAAAAGCGAATTAGATCTGACAGAACTCATGCAAAAACAAATTCAAATCACTTCATCTACAGTTAAAAATTTTAACGAAACAATTTTTAAGATTTCTTTTGACGAACAAGTAATAAATGAAAACATAAGGCGACTCGATAACTATTTAAATAACACTAAAAACTTGATTTTCGACATCAAAGTTAGCGAGGATATTTCCACCATTTCCCTACAAATAATAGAATTGGTAACCAGTTTGCAAAATGAAATAGACGATTGTCTATCCAGCATCCTCTTCGCGAAATCAAACATAATCCATCCTTCTATAATAAGCACAAAGAAATTATTCGAAGAATTATTAAAATCCAATAAAATAAGATCGAACAAAAGACTCGTCACCCCTGTCATTATTCGTAACATCCATACTCTCTTGGACTCATCATCTCTTACATCTTACGTTTACTCAGATCGCTTGGTTTATATTATAGAGTTTCCATTAACTTCAAATAATCCCCTTACCCTGTATCATATATACTCTACTCCAATCCAACATCCTAATTCCTCACTCTACTCTACCATCATTCCCGAGCATATTTATTTGGCCACTGACGAGCATATTTATTTGGCCACACGTAGTGCTGCCCAGCGGGCAGCACTACGTGTCCACAAGCACCCTGAATACCTGCACTACCTTCGCACCAAGGAGAAGAATCTGCAAGGACCTCGTCCTGTACGATGCTACCGAACGTCCAACCTGCGAAACTCAGATCCTGCGCAGCAAATCGAAGGAAACTCCCGAAGAATGCGTAACAACGACCTTCCCGGCAGAGATCCAAACGTTTCAACCCTTGGACCACAACAGATGGCTCTATATCCTGACAAAAGAAACAAGCTGTGTTCTCCATTGCAACGACGATGTCTCTAACTACAAAATCCAAGGATCAGGAATCATAACCTTACCTGAAGGCTGTAGGCTCCACACCGGCTACAGCACACTCTCAGCTTTCTCATCAACCACTGACAACTACACCGACCCGATAATAATCCCTGACATAAGAGACGACTGTTACGAAGCTTTCAAGGAAATCGAAGAACCACAGCTGATCCCGATCCAAATCAATGAAACACCATTAGACTCCTTAAACCAAATCAGATCTCACCTAGAAAAATACTCCGACGAATTGAAGCGTTTCCGAACGTCAGCAAAATCAAAGACTTTTGTAGAAAAATACAACCCAATCTTTTCGATGGTTTATTTTGGAATTGCTGTCATTCTACTCTCATACCTCCTAATCAAACTATGGAACAGATGTCCAAACGCTTTTATCAGAAGAAGAAGAACATCGAACTCATCCAGTTGCATCCAGATCTTCAACAACTGCTTCGACAACTCCAACCATCGTAGAACAACTCAAGTTGCGATACCGCTCAGAGACATGGGACAGACAACTTCCTGCGTGACGGACGACGAAGATGAAGGAACCCCATCATCACCGCATTCCCAAAGATCGCGCACTAATGCCCAATCTTTATTCTAAGGGGGGAGATGTTATGTACCACACTCCCAAACACTTACTCCTATAAGCATAAGTTCCTAGAAGTACCTATCTATCTAACTCATTATCCTTTCTATCACTTGTTTACTTGTATTATCACTCAATGTTCTCATAAACATTTATTTGTCAATATCACATTAAGTTAATTTGTTTATCAACATTAGTTAAGTTGTTTGTCACATTAGTTAACTGCTATTATTGTTTACCATTCTCATGTCCTTAGTATTTAAGCGTAGCCCTAAGATAAGTTAAGCTCAGTTCAATCCTGTCTTCAAAACTAGCACAATCTCTGTAAAACTTCCAAATTCAATAAAGTATTATTTTTTTAAAAGTGTTTTGCAACCTACCAGTTAACACGCTTCTAAGTTTTAGTGAGGAGGTTACGAAACAGTTTTAGTTTCATAGCTTTTGCGGTCGAAATAGTCCTGTTCCGAGCCCTAAGAGACTCGTCTTCGTAAACTTTTACTTCCTCCGTCCCTTGAAACTCATCAAAGACGTCACGTTAACAAAGAAAACTATAATCGCCCAAACAAACATATTTGTGTAGCAAAATTACAGTTAACATTTCAGAACCAAAAACGTACCTCCGTAGAGTCCTGAAATTAACCACAACCCCAACTAGTTGGAGGCATAACTGCGGGTATTTACAGAACGATCGTGATCTCTCACTCTGGGGACAGGAGGCGGTAGAGAGAGGGGGGACGTGACATACCGTCAATATAGTCGCAATAACGCAAAAACTCCAAACAATAGACATTAATAAGACGGGTCGGGTCTGGCCGGACGTAACGGCCGGCCGGCGGGATTCACCCACTATGCGCTTATTAAAACATTTTCAGGCGGCAATATGGCAATATCTGAGTACGCGACGTGCTACAATATGTGCCGGGAACTCCGCATGTGACGACCTGTGGGAATCGCGCCGAGAAAACTTCATTAACTCCAACGACCCCCCCACCCCTGACGGACCGTCGGCCGGGGGACGCCCGCTCGCTTATTACGTCTCGAACGTGCCGCGAAATCGAAGAAATGTGACGTAAATACGTGAAGCGTTCGAGAGAATCGTTCCGCTGATTGGCCGCTCTTTGTGCTCGCTGACCGTTTGCGTTGGTTAGATCTCTATCGCTCCATTTTTTGTTATTGATGGTGATCTTGCGTCATCAGCTGTCGCTGCATCGTGACTTCACGCGTCGATTGTTTCCGATTCGATAGCCTTTGATTTCGATAGCGCCCTTCCGATCCAGTGAGCACAGAAAAGATAGCCGATGCCTGTCGTAAGCAAAGAGCGTCAAACGTCTCCATCGGGATGAAATGACCGAGAGACTGTAACAACTAGGGCACCCAATGGGCTGTACCTACCTCCGGTGTAGGTGAAAATATTTTATAAATGGAGCTGACTCTGATTTGTTTAAATAAGAAGTCGACACAATCGATAAATAAGGCAAGCTTTTATAGCTTTTTCGTATGAAACATATATTATTATTTACAAAATTTGCATTTAAAAATTGGTGGTAGGCTATATCAGGCAAATTATTTCAGGCAGATGACCTTCTCCTGCCCTGACGTTTCTACGTCAGCCTGACATCACTTCCTTCAAACCGCTGATTCTTGGAAGACCACACAGAACTTGCTGCTGATGTATGAACTGAGTAATTGCTGTGGACGGATGACAGACGGACAGACGAAATTATCGATGGTTCAAATGTTGCTACTGAGAAGTTCATTTGAGTGTCAAAGTTTTTTTTAACACTATGTCCTGGTTAATCCTAATCATTTAACTTCCCTAGACTAATACCATAATACCATGGGGTGATTAAGATACTTGTATCTAACCAATGTATCTCGACTGGAATTTTCATTCCGACATTGTAAAGAAATCCCTTTTTGTTTTTCCTTAGATTTGTGCTTAAAGAAATTACAAGTTACAGTGTTTTATGAGATTTATCCTTGGCCATAAAACAACTGCAGTATTTCACAATCATAATGCCAATGTCAATCATTTCTAACGCTAGTAAAAAGTGATTAAAACGTTTCACTTCAATCAAGACATTTATCCACGTTTATATTTCATGTTATGACATAATCGTAGGGTTGGCACAGCAATCAAAACGCATTTAGGTCAAAGAATAAAAAGTCGTGACAGTTAGAGTCAAGATGACATGTTGACAGTTGACTGACAGGTGGGGGAGCCAAAACTAACTAACTTTGACTAATCAATCACTATTTACGACAAATGTATAATTTTGTTTTCAGTGACTGGAAAATGAGGAGAGTTGGCTTCAGTTTTTGAAGGTTGGTTAACGAGTTGCTGACTGCGATGTCGACATTTAGTTTTTATGGGTTCAGTTGCAGTTTTTATTATTTTAACGAGTAGCTTAGTCATATTGGTGCGATGAAATTTGCAAGAATTATGCGATATCATTGCCACGATGCAATAAGAAACATATAAATTTAAAAACAAATATTTACTGTTCAATTTATATAAGACTGAACCTTCACGTTTTTATAAACTTAGTATTTTTTACGAACTAATGGCAAAAACAACCCACTTCAATGTCAAAGCCATAACAAATGCAACGCCACTATGTTTTCGATACATACAAGCAACCCATTCCACCAGAAATAAACCAATACTATAATTATTTAGTATGACAAACGGTCCGCCTGTCAATCAGCCGTCAACGAGTGGATATATGTCTGTCCGTCAGACTCAAGATCCGCTTAATCTTTATTGACGCCACATCCTCACCATTCTATTACCACCTGAACCACTCTCAACCTTAATGCTTAGAACTTAAGAACGAATTGTCAGTTGAGGTGGATGTAAGGCAGTGGTATGTTCATTAGTAGCTCGTCTTCTAGTTAAGTAGACAACGTCTGTTATTTTGATTATTATTGATTATGATTGATTATGACTGTTATGATTTTTTTATGGGCTACTTGTTTGGTCATGATTATACATTATCATTAATATTCTAGATGGGTTTACCAACGTGAACGGAACGTGTTTGGTTGGTGTACTTATATTAACAGATATTTTTCAAAAACTTCTTTTAAAGACGTAGAAACGTTTGTTAAAATAGTTTTTGAAAAATGTTGATAAATATTCAAACTGTACTCAGTTCTTTGTCTAGTTTTTGACTAAAGTTAAGTATAACGTATGAGATTGTCTCATCGCTTCATCAAGACTAATACTCGTACACGACATCATACTATGCAATTACAATACCATTCTTCAATTTAATAAAATTGGATTATAGAAACAACCACAACATATAGGTTATTTTGTCCACCAAAGTTATTAAAAAATGCCAGACCATAGTAACCATAGATATACAAACAAATAGAGACGCTTGGGTGACGTCTCAACCTTACACTTCATCGGATCACTGTCAAGACTTTTTGCTCCTCTAGCTACACCACGTCATGATATCTTAACATGGATAAGATCGATCCGTATATTCAAACACGCTTAAACGAAAATTATTTAATTTTTAATCAAACCATATCTTGTGTAAACCAATTATAAAAGGATTATAAGGTGATAATGGATTTAAATTTAATCAATCACCGTTAACCTTATTATTTATGCAACTTCATTTACTGAGTACTCAGTGCCGACTCAGGTGAATAAAAAAAAATTCGACAAAAATATAAAAATCGCGACTTCGTAATGCATCTTGGATATTACAAAAGTTCAAATCTAACTCAGTTTTCATGGAGCAGGTTGCGTGATGCTAGCCATATCCACACTTAAACAGCCATTTCTTGCTTGATAATCAAACATATCAAGTTTGATTGATGGATGTTTATTCTCGCAGCTCTACCTACTCTATTTACCTCACTGATATTATGACGCTGGCTCATTTGTTTTTATTGCATTAAGTTATAGGTTCGAATGCTTATCTAGTTTAAGAGGCAAGTGTAGGTATGTTTATATATACTGCAAGATATTTTTATGAAACCTATAAAAGTCTAGTAGCAGTAGGTAATAAGTAGAAGACTTGCTGCTACTTCACTTTTACTCTAAGAAACAAACATTGTACCTGACATCGAATTAATAGATGATCGTACTGTACTTGTTGATCTATTAGGATACTCGTGCCTACACTTTTGACTTAGATAAAGCTATCTTTGGCCGATCCTTTCTTTTTTGTTCAGTTCAAAAGTATGTACAAAAAGTACGTTTTCAACTCCATTCAAACGAACTTCCTGTTTTGAACGTCATTCAGTGTAATTGATTGCGTGACGTCATCAATTAACTGATTTATCGCGAGATTGATTGACGCGAGTCGGGTACGGCCACGACCATTCTATTTCGAATATTCTCAGCTGATTGATTTTTACTGGTTTTTTAATAGCTGTAAAATCTGACACACATTTTCAGTTACAAATCCTTTTCCGATTTCGATTAGATATCATCTACCGTGAACATATTACAAAAAGGCCGCGAACAAAAAACTTGAACATATTCATAACGAACCGATATAAAAACTCTGTTCCAAGAGTTATCCTCAAACGTCAGTGTAAGTACATCTGAGGATCAAGCGTCAATGCACAAGACTTTAGTCAGAGGGATAAGAGTCAGTGTTCAGACTGAAAACTAATCACTCACCGGCCGCTTCTGTGACTTTTGCAGGTCTATGCTGTCTCTGTAAGAAGCTTGGTGTCGTCAGTTTGTAAGTCTGTGCCTGAATCTTGTCATGTCTTTTGATGTTATATTTTACCTGCCTATGACTTGGATTTAGAATAATGTCATCTCTCATGCTGTCCCGCTCAGATCTAATTCGATCTGATCGGGAGAGCAGGACAAATGACATAAATCGCAATCCCTTCCTTTAAGTATCTATTCTGTTTGTATTCTGTTTTCTTATAAACCTATCTTGTAATCTATCCGGTATTCATTAAGATAAAGAAACAACACATTAACAGTAGTGGGGAATTCCCAATTTATCTACATCTTTAGATTATTTTATTATAGCAATTTATCAGTAAATTATATTTTTTTTTTTATTAAATAATTCTTAATGCCAACTCATTATTTATATCCATTATGTGACTTTTATTATGGGCAATAACAAATGATGAATAATGTCATCTATGGCACTCATTAGGGAAGGCCTAGAGGTCCAGCAGTGGACTATTATAGGCTGATGATGATATGACTTTTGATCAGTGTTATCAAATCAAGTTTTTATAATATTTCCTGCTTAGTACCAAGGATAGGCAAACACCTACTTTGTCGAAATCAAATGATGGTTTGATTTTTAATTATTTGAAAAAAAAAAACGTTTAATTTTATTATAACAAAGTTAACGTCCAAAGTCACCCTGTTTGGTTAAGTTTATCCATTTCATAGCACCTTTTACAGACTTGTTCCTATACTTCTATTATGTGTCTGTTCAAAACAAGAACAGAACTCGTTGCAAATTAATCGCATCAAGCTATCTCGGCCGCACAAAGGAATTGAACCCGCGCCCGCGGCTGGCTCTGATTGATGTGTGCAAGTTACCGCTAAGCTGCTTAGTTGGAGAGCTAGAATGTACAAGTTTATACTGTAAATTAAATTATAGAAAAATCGGCATATTTGTTGATTTCTACCAAAACCCGACTAACGATTTTTTGCAAAAACATTTGTAATGATGAATGTAAAAATTTTCTGAATTAATCTTTCCGAATATTGGTTATTGCAGATTTATTTTTAAATATTTACCTCTTAGGAATACATAATAATAATAATAATAATAATAATAATAATAATGCTGGACAATCCACACATGACTAAGTTAATGTTACAATAGAGTTTTTAGTTATTTTCTCCACGGATTCGTTCATTTTCTTTAATTTTATTGTTATTTCAAATAGCTAATATGCGGCGAAAATTGTACGAATGATACAATTTTTAATGCATGTGAATGAACTAGCTGCTGAGTCAAGCATGTGCAATTTACGTGTGTGCAATCCAATCTTACGATCCCTCCTAATTACAGAAGTTTACCTCTTAAACATCACATTGCGTTTTCTCCAATATTATTCTTACCTGAAACAAAATACAAAACCATGAGCAACATAATTCTCTAAACATTCTGCGCGTACGCACCCGACGCCGACGCTTAGTCAGCGCAGTCCTGTCAGATTATGGTAGATCCATGACGTGCAGAGGTAGACTTTAGTGCACAGGAAGAGCGGGTAGCAGTAAAATCATGCTAAAGCGCGTCTTGTGTGGTTGAATCTTTAACGTGTCCGGATAAACTTTAGTGGTATGGGAATTTTCCAACACTACAACGACGGTAACATCAACAAATCATCCCATATTTAACGTTATTAGTGTAGTAATAATAAAAGGATACCCGGTAAGTAAGGATTCTATGGATGAAAGAATTCTGGGTCAACTTTTGGAATGTGTGCTACGCCGTAGAGTCTGCTACGCCGTAGAGGCTGCTACGGAAACAGGTGCTACGGGGCGACGCGGTCACAAAAATCTTTGGATTTTAGTTCAAGGTATTATGGTCGTATGTTTTATCACTTATCAGTTTACTGGCGAGATAAAGATTTAAATCAAATCAATCAAATGTTGTTTCACTATAATTGTGTGATATTTTTAAGTTATGTATGTTATTTTTGTTCCCAAGGATAATGTCTCAGTTTTCTATCACTATTCAAGTTTTTAAGACAATTTATGTAATTATAATTATATTATTAATTTATTATTTTAATCCGCTCCGCCTATGAATGTAAGCATTCCGTAAGCTAGGTGCAACGCCCCACCTGCGCTGCGAATCAGGAAGTCTTGTCACAACAGTTATACCGACGGACGGACAGACACTGTTTCTGTCTTTATCGATATTAAACGTTACGAACATGTAGCACTCGTTAAATTTAGAGTGTAGAAACGTATTAAACGTTAGAATCCATGTTAGAAAAATACAACAACAAAAATTAAATTGATCTATGAAGATACCTTTGTCCTCACGGTACCTACGAGGCAATTTAATTTAGGAATTCAATTACACATTATGACAAAATGTTGTTAGATACAAATATAAGGTGATTCCGAGCATATTTACGCTTATCGTAATTGTTCTTGATTCTAAAAGCTGTCAGAAATAATGATTGATACGTCGACGTAACATAGATCGTATGATTTGGAACTTTGGACCGATTCCGCAACGTCACAATTGTTTTTCAAATTCTTGACAAACAATAATCTACATAATCATTTTTGATTAGGTACTTAGTTTGATAGATGAATTTAATCACCTGATCAAATCACAAAATAGGTATATGTAGGTAACATTTCCATCGATTTAACTGTATGTTAAAATCTATAACTACGAGTATGCTATTTGATGTCTGTGGACTTCGTTACAATCGAAATATTTTATCTCATTGATGAATCATAAAGCTTGTTCTATTCAATGTATTGAGAACTTAAAATAAATCTTATGCTGTAAGCAACAAGAGCTAAATTCAAACAATAGAACACATAGCAGGGTCACTGCATGACAATGACCTCGTGACCGCATCAATCGAGATTCAATCACGATTGACAGGGTGACACATGATTGACGAAATTAAAGTCAATTTACGTTTGTTAACGCACTCGTGCGGGAGATGACGTCATCATAGGGTAGATATTAATAGAATTGGTTATGAATATGTCGCGGCGTAAGAATTGACTCCTCGAACTCAGCTCCTGGAGGTAAGGTCGTTACCTAAGGGAACCTCCCAGAGGAAACATGACAGCTTACTTCTAATTATTGTTAAACCACCGGCTGGCAAACAGAGTTCATGGAATAATACAACGCCTGATCAATGATGAAGTCCCTGACCAAATTCCGAGAAATGAGAATGATTATTTATTTCAGCATTCCCCTAAAAATTATTACAATCCCTACGTTTTATAAAAAGGGTATGTTGACATAAAATGTTTTTATGACATTTAAATCACGGCCTTGAAATGGGTATTTACAAAAGCGGTTCTTTTCCCGACCGCTAAGCGAGAAGAATGAGCGAAAATTACACGGTAGTAGTGTGATGGACGCGTGATTGCCTGTCTGTCCGACTGTCCGACCAACGACTGCGTGCGCTTTCATATTTATCAGATCTATTGTTGTACAGATTAATATGGTGAAGGGTTTTTACATATCCTCATTGAAATAACGTTATTTTAGAAGAATTGTTAAAATTAACTGAAATAAGCGTCCGTGATTATTGTAAAATATTATATTATCTAATTATTTGAAAAATTATGTGTCGTGCTATTATGATTGCTATTTACGTGAATATTTGCACGTAAACAGACATGACTGTCTAGAACTCCTAATCAATAATTACAGGTATCATCGATTTATTTATCATATTAATAACACAAATATCATTTTATCTGCAGAAGAGGATTAAAAACGTTTTGGAAGGAAAAGTTTCCAAGTTCCTTGTTAGGTATTCATCGAGCGCCGAACACATCGCTGGACGGATGCTCTCCAAATATCTATCCACTCTCTTTTAGACATTTTGTTAGCACTACAAGTTTTATCCCATCACTGATTTTAGCATAAATTTGTCTTAAAAATATAAATTTGCTGAACTACAAACATACGCAACAAAACCGTAGTATGATGGTCATATTGAAACGTACAATTTTGATGCATTATTTTAGCTGAACAATATAGAATCAATGATTAACCAAACAATTTGACGGTTTCCCACAAATCACAAACAATTTTATAGCAGGTCTAGTGAAATATCGATGGCGTGCACCACCATCAATCACCCGTCAACCGACCTGCATCGCTAATGACCGGCACACCTCGCACAACCGTATTAAAGCGATGCAACGCTTATTTTAATTCATAATAATATCACGTGAATTATTCCACACTAACCCACAGCGAAACTGCAACGAAACACACGCGAAACTAAATCCTGCACTGTTACGATAGAGCTTAGAATATCTAGACCCGGCAAGGATTATACAGCGTACCGCGTCGCACGGCTGCTATCGCGCTCGCGCGCATTAAGTCTGCAGTCACTCTCAATCACTCAAGCTGTCCGGACGTCAGTCATAAGCAAGACGAACGGGGGAATGTCGGTGGCCTCCTTTGAACCACCCCGCCCGCACCCCCAGGTGGGGGGCGGTCAGCTCTTCAAGACAATTTACTGAACAAGTCGAGTTTGCAGTCCGGCTGGGATTCGTGCGCTGATGAAATTTATTTGAAGCAACTTGTGTTGCACCCGCTTTTAGGATTTCCATGACGACAAGACGAAGTTAGAATAAAACCGTTTGAAATTGCAATGCCAGATATTTCTGTGCACAGCACACACTAGGAATAAGTGTTAATGTCTTCTTAATTCTGTATCTTTATTACATAATATAATAAAATTCGAGATAATTGATTCAAGATGTGAAGTTTAATCATTTGAAACCAAGTCACTCAAAGCATTGTATACTGTCATATATGTATAATGAAAGATTCCATAGATCTTCACATAATAGTTATACAAAATTGGATCTCACACACAAAGTACCGCCTTCATCACTTCAATCACCATCACATCAAAGTCAGATCTCACATCACACTGTCCGATAAAAACGCAACAACACTCCCCGAGTCTCAAACGGTGAGTTAACATCATTATCGGCGATGGACTGCCCCCTCCCCCTCCCCCCCTCCCTCCCTGCCTACCCAAGGCGGTGGGGTAGGGGCACGGGGGGCGACACACGTCGCTCAAACGTCGCCAGCAGACGGACGTCTTTGTCGACCGTCGCTTTATTTACTCCAGTGCCTTTGGAACGGCTAGAAGTGACAGCGGTGTTTTTGTGAACGCCTAATTAAGAGCCCTTGTATGAAATATTAAAATGTTTTTTGTGTAAGCGTGGTATGGACGTTTAATTTTTTGGTGCGGGAATTAAAAAGTTTTTTTATTGAAATTGAGAATTTTTCGTGACATTTGAATCAAGCAGGGCAAGCAATTTCAACTTAAACATGGCTTATTAAACCAGGAAAATGACCAAAAATAAGAACAACCCGAAATCTAAAAATCGTATATGACATAGTACTTAATTGTACTCGAAGCCTAGGAATAGATCGAACAAAACTACAGTAAATCAATAAACAAACATATCAAAACTCACATCATCACATATTTAAATAACAAGAACAGTAGCGAGTCACTTCTATGAGAACAGTAACTCTGCCTGGAGTTGATTCAATCAAACTCGACAGCTCAAAGTCGATGTGGGTCGGACCGGACTGATCATCGATTTTTCTCCTCTCTGTTATGAATAAGTCGAATTCGATATCTTGAATTTATGTTATGATTTTAAAATATTTTTATTAGTCAGTACCTGCGACTGAGAATTGTAATAGGTATCTTAGGAACCAAGTTCAAAAAGTATCAAAACCTTTTTAGATTAGTTTGTTATAGAAAAGCGTGTGAGCCTAGGTTTAATTAGATACTCCTGTCAGAATTCAGAATTTCATCAAATGCTAATTACCTAAATCACCAAAAAGCTAAATTTCAACTGTGTTGATAGATTCTATTTATGAAGTATAGTTCGAATCAAAACTAGTTAAAATGTGAATTCAAATTGCGACACGATGACAATAAACTTTGGGCTGTAAAATAAAATCACAAATTTATCTATCCTTTCAAACCACAAACTTTTATCCAACAAATTCACTGCACGACCTTTTACAAACAAAGTCTATTCTAATAAATTAGATTAACCAAAGGGCATTTCACATCAAAAACAACACGACAAAACTTTATCTTCAAAGTGAATCTGCATGACTGCACTCAATCACGGGAAGAACTGAACCCTCCACTATTTAATTGACGTTCCACTCCATCACAACAGCCATAACCTTTACCAACTCGCTCACAACACAATCAATCAATTTTCAACTCTAAATTAACAACAATAAAACAAAAAGTTAGCATAAAGAATTTCTGCAAAGCAAACATAATGCAGTATTTTTAAAATAGACCGTCGTATCAAAGGATTACAGTTGAATAAAATGAAACGTCAAGATGTGCAGCTGTCAACGGGAAACGTCACGTATCACAATGGAAATGTCAAAGAAAAGACGCTTCTGTCTGCGAGTGTACGTTGATAGGAAATGTAGAGAAAATATTAAGAATGCGTTCTGTAGTGCATTATACCTCGAGACAGATGCTCTAGATTTACTTTCTTGCAAGTATTTTGTTTTGTTGCTTTAACAAAAGCACATTTTTCCAACGATACCTATAGATTCCCAATTTATGATGAGATAGCATCACTGACATTACAGGTACAATATATTTGTATAATATTATCTGTGCCATTCCCAGTCCCGTTCTTATTTCTACCCTGTGTTAAAAAATTTAAAGGCCTATAAGCTATACTCGTTTAAGATAAATAAAATATATATTTTTGTTACAAATCTTAAGTCACAACTAAAATGCACTATTAAAAGAGAACAGCACCCATCCTGCAATTTCGTCAATATCAGCGCGCGAAGAAACAAAAAGCGCGGCGCTACATCTGGCGGACTATTTGTCAAACAGAATGTAGTATTTTCGTCGGTAGTCGCCTTGTCAGTGACATAGGTTACAGGGTGTTGGCGAAAGTTAACGGGGAAAGGGAATCTTTTACAGGAAAATAGGACGATGATCTGACTGTGTTAACGGTTTTTCAACTGAAGGAAAAGTGTGGGGTTTTAGAGATTCTATTTCAAGAACATTGGAGATAAGGACTTGAATTATTTAAGTAAATAGAACTTTTACAGTTGTAGCATCCATTATCAAAGAAAATTATGACTTATTATTTACAATTGAAACAGCTTAGCTAACTGCAGATTGTTGCAAATAATCTAGACGTAGCTGATTTAATCATCAACAATGATGCCAGTTTCAGAACTCTCGCTTAAGTATACACACGATAATTTTTAAAGCGATAGTGTATTATAGTTTCACAAAGATTCACTACATAACCACCGGCCACACGAAACTTTACAACTTACTATAATTGTTTCTGAAATCCAAGGTATTTAGTCCAGAATATGTATATACATTTTGAGGTATTAATTTAGATATCACCATATTATTTATAACTACATAATTTGCCCTCAATAAAAGCCAATTAACATTCATTTTATCCATTGCAAACCACAAGGAATCAATCTATCAATCATTACGTGGCAAAGATTGAGATATTCAGCTGGGGCAGACGGAACCCACCCCCACAAGTGGGAGGGGTGGGGTGTGGGGGGAGGGGAGGGTAGTCTGTTTACCGCGCCTTGACGGATATATCCCGCGCAGACACCCGTCAATCACCCGCGGGATGATGAGAATTAATATTTCACCAGGGATGTACCGTGGAAGGTGTTTTGATACTTTTGATGCGATGACCTTGCTTGCGGATAATTATTATTTATGATCGATTTTATGATTACGATAAAAAACAATCAATACTATCTGTTTACAAATAACTTAGGTTGGTACTAGACTATTTTATCAGCCCGAGCGACGATGTTGTATCTATACTTCTATACTAATATTATAAAGAGGAAAGATTTGATTGTTTGTATGTTTGTTTGTTTGTTTGTTTGTTTGAATTGAATAGGCTCCGAAACTACTGGACCGATTTGAAAAATTCTTTCACCATTAGAATCCTAAATTTTCCGTGATGAACATAGGCTATATAATATTTTCAAAAAAGTTAGAGATCCGCATGGAAAATTCAATAATTGAACCGTTGCGTTGTATATTGAACCTCTTTTTCTATTATGGCGTGTCAGAATAGAAAAAGAGGTTGAATATATAGCGCGCGGTGCTTGCTTTTTCTCTACGGCCAGTGTCAGTTATGGAGTGTCGAGTCAATGTCAAAAATCACAATGCTGTTAAAAAAAGTAAGGGATCCGTATGAAAACTGTGAAACCCATCGTGTTAGTGTGTATAATTTCGGAAATTTTTGTTTAATACCCGTGCGAAGCCGGGGCGGACCGCTAGTATAAAATATTAGTGTAACACACTGCAAATACTGTACACATTGTACAATATTGTAGTGTGTAAAATTTTTGCAATATCAATATGTATATAATACCTATGACGATAATACCTATACCTCACTTAAAAGTTGCATCAGCAAGGATGACGGTGTAATGGCTTGACAAAATTTAATAATGCAAAATAAGTGGTAACAGCTTAGTACACGTCTTCGAGAGAAACTACACAATTGCAAAGTAAATAGTTAATAGTACCTATTATAAAAATATTAAAAAAATGGTAAGCAAAGTAAGACTAATAAGTCTTTGCCAACAGATCAAGATTTTTGTATCGAGCTAACCTCACCAAATACGTGTAGACGTCAATGTGGAATCAATCAACTGCGGACCCCTCGTGGGCGGCGGGGTTCGGGGGGCCCTTGACCTGTCGCGTCGCGCGCAATGTCAGCCTTGACGCGTGATGGATGCCTGACGTGGATAAGGTGGCCAGTTTTCTTTAATGTTCGTAATATTTTCTATAGTGATAATAATTATATTTTTATCATTTCGTTACGTTTCAGAGAATAAAGTTTGAATCATGGGAAATAAGTAGTACATAATAGTACAGTTGTACTGAGTACTTTGTATTCAGACAAATGCAAACTATAACCCTCATGGGAGGTTTATATCTAGCTGTAGACTAATGGGCTGATGATTATGATGAAATGATGAAACTACCTAAGTACGACGTTCTTTTGAATTTTACGTGAAGTTTTAGCTTTGTGCTAAGCATGAAAACCTGGAGTCATAGCTTCTAGTCAGAAATCTATCGTAGCTTAGATTTACAACGGGTTTTAATTGTGGTATTGGTCAAAAAGTATTTCTCGGCTAAACGAGCAATATCGTTCATGTCAATTATGCCAATCTATTAAGTGCTAGATAATAACACGTAATAATATCAATAATTATGAATGCCGTGTGTAGGACATGTCAACTCTATGACGTATCAGGTCGACAGGCCTGCACTTGACATAATTTTACCGTAACGGCCGCTTGTAGACATGCGCAAAACAGTACTCAGTACTGTACTGCCATATAGCATGACATTTCGTACCGCGTCATATGGCATGCTATCAGTAGTAGTTTTGTGACGTGTCCAAGAGTCCTGTAAGGTCTAAAGGAAATAAAGCACTTTGATTTTGATTTTTTGATTTTGAGTACACAGTACTCTAAACATGACCTGATATGACGCGCTATGCTAAGTAATGCGAATGGCCCGCTATTACTTTGCAGTGTAGGTTCTGAATGTTCTGTTCAGATATAATCAGTACGCAGTACTGTAGACCTGATAATGACGCGCTATGGTAAGTAATGCGAATGGCCCGCTACTGAAATTTACTGAATGTTCTGTTCAGATGTAACAGCAATAGACAAGACAGACCTTTTATTATTATATTATCTTATACCTATAAGGTTGATTGCGTGGGTTGGTGCGAGATTCAATCTTTCAATCAATCGATGTTGGTTTTAACCTAATTATATCTACCGTTGACCGCACGCGTAAACAAAGAAAACAAATAGTCGTTAGTCGTACGTACCTACACTAATATAACAATATTTTATTATAGGTAGAGTAGGCGCAAACATTTACCGGCGCTAAAGAAATTTAACCCTTATCTAGAACGCAATACTATGTAAATTACGGCGCGGTGTGTGTGACAGAGACAAAATCCCGTTCGGCCGACGCTCGTCGCTTGTACTCGGACCTTTACGATAGTGAACGACGGCCACCCGAACAGTAACAGAACGCGGCCGGCCGCCGCCGCCGGTCGCGCCCGATCGGCGCACTGCCATGTTTACTGCCATGTGTCATGCTAAATTTTGTCGGGTAATGTGTACTGAATCAGTACGCGGTCGTGCTATATAACGTGTACTGCATTACTCACAGTACCTACACACCTCTAGCCGCTTGATTGCACGGATCAAGACGCGAGGTCGCAGTACATGCACTAATGTGCATAATACTAGCATTCTACACGTTAAATAACTATTTTATTTATTTTTTACAATCTTTCCTTAAACTATTATCAGGGCAATAAATTAATAATCACTGGTTTTTATGGAATAAATAATATTTAATTACATAATGGACATATCAAAGCATGTTCATTAAAGTTGAGTAAACATTAATTGCGTATATTATTATGTTTTTGAGTCAAGGCTTGATATATTAATTAACCTGTGAGCCATAGCAACAATAAATTATTTGTGGACAAAGCATGGCATATTTTGCACAGGTCTTTCAGCAATGAAATGTAATACAATAAAGTGCACACGCAAAGCGTTCAACTAATAAGTTTATCATTATTTAGGTTCTTGGAGAGCAATAAAGGAATGAATGCTATTCTATTTGCTGACCTTCGGTTTACCGGTATCTTACCTGATGGAAATATACATATCTATCATGTCAAAATAATCAGGGTTTACAGTATGTAAGACACTGTAACTGTAAGTAATGAAGTTTTCAAAATGTTAAATGTGCAACTATAGTTGAATTGTTTCAAAAGGGTTTTGAGATGAATAGGTAGACAAATTAAATAGCCTTTAATAGTCTATGCCACTTTAATTTGTAATGTAAAAGCACCCTATTTCCGGATTCAACATTTTTTGTTTTAAAAAATAAAGCGGAATGTCCAAAAGCACATATTTATGTACACTCCATTGAAACCCGAAGAAAAGTGTTAGTGCTTCGGTGGTATGGTGGGTTTAGATGTAGTGGTACAAACATCCCCACCGCAAAGCTTTCGAGATAGAAAGATATTAGGATAGATATTATGGAGTACTTTAAACATAACCTACACTTTTGTCTTGACAGCAGTAGGGTAAAAACTTTGATTATGCAAATATCAAAATCACAAACCGTGCATTAAAACAAAATTAAAGTATCATTTTGACAGACAGACTTGCAATTAATATACTTTATGCCAATTACCGACGAAACACGTCAATCTGTCAATCACTGCTGATTTCTGGCTGACAATTTTCGGTTTAACGGGTTTAACGTATAAAACGTCAATCAAATCAAGTATTTTGATTATTATTGTATCAAGATTAACTTATTGAAAGGTTACCTTACCAAGAGTAAATAATTTTAGCGGACACTTGGACAATTATTATAACGCCTACGTAGGTTTCGGTGTCTTTACATGGACTTCCTTATTACAACTATAAGTAGGTACATAATATTTTTTTAATAAAAAGGTACATCAACCACATACCTACAATACCAATCACTTAAAACAAACATATAACTAGGTCCTGTCCAGATTTGCATCTAAGTAACAGGTAAACACGATCATTTTAGGAATTACCTGCACTTACAAGATGTCACAGAATTATACTTTTTGTATTGAAAATACAAAAAGATAAATATATCTATAATTATAGATATATTATAATATATCTATAATATATATTATATGCTATGGCGCTCATTAGGGGAGGCCTATGTCCAACAGTGGACTAACATAGGCTGATGATGATGATGATGTATTGAAAATAGGTGCAAAATTAAAATACCTACAAATAATGCCAATGTTCGTTTCAGTAGTTTACGCCGCTACGTTATTGTAGCACTGAATGGCCTGAGTTCTACGTCTCGTAGTCACGGAATAACCAGCTCTGTGCACTATGCACTGCACTGTGCGTGCAGTGTGCACTCGAGCGCCTAGTCCTCACTGACAACACAAAGTCGTGATTGCTCGGCTCTACATATTGTCAAACTCTATATATTTACACATAACATAAATATTTTTAAACTTACGCGATCTGCTTGCGTCCACCGCTGGACGGCTGCGGCCTCGTCTCATTGCATTTCACATAATAACAGCAACATTGCTGCAGTAAGACAAACCCATAAAGCTCGTAACTTCAACTTGAAAATTGTCAGCGACACAGACGATGCGCCCTCTCGTGCCAAAACTCCAATAGAACAATACGAGTCTACTAAAATTTTATTCGTAGCACACGTGGCCCGCTCTGCAGCATAATGCGAGCGAACCTTAACTAAAAAGAAGATAAGTGCATATTTTATACTATCCGAACGCAATATTTCGTTACGACCGTCACTGTAAAGTGTTCGATTACAATTTAATGTCATGACTGTACTTCGTTCCAAATTTAAATCGTATCTGAAGTCGAGGTGAGTTTGAATCTCGACCGTATTTTGTAGGAGGTTTGTCTTAGTTTACTTTGTGAGAGGCTGAGATACGGGGATTAGTTCGGAAATGGTGTGGTCTTTCTTTTCAGTAGTTGTGTGTAGAATTATGGTAGTTCGATTTTTGAAAATGAGCGGGAGCAAAGATTAGTAAGATACAGATACACCTCAGTAGTAACTTTGGTTACAGGATACAATTACTCATTAAAGTACGTGTAGGCAGTTAAAGTAGATTACTAATAGTAAAGTAGAACGCTTCTTTCTAAATAAAAATATCTCCAGAGAAATGCGTATGCTTTTTAGAGTTTTAATGATAATACATACATATATGAGATAATACATACACATATTGAGTTTACAGTAAACAAAACTCAAACCAGAATGCAATAAAAACAGTCTACAATGGACAGATGGACGCAAAAATTATGTTGTTAAAAAGTCGTAAAAACATAAAATTGTTAGTAGGTAACTAATAAAAAAACACAAACAAAAGTTGTTGACCGATCGTAACTTACCGAACATTTTAAACAAAATAACAAATTACAATATTTAATAGAAACTGCACTTATTTACATACATACCGACGAAATATCTATAAATAAGCAAAATGAGATGACAACTGTCATTTCAATGTGTCATATTGTGGAAAATACGTCCCCGAATCAATGTCACAAGGATCAGATTAGCACGAATAATTTACAACGTCTTCAGAGCAATTTGTTGCTATTTTTGGCAGGATCCAAGCGATAATCGATCTTGTAGCCGATGAGTATAAATCACGCTTTCTAGTCATAACAAGTTTTTAGGATTGTCGTAAAATAAATCAAATTAGCGAACGGATCATTTAGGAAACAATCGAGTTTGGTGTGTTTATTTATGAATCATGAGGTTTTTGACCGGAATTAGGTCATCATTAAGTATTTTTACGATCGGGTATCCAAAAACACTCATGTCCAATGATTCACCGATTAAAGTCCTTGTTTTAGAAAGTTTTTCGTAGGAAATCGAAGCATAGTTTTGCGATGGAGAGTTCACAATAACAAAACTATAGGAATACGATTGTAAGTACCTAAAATCAAACTACCATTAAGACCAGATAATAATACCTACCGGTAGTTTCAATAATACATACTATGTGAATACTTAAATTAATAGAAACCAAGTAGGTAAGGAGTTAAACTGGGCCACTGCAATAAAACTCAATATAAAATCTTGACGTGTCATCTGTCGCCCGTCTATGTCGTGACATGTTTTATTGACTGAATCTCATGATTCACACATTCATCCGTTGACTGATGATTATTGTTGAATCTTCCTTTGACACGATTTTATTTCGGTGTTCGTGTCAACATAACGCCGTATTTCATCCGCGTCAGAGTTTTTAATGATATGAAATTTTTAGTGATATGAAAAGTTTCAGGTCTGTCTGAGTTTTTTATAACATGAGTCATCTGAAATAAGTTTCACTCCTCATAGAAAACAGCATAGTAGGCAAATAGTATGCACAGTCACTCTATAACTTTACTGGTTTTGAAGGTTTTACCTGGTTTGAAGATATCTCTAAAAGTATTTCAAAACTATATAATTAATCAACATAATTTCATTTTCCAATCAGAACCTCATCTGCACACACGCGACTACTGCTGTCCCTGCCTCCCCCAAATAAGGGGATTTTCTCACTGCTTTTGATACCTTTACCTTTTCTATTTTTTGTTTGAGTCATTTAATGAATTATATTTACATTATGTTTCATTATATTTACGCTCAAATGTTGGATTACAGTGGCTGGCTGGTTTAATTATTGGACAGTTAACTTTTCACGTAACTCTCAACTCAATATCAAGACCCATCCATCCATCCAGCATCACGTAATACATCACTTTGACTTTGACAGATCATAATTTACAAACAAACTCATATTTCTGTTAATATTGCCACACAATCGAATAGTAGGCGTCTGACCGCGATCCGACGACATATTCATATATTATTATTTATCATCGTAAAGTGTATGTGATGTCATAAAGCGAAAAATATAAATTTTTGTCATTTTAGTATTTTATGAGAATGTGGGTGAGGGTATTGCTCATGAGAAATGCGAAGGTTGAGTGTAAGACAGAACAAGTAACAAAGTAGGTACCTTACTGATGCATAATACCGATATACATGATAAAAACTCGTAGGTTTTGTCATAGCTGGGGCCTACTTAGAAAACTAAAATGGAAGTTTGTTTTCGTGCAAGACTTCCACTTACAAAGGTTTGTAGGTTAGGAAAGCATTTGTGCGGAAACTAATCAGAAGTTTTAATTTTAGTTTTGAGTACGGCCTCAATAGTCCACAGTCAAAGACAAAAAAGTGCTGATATGATTGAATTTCAAAAACAGAATTTTACTAAGCCAGTTTAGCCAGTTTTCCTCGCCGAAATAGAAAAATAAAAAGTTACCTTTAAATGTTTTTATAAATTACAATGACAAGTAAACTCAGGAGATGAGCTGTTTTCAATAAATTTAACAGATGCGTGTCATAACATAAAGAATAAGAAAACAAATACCAACAATTATTAATAAAACACAGCGAGGAAGAAAAATCAATGTAACAAACAGAAAAAGCTTTTCGTCAATTTTGTTAGAATATGGGGCAACTGCTCTACCACCGCTTCATCACGTTTGTTAATCTCTTCATTATTCAACGCTTCAGCAACTTGCAAGTTCCCGAGCAGTTGCTGCTGGGTGAAAGTATCCAGGTGTCGATAAATTACAGCTACTGATGCTTACTGCTAACTGTAGCCAAATGCAGGTCAATCAACGCGCGGGTCTCGTGCTCTGGCGAGTGTACCATTAATGGCAACAATGAACGATGCTGGACTGTACAACGAACTTTGGGTATTATTGGATGGTACGAGTGTTTTGTGTACAAAACATTGCTATTGAGTTGATTATCTAAATAATTATTGTTTAAAACTGACTACCTGCCAGCGGCTTCGCTCACGTGATGTACGAAAGTATTTGTACCTATATTATTGTACGTGCCTTTGATGATCTGATTGTGATAATTCGTGTTATCATTTAATAAGTGCACATTGCTGGATAATTTGTTGGATTTTGTAGATTAGGAAAATATTTTTTAGACCTACCTCTTGTCCGTGGCTTAACGCAACCGGTTTTGTAAGGTATTATTCTCTCAATGAAAATAATTGTAAAATAACGAGTATTTGTTTTTTTATGTAAAATATTTTACATCAGTATTTTACACATAGGTGCACATGTATGACTAGGTAATAAATAAATATTGCTGGGCAATAATGATGAAATAAACACATGGGCAATAATGATGGGTTTTTTTCGCTGTGGAAATTAAACCCACATCCTTTTTACTATGTTTCAGGTACAACATGGCACCACTATCCTGATTATGGATTACGTGGATGCATTATCAGGTCAAGGAAACTACCTGCGAGCGCGCTTACAGGAAACAATACCCTAGCTTGTCACCTACCTCAACAAATACAAGTATCATCGTGATTATGTATTATAGTGTAAATAATCAATTACCAGTTCTTAATCCTTATCATTAACCTTGACATAAACGATTGTTGTATCATTTTAGTAGTTTTCGGAAAGATTTGTATTATCGGTCGGTCAGTACTCGTATGTATACGAGGCTTATTATTTCTGTATAGAGTTCCAGTCCGCATTTTCTTCCTGATGTATAATGATTATTGAATAAAGGTCACATGAGAAATAACGCTCACGGCTCTTTTAATGGTCTAATAATCTTACACTGATAAATCTTAGGTTTTAAGGCTCAACGCCTACCTAATTATGTCAATATAATGTCTGATGTGTTAATCTTAAAAAAGCTTGTGCGCTCAGCTTTAGCATCCATTTTAGGTATAAATTTCAGTAACAGTTATCAGAGCAGTCAAAGGAAATGATCCCACTACTAACCGGATCAATGAACCGCCCACATTCCCATCTGGCGTGCATAACGCCGTGCATTTCGCAATCAAATCTTCTCCATAAACTTTCATAACCATACTCATTACCAGCGATGGAATGCACCACATTCTCCATAACTCAGGTTCGGTATTTCCTGCAGCGGTTGGCCCTGGGCCAGCCACCTATGACATTAGATGACCGGCCGACGGATTACTGCGACGAGTAAGGGACGTATTCGGATATGTCGTGTGCGAGATGACGTGATGGCGGCGCAGCGGTCTCTATCGGGATATCGATGGAGATCTAAAGGTTGTCGCTCACACGTCCTACCTCGCCGGTGAACGACACAAAAATGACAAAAACAGCAAAATCCGGCTTAGTCGACATCATTCAGAATCAGAGTTCTTAGCTTTATTTTTGTTTATTTGCCATTTCCCAAAACTCAAATAGGGATCAGGCGACTTGGTGACTTATTCCATGAACATGCCACTTTCAGCTCTAGCAGAGTTAAGCATCTAACATAATCGGGATCTTAAAATACCATAATTACAGTTTAATGTCTTGATCGAATTCATAGACATTTAACTGTCTCCGGTTTATTAGCAGCTCGTCAGGAATCGCTTCCCAAGATGTAAGAGCGGTGGAGTTGACATCTGGCAGTTATTAGCGTATGACAGACGGACAGACGGACAGAGGGTTTCCGAGTTATTGCATGACGGACAGTGCGACAGTTGGACTTGATGCTTTATTTGGCAGTCCTCAGATTTTATTGCCCGGCTGACCCAGAAAAGGTTATATTTTTAAGAGGCAAATATTTTTACAAAGTCGACAAGTTTGAGTACGTTTTCGTAGTGTGTAGGTAGGTAAATATATTAGTCCTCACACGCGATTCTTTTGCGATTCTCGTAAGTAAAGACTGATCAAATGACGACCTGAGACCACAGAGGTCTCTGTCGACGACCGCGGTGGGTGAACGTCCGCTTGCGTTGCATGAGGTTGAGGGTTCGATTCCCGCCTCGGAACGTATGTAAGATCTGCAGATATTTGTTCAAGACGTTCTAGTCATAATAAAATTATCTATCAATGTAATATATTGACGTATATCATTCAGTCGTCTGGTACCTGTAATACTCTGCAATTTTGCGCTGGCTGCATTGCCCAGCATTATTTATTTATATCTAGAACTTTTAGTCATAACCAGAAACTGCGACCTGGCAAACGTAGTATACGATGCCTTCCGACTTTCCGGGATATGACCTGCGAAAGACTCTGCAGTCTTAGCGCTCTTTAGAGGAGGGCTTTTTCCAGCAGCGGACTAATGAAGCTGATGATGATATTGCTGAAAAGTTTAGTTGCGATGTATGTCCAGCTACTATGTATCAATAAATCGGGAATAAATCAAGCTCTTTCTAATACGAACAACCCGTTAAATTATAATGTTACCTATACAATGTAATATAATAATAGAACACATGTTAGTATGTCCGTTTGTTTGAACGTCTGTTCATCGTCCGCACATCATTCAGGCACTTTACTGGGTTTAGAACAGTCTAGAACAGCTTCAGAAGTGTCTAATGAACATGTTCAAACTTGATCGGGTATTGTATGATCATCATGGGTTGTGTGTATAAAGTTTATATACAGAATCATGTTGTAATCTAACTAATCTGAACGAATATCCAGTAGACGTTTGTTTATTGTTCTTAGTTTTCACCAGAATAAATCAAAATTCTAATATATTTTATTCTAAAATATTTGGTTTTAGTCTTCGAAAATTCGATGTAATTTTTTCTAAAATATACTTCATTATTTGGTAGAGATACGAGCTAGAGCTAGGTACTTACGTTACAGTTTATATTGGTTACCACGGTTCGGGCTGCATCTCGTTATTAATTCATACATCAGCTTACAATATCTTATTGTGTTAGTTTCTACAGCATTCTGGGCTCGTAAAGAGAGAATACAATAAAAGTTCTACTTAGGTCTTACTCTCAAAATTTATAATTATAAAATCGCATAACTACATTTTTTGTGTGAGACGGCATTTGACAGTAGACTTTGACAGTAGGGTTCCATGTATTGATGCTTCTATGAATACTCTTCAAGACGAATGAGCGACAAATGCTATTCTGTTACAAAAACCGCATTAAATCAACAGAACCCAGCAATATTTCAATCAAACAAACATCCTCTCTAAATAGAGTCCATTTCCTATGGTACCCTAATTAATAACATCACTCAGGAACCTCTTAAAAGTGGAATTTAAAGTCGATATATCGAGAGTGTCAGTCTGTCACTCGTAAACACAGAAATAGCTTTTTGAGAGGACGAATCTCGCGGGACGGTGTTGTACGAGACTTGATGAAATGGAAAGTCTTTGACGTTGTCTGCACCGAAACCGAGCTATCAATGTAAAACTAAGCTCAACTAGACGAGGTAGGTCTGATTTCTCTACAATGGTACCAGACGGCATCATCTCATTTGACTATATGAGGAAGAATATTACTAAAATGATATATTCGTGCAATCAGACCTAAAACACATTCTACAATTTAAACAACTTAAAAAATATTCCATTACTATTTATTACTTAGCTACCTATAAAATGTTAGCCCAAAAGCTGTAAAACTCTGTCTTAGTATGGATTCGTTGCTAGCAAAAAAAAGTTATTTATTAATAACCAGGTAGGAAAAATGGTAAGCATAATAAATAATCTTAGTGACTTAATTTATGGTATTGGTAATAATATTTTCCGCGGTTCGGTCATGTTATGCAAATGCCATAGAAAACTAAGACGACGTAACGCTGACATCTCGATACTATCCTCAAGCTCAATTCAGGGTCAAGAATTCCAGTACATGAAACTCTACGAAAATGAAACCTAGATGGCGCGAGTAAACTTGACTGAAAAGTGTATAACCGAAAACCTATTACACCGTAAAATGTTATCTTCTCCAGTGATCTCAATCAGTCAAACACACACACAGTACATGCTTACTACACATGCACTTTTTTGCTTCAAAAGCAGCCAATTAAATCGCCGCCGCTTCTAATCAAACAAAAACTATAATCCAATGAACAGACACGAAGGCTCTAAATCTCCTTTTACGGCGCTTAATTCGTCGTGAATTTCTCTAATAAAACAAAAAACTAGATAATTAAGTCAACACGGCTACCTTACCTGCGTATACGCAGCCCTCACAGGTAGCGCATTAAAATTCGAATTTGGAACGTTTTTGAACATGAAAAGTCAATTAGCACGCGGCGTGGGGCGCGGCGCCATCTTTAATTGCACTTGACGGCTGCGCGCGCGCAAACGTGGGCGTTACAAGGGGTAGCAATGTTTTAATTAGTAGAAAAAGAAAATTGTTTTGCTAGTACAATGATAATAATGTAAATAGCTTTGTCTATAGGTTAAGAAGTGCTAATTTCGTACTATCCATACCAATAATAAGCAAAAGTATCTTTGTCTGTCTGTATGATGCCTTTTCACCCCTGAACAGATGTGATAGTAATTTGGGACAGACGTATAGGCTACTTAAAAAGTATGTAGTAACTTAACTTTATAAAGCTAGTAACTTTATAAAACGCTCCAATTATCACCGAAGAGTAACTAAATCTCTTTCCAAATATCATAGCCGAAACCATTTAAAGCAAAAATTGATAATTCCCTGCTTGCATTATTTTTGTATGTGGTAATTTATCTCATAAATATTTAGTAGCCGTCTCCGGCACTATGCGCACGCGTCTCGCACTCCGTATTCCGAATCCCCCAAAAAGGGGGGACGCGGGATTCCTAAAGAAGACGTATCTCACCAGCGCATCCATTGTCCATTGTTTTGCCGCCGTTATTTATGACATCTAGGCATCTCCCTCTATCTGGCTAAAAACTATACGTCTATCCCCCTCGTCTAAGGCTCCCGCGGTAATGTAAGCAAATAAATTACCCCTGAAAAGATTATTTATTGTATTATTCATGGTATGCCGTGGCGTATTGGCCGGACATTATGTTTTGGACGTTTTTGGTGATTGATTTGTGGGCAGCGATCGAAGTAGTCCTTTTTCGGTGGATTGATTTGGATGAGAATTTATTGCTATTTTCGAGAATTTTTGGACGGGCTGGACATGTTAACAGACTTTTTGAGATACGGCGTCGTTTTCTATACGAAATTTATGCGGGTTGAGCTTATTTAATGCAGGTTTTAGAAACATAAACAATTCTTACATACAAATTTAGTACATATGCTATGGAGAAATCTATGTATATTTTCAATTCCCTGTACCTACTAAAATATAATGTAACCGATCTATAATTCCTGAGATAGGCCGAAAATACCTGAATAGTGATAAATAATTAAATAATTCTTCAAAGGACAAGACATTATCGATAGCAATAGTAGTCCACTGGGCGCGATCCTCATTAATTAACCCACACGTTACTTTTAATTAAAAAAACCTAACTTCCATAAGAATGGCGACGACGACGGATGAATTCAGAACGCTGTCTCTGTACGCCCATAAATAATTGGGACAAAACCGGGGGGTGGCGGGGAGACGACCCCGGATAAGTGTCTAAAATTTTCACAATCCGGCAATAAAAAGATAATTTATTAGAATAGCTCTTATTGTTTTCGTTATTTATGTGTATGGAGTAATGTAATCTAGCTCTGCGGGCCCTAAATAAATAATTTTCACTTTAATGTCCCTTCTTGCCTAATCTCCTGCGCGACGCTGCGTTGTCCGTAATGGCCGACGGAGGTATTTTTAGGTCTAAATAAACATGATTTGTTGTCGCGTTCTGACACAATTTAATTTCGCCTCGCTGAGGTGGCCACTGGATCTTGGATTATAATTTTGATTCATGGCCATTTTTGATATTTTGCATAACTTCAAAATTTTCCATCTTATATAAATAATGATTTATTTGTTAAATCATCTCTACCTGCACCTAAAAAGTAGAGTTCATTGTATTTCCATAAAATATTTCCGATCGTATCTAACTAGGTAAGTATGTCAGAATTAGCAAGAGATGTCACATTGTTGACCTTTTAGTTCTGTCCAATAAAACCACGGGTCAGCCATAAACGTCACGTTTGGGAAGCCCAGGCGCCGATTCTAGTCATTTTATAGCTTTTAAACTTTTAATTGTATTTCTATCTATTATATTAATCAATTTGTATTCAAATAAGATAGATAATATAAATAATTTATATTTTTATCAAATTATGTAGGAAATCGGTTTGTTCTTACGACTCGTTAGTTTTTATTGACGGTTGTAAAATAAGGAATGTTGTTATCTGATGGTGTTGTTCGGATGTCAAATGTCAATATTAGTTAGGCACCTTCTGAGGGTTATTACATTCAGGAAATCAAGTAAGGGCCGGATCAGCCATATTCAACAAGTAGAAACAGCATCAAGCGATCAAGTCTTGTTTTATTTCTGTGTTTTCGCGGGACACAACGATTTAGAATACAAAACATAGGAAAAAAAATGAACATTGTAACAAATAGGGATCTGCTGATGTAATTTAACTCGAGGAGGTCTAAACCAATGGCTGCTGGAGTTGTTGCTCCAACCTTTATTTGACCAAAACAAAACACAAAGTTAGAAGAGCGCCAGGGTAAACAAATTCGCCACCCACACATGCAAAGCGACCGTCTGAGCATCAGTGGCCATTTCTGAAAATTACTGGCCGAGGGTGGGGATTCTGAAAATTAGTGGCCGGCGCGGGGTGGGGACAATGGCACATGATTTACAACTACCCCCATTATGTTTTGACTTTAATGCAGAGATCTTATTGCTGGTTTTAGATGCTGTTACAAGGTTCGGGTCAAGGCATGTTTGTGTGTAAAACAAAAAGTAGAATAAAGAATATAATAAGTCACCTCGCGACAGTTTTGGATACCTACAGATCTGCATTTAATCTAAGCCGAATTAATTATTATCAAATTCAAAATTATTTAATAATAAAATTACGACAAACATGAGGCTTTCCGCCTAACAGTTAGAAGTGCAAGGTAATTTTACCTATAAGAAATATCGCTACACGTTAATAAACCTACGAAAAGCCCGCCCGCCCATGACAATCCAACTGGTCGTGTCGGACTCATTAAATAGGTGATATACACAAGCAGATATAAACGAGCAGGGCGCCAAGGTCCCAAAAGTTGTATTGTATGTGCTCAGTTTTAATTAACAGACAGACGGACAAGTTTTGTCATAGAGACGCGACGTGACCTCACTGACCTCACAGTCAAAGGCTGAAAGTTACGAGAATACTTGGAAGTTACAATGGACGGTCTTATAGCTAGAGAACCATAGCTTAATTTGACTTATCTCATGAAGACCTCACCGGTCAAGTAATGACTGAATGAATGAAGTACGTCGTGTAACATGGCTAGATGTAGTAATCTTTGTAGAGGCCTAACTCCAGCGACGGATTGTTCGATTGAGTTGAATATCATGGTATCAATGTACATTATAGTACATAGATAGATGATATTATAGTACATAGTACATAATATTATAGTATATAGTACATAGTGACATAACCATCACGACGTTTACATTCCTTTATGGTGATTCACACATAATATCTCTGTTTATTAAATCTATGACGTTCAAAAACTTAAACTTCCATAAATAAATTTTCACTTTTGCTCGCGCAATGGAACTTCTTGCGGTCCGAAGTGAAACTTACTCTTTCGTTTGAATCCCAAGATGACCAAATAAATATGGCGGTATAATGCAGTCAGGCAGATGCTTTTTGTGATATTTGGTTTAATAATAGTTCCGGGGGCGTGCCACCTGAGACGAAGGCCACATCTTTCATTTCACAATTTAAAATAACGACTCGTCTAACCTCCAGTCCACACCCCTTCACAAAAAGCGCATAATTTCTTATAAATTATTACGACCGCGAGAATTGAACTGATACCCTTCGAAGGGGGTGGGGGGAGTGATTTATTGGGCTATAAAGTATTATAATTAAACGAACTACAGGAACTACGGCGGGGGGACGTGGACGAAGGTATGTGAGGTTCGTTATAGCGAGAGAAGCAGAGCAAGGACATTGAACGTTTCTTTTACAACGCGCAAGTGGATTTGAAACATTTGATCTATTTGTGATCATTTGGTTCGCTCGTGTCATTTAAACTTTTCAATAAAAGTATACCACATAGGCCACAACTGTTGTGTAAACTTATATTTTATGTAAAAAATTAAACAGAAGAGATCTAACTTAAGACAAGTGGTTACATACTTAAACAAAGCATCAGTGAGGCAATCAATCACTCGTCACGGGCCGCGGCGGGAGAGACCATAAGTCAGTGTTAAGTAAAAACCAGTAAATCGCAGCGAGCGCCTGAATTACGACGTCTACGATTGTTGCACTTTCAGGAGGCAAAGATTATTCATTGTTTTACAAGGAACAGAATTGACTGCATTTTATGTGATAATGTTTTTCCAGTCACGACTTAAACAACTAGTATTTATGTAAAAACTCTATGATTAACAACGACCGAAAGTAAGACTCAGAACAAATTTGATTATCTTGTAACATCTTAAGTTGAAGTGTCGTTTTTTTTGTTGAGCAGATTTTTTTTATTAACCTAAGACAGATCGAAAAAAACACTGTTATGACGATTACTTCACAGGTTATTTATGTAAGGCATTTACTTACAGGACTTTTTTTTACTTACTTGAAGTTTAATCAATAATAACAGAAACTGTATCTCTTACGAACAAAATGTCTTGTAGGTACAATATCCACATCAAACTTCTAATGGTATGTAGAGTCACGTCTGTTATCAATAAACTAATCTTTGCTCGTTACGGCGGGCTATGAAACTTGAACGTGAATGATTTAAGATACGTTTACGTTACGTGATCGTTACGTGCACGTTACGTTGCCACGTGAAATTTACGGGTGTTTGTAATATTTGTGCTGAAATATGATGTAGGTTTATGTTATGAAAATGTTTTAAGTTTACGAATAATATATGGGAAAAACAAATAATAAATAAATGAAAAAATACTGGACAAACCACGCAGAAATAGTTAGCCCGACTAGAGGCGACAGTTGACTTATAATATATTCCGTAGATAAATATTCTACTTTACATACATAATTACCAAAACCGCCGGAAATATCTGCCGAACAACAGACAAACATAATTATAACATGTAAGAAAAGACAAACATTTGTCCCGGGGCGGGACTCGAACCCACAACCTACTGCGTCACAGGCAGACCTGCACCTACCGCGCCACAGAGGTCGTCAAAATATACGTGAATACCACACATACTAACACCAATACTAAAAAGAAAAAATCTAGACTTACCTAATGGTTTGCTAGGAAACTGGTAAGTTTCGGTAAATTTTGATACATACCTGAAACAAAATGAAGATCATAATTAATAATCAATTAGGTAATTATTATAATAATAACTTACAATATCATTTAAAACTACTCTCTTGTGGAGGACGGGACTCTTCACTTATACACACTGGTACTGCGTCAGCCTGATATACTCGTAAATCTATTTATCTCAGCATCAAGTATTATGTTTTGTAGAAGCATCCTAAGCATGGCAACCCATTACTGTATTCCTACCTTCCTACCGTCCTACAGTTCCGTTCAATCACCTTCCGTCAGTCCCCCCTGTGGCTCCAGGACTAGCCAGCCGTCACATAAACCCTGGACGGAATGAGCACTAATTCTGCCACAAGAAGAGTTTACATAAATAAGTCATATTTGCACGCCGCGCCCGCCCAGCGTGCCAACTTGGGCCGCCCGCCCTGAGTTAGGGCTTTTGGCATGGAGCGGGTTTTTTAAAACTTACTATAAATAAGGTTATGGTTCAGATAAAGGAATGTATGATAGTTATTTCTAAAATATATTTACGTGAGTTTATTAAGGAAGGATTATAATATATCTAGGATTGGCGGAATTGAGTACTTTTTATTGGTCCATTACATTGACCGTAGGCTTGTGCAAGCTGTTTAGTGAATCATGACAAAAGATGATTGCGATAGATGATTGCGATGACTAGGTCGGTAACATGTAGGTACACCGATCATTAAATCGATTCAATATTCTTAGCAGCAAACGAACTTAATTCCTTTAAATATTTTATCTTCAACAAAAAGCATAAAAATATTATTTCCCTTCAAACCGTCGCGACTGGTGCCTCGTGACAGGTAGAAGTCAGATTTATGTGTTTACTTTATAAATCACGACTAGACGTCAGCCCAGTGGTTCTTTTGGACCGCTGTGTGTCATGCGGGGGCTTACGTCTTCCGCGAGCTTCAAGTTTTTGTTGGTGTCCTATTACATGTGATACATGACGTTTGGAACGTTCAAGATCAGAAGGGTTCAAGTGTACTTAAAGAATTTCTTCTACACCTCGTACAAAAGACGTGACATAAAGGTGGTGTGTTTTACCTTTTGCACACAGCATTGTATCACCTTAAAACTGCGAAATTTTGTCTGTGTGTGTTTTTGCATCCTGGTTTATGATAATACTCCTGTTTGCAAAAACATGACAGAGATAACCAAAGGTTTCTGTCATCCTACATGCTGCTACTACTTGACCACGTACAACATTATTATATATTTGCTGATGTTTAAATTCAAAACTGTATTTATTTCGCTTCAGCAATAATAAATATTTATGCTTTGTTAATTGTTTTCGTTATCTGCCTGAATAATATATATAATTATGATGAACTGAATCACAGAGTAAGTATAGTGTACAAGGTCGCTGATGACAATAACGAGTGGTTTATTGTCGTCTCCTCAATGATGGCCCGTGGGCGACTTCTGTTTACGACATTATCGCATCATCACCAGGACGGACAAACGATGGACATGGTATGTAAATTAACTTCAAAATCCGGAAAAACAATATAAAACAAAATAAAAACAGATTGACTCTTTGACAGTAAATCGCGCAATTACCGAACCAAGTTCGACGCATCATTAAAAATCATATGTTTAATTTCTTCTCACGAACCAAAAATATCAATTTTTGTCCATTTCTATTTAGTTAAGTATAAGAATTTGACCAGTTCTGAGTAGTTCTTGTATGAAACAAAGAATCTTTAGGAACGACATTAAAAAAAAAACAATTTATCCGTCATACAATTTCATAAGTTGCATCCCTGATGATTGACTTAGCAAGGTCAATTGAGCTTATCAAAGGCGTAGGTGAGTCGCTGTAACGGACTTCCAGCGTTTATCATTTTATCATTCACAAATAAATTCTACTCTACATTTCAATGTCTTGTGAAAAATACCACATCCAATTGTTCTTCGCTCACACGACAAGCGACACGCATCACAAACTGAAACTATTCCGGCGCCTATAAATATACTTTATAGCTCTATCAATCCATAGACAGGGCAACAGCTGGTCCTCTCGTTAAGACTGCGATGATTGATCTCGACGCTTCCACTGACACCTCTAGTGTAAATCCACTCTATTATTGTTGAAAATGTGACAAGTTTTTTTACAGTTGCATCTATAAATTAGGCTTTTCTAAAAAGTTGGGCTATAAATCAGGCTTTGTCTTGATCTGATGATTAGTGGAGCCAAAATAAAATTGTTGATTGTGATTTTGTTGGAAGTGTGGCGCAACAGTTTGATGGATATTTCAATGGGCGTATTCAGGGATTCGTTTACATTTACATAAGCTTTTGACAACTACTCAAAACTGGATTGATGAATAAATAATTTATTTTGTTTGTCTTTGGTTTTCTCATAAAAAAATAATAACGGAGAATAAAACCCGAAATTACAAAAAAGTAAGTATGCATCATCCATCTGAATAAAAATTCAAAAGCAGTTACAACAAATTCATTACCCAAACTACCCCCTGGCCCAATCGGATAAAAACTCAAAGGCAGCAAACTAAACAGTACCTCCTACATTCCACCTGAGCATGCAGACTTCTTATACCCCTTGACAATCGATTGACGGGTGTCCACCCCGCCTCCCCACTCCGCCCCCCCCCCTCCCCCTGCATCCAGCGCAGCTGACCCACATCGTCGCCATATTTTATAATAATTGAACCGGAATGAGACGTACTTCTAGTAGTTTCAAGGCTTTTATTTCACATTAATGTTTCTTTATTTTGTTTTCTCATTTCATATGACCTACCTACTAGAGAACATTTTGTTTAGACATTAATATTAAATTCTCTGTCCTTTCCAAAAATATGGTACTTAGTTGCTACCTAGATTGAAAATATTTTTTAAAATTTTGTTACAAAGTTGTATATAGACTTAAAAGGCACTTCTGACTAAAACGAAAGGGTTGTGACTTTATGACAAGCAAGAACAGTTTCAATAAACTTCTAAACAATAAATAACAAACTAATTTACAAACACAACACTGTTATTACAAAAAGGTAAACATGAATATTTATTAACCCTGTAAATGGGATCCGTCAAACGCGCGGATGAATTATGTGACATTATGTGAATTATTGAACGCTGTTTAAGGGTTATGCAACGTGAGCAATACCTACGTGAATATGGAATACATAATAATATTATTGATGCGAAAGTAACTCGGTCCGTCTGTCACTCTGTCAAAGAAAACGGATCTTGATGAAAGGTATGGGATTTGATTTGTGTCTGCAGAAGGACATATAGGCTAGTTTTCACAAGGAAAGTGTGCAAAGCGGCTAAAAAGTAACAGTAACAAGTTATAAGTATACTTCGAGATAAAACAAACCTTTAATATGGCATACAGAACTTGAAAAGTGCAAAAAACATTAATCGATAAACCTTAAAACAATTTAAAAACCATATAAGTACATGACTTAGTTCCTTGTGATGATAATTATAAAGTTTTGTTAAAGGGTCCTAGCAAAACATATCGTTGTCTTTCTAAACTGGTCAAGTTTTGTTAAAGTAACAAAAGATATCGCAAGGCGACCCGATTTGGGGAAGCACAACAAAACGCTGTCACGAAAACAAAATAAGAAACTTGTTCCGGTCATAACTCGGAATCAATCTAGCGCGTCCACTGACGGACTCCGGCCAGTCCTGTCTCTGTCTTAAATTATGTCCGGGACGTGATAACGGGAGGGGGTGGGGGGGGGGGGGGGGTACGTATTGTTCCGGAGTTTGAAGGCTTGCGATAATTGAATTACTTTTTACTGCTGATGGAATGACGGACATTGTAGGAAATGAGATAAATAACGGTAACGATGGATGTATTGTTTGTTTTATATTGTAGTTGAGGGTTCATTTTGAAGTGATTAAATTCTAATTGTATCGGCACTTCTGGTTTGATAAATTAATCATAGAATTTTAACGAACTCTGGAGAACAGTATTCTATAGATTTTAAACAATAAGCGTACATTTTTTTAAATGATTGTGAAATTTCCAAGGAATGTAGCGCAAAAAAATCCAGAGAACGGGTTTGAGCATAACAGTTTTTATCAGAGCTCAAAACAAAGGTGCAAAATGTAATGTTTCCCGGGACGGACAGAGCCGTGACGGTACAGATAACGTCAAACGGGGTAAGTTCCGTTAAAAAAAAGAAAAGTGATGAAAAATCTTTTATCTTTACTCTGAGACATCATTTTGTGGAAATATTCTGAAAAGTTTCCACAAATAAGGAACAAGTCTTTAGAATTCAGAATTTGATTCTGAAATTAGAAAAAGGGTTCGAATTTTGATAAAATAATCAAAATTATATATACAAAATCATTCAAACCTATCTTACCTACAAAATTGGACAAAAAAACAACTTGTACTCATATTTTTTTAAATACGCCAGTAAACCAAAGATTACGGAAAATAGCTACAATTATAACGACGAAAACACACAATAAATTCTAGTCTCGATATTTTAAAAACTAATAAGTTCCGAAAAGTCCAAAAAAATTGTAACCTAACCATCATCCAGAAACTACTTAACAAGTCCAAACCCGCCACCTCACAACTACTCAAACAACAGTTAAATCCTTTCAATTTATTCCCACCCGTGGGACGGTGGGCTTCGTCCAGCTGTCAACAATCAATTCAAAGTTCAAAAACAATACGGAGTCCTGGACTCTCACGTCAACATTGTCCAGGAGTTTTATAAAGTTTTTAATCTGTTTGAAAGTTTTGGGTTCATAGATGGTAATGAAAATTTGGGACCTTTTGAAGTATATTCCAATATTTCCACATCAAAGTATTTTAGAAAATATCCAGAGTAATAGATAATATAGAAAATATACCAACATATGATTAAAAATAGTGTTTTCTAAAATATACAGGGTTGCCTTTTTGAAATAAGAGTAGGCGTGGATGACCAAATACCACCGAGACAGTTGGGGAAAAGTCGTGCACCTTCCGCGAGTTTTCATGGCCTGAATTTACAAGAAAACTAAATCTTTATATTTAGACTTATTTTTAATGGTTTACTTTTGAAGAAAATTAAAATGATTGGCAAAGGAACGCATCATAAAAAGTTTAAGGAAGTGGTGGAACTCTTTTTACAATTATAATATGAATACTAATTATTATTACACATAAATTGCACGTGCTCAGCACATCTTTCACGACTTTTTTTTAACCCTCGTGTCGGATTTGGCCATCCACATCTCAAAAATGCACCCTGTATAAAACAAACATCAAACCGAAGAACATCCTGAATCCTGCTCGTCTATCCGAGTAACAGACTCAAACGGTACAGACTGTGTGTGTGTAGAGTCCAAAACGAAATACTCAAGACAAAGGCAGGCGTCCACTGGCGTCTCGCGAATTAAAAGTGCAGGTGGGGGCTGTCCGGCATTGATCTGTCGCTCGGTGACGCGCCGGACTATGGAGACGTCACCCCACCCCCCGGGGAGGGCCGAGGGGGGAGGTAAGGACGTGTGGACATGCTTAGCGATGTCGAATTGATAATGGTGTCTCGTTTTTTGCGCTAAATGGAACTGAAATGGGATTGTAGCGTAATGGATTGGGAGTGCTCTCGACTTTTAATTAAGGGCTGTTCATAAAAGATTTGGATTGTATTGTTGAGGTGATTTTGACTTTATCTTTGATGCTTGTTTTGTTGGTCTATAATGAAGCGTTACAATTTTTGATAAGATTCTAAACGGATCAAATAAGAAGAAATCTCTAATAACTTCAATATTTGCGACCTCATACTTCTAATTGGATCTCTTAATGATGGCCAAACTCTTATGAGACTGGTGTTCTCAAAGGAGAGTCTTGTACTAAATTAATTATTAATCTATATTTGTATATTCTGTTTTATTTATTTGAATAGTGTGTACAGTACGGTCTCAACGGAAAACTAGTGCTATGGCAGGACATGCTGAGTGCAGTCTTATAAATTAATTTTACATTACTTTTTTAACTAGTTTACCTTTTTGCTGATTAAATTAGTTATCTGTAAATTAAATTTAGAACACAAATAAGAGACTTAAACGACAACAGGAACTTACTCTATGCTTAACCAGAAATTATAGACCAAAGTTACCTAACAAAATCAATGCCAAACTTGTGGGTCCACAAAACTGGTGTTCGTGTAGGTACTCCACATTGTCCGCTAAAACTTCCAACACAAGGACAGAGGCAACAATGTATTGTAATGAAGCGCAGAAAACGACGTCAAGTTGGAATCAAACGACTAACTATTCACAAATTAGTCGCTGAGCTAACTCGTACACATCCTGTCCTGGCAGGGGCACCAGTATGACAATGTATCGAGGATAAACTTGAATTGTCTATTTTCTAAATAATTTGTGTGCTCTGTGGACAGTTTTTAGTTATTTCTAGATCTCGGTATTACTAAAATTATAAAAAAAAATGTTTTATTTTGAAACTATCATGGTTATTAACACTAAAGTCATTTTATAACGAAATATTTAACAAAAATATTTCGTTCGGTAAATATCCCGTTATAAATAACTTTAGAATTGTTTAACTGTTTTTATTCCAGCTAAGGATTTCGTGATTATTATGTAGAGTGGCGTTTTAACTACAACAGTAGACTTAGTTGCTTCATTAGTTTTATTTATATGATGTGGTATTCTTCGTATAGCGGAACATTGTACAGAATTAATTTGTATTTTATGTTCCTTGAAATGTTAATAGAAATATAAAGATATAGTCAGTTAGTAGTATGACCTTTGAACATGGACAGTGTTTAAACAGCAACTGGCAGCCTACACTGCATAACTATGCCCCATTTTTGTCTTAATTGTCTGCTATTTGTCTGTGTTTTATTTAGGTAAGTAATAGACGTCCATCTGAGTATACTGTACAGACGTCTTGTCCATATAAGCCGTAGTTCATGGCCACCGGAGCGGGCCGTCTGCGTCCGTCTTCCACCGTTTGAACGAAATCACTCAAAAGTTTTAATGCTGCATCCGCAAGTCCGTTCCGGTCCGTGCCCAGCTAGTGTGCGTGCACTGGGGCAGAGTTGCTTACTATTTGCTTTGTAAGAGATTTTTTTGTATTGATTTGTAACCGAAAATATGATGTGGTGATCTAAAGAAGAATAAGTAGTGTCAGGATAAGTCTAGTCAGTTTTTTATTGAATCCTAAACCTTGGTTCTGACAGCAAAGGTCATTATATGAGTTCAAACGTTATATCAATAAAATAATATGAAAAAAATCTCTGAAGAATGATTTGATTTGGTTCTCTAAAATAATGATTAAATTTTATCATTAAACTCTAGATTTGACGAAAAACGTCTACCTAGTTGATGAATAATCCATATCATGTCCTATCACAATGTAAAACGAAAAACTTATTGAAACCATTCGAATTCTAAGCGAAAGAGTGACAGGCTCTATCACTTAATTCACAATTACCCCCCCTCCCCTTTCCACCCACCGGGGAGCAAGGTACGGGACAGTTCGTCAGAAGTAAGATTACTTTACCAGTTTAAAAAGAAATAGCTTTTCAACTGTTCAAGGCACTTGACTACGTGACATACCTTTACTACTAACTTACGCTCGCATTATGTTTTAAGTCATTAATATTGCTTTTAGTCAAAATTCGCCAATTCTCAGAATAACTGTATAGTTGTAACGTTAATCTTCTTTTAATTCGAGACAGCATGTTGCTATGTTCAAGTGTATGTAAATGACATTTAGTCGGTGACGCGTGCGACGTCTAAGTCATTTGCCGACGTAAGGTAGGGGTGGGTCGTGGTCGTGGTCGTGTCACAAGCAGACCAACACGACAAAGATTATCACAAGACGTATACCTACCTACGTACCAAGGCGCATAGCATTATAGTTAGAACTTATATAGGGAGAGCGACTTGCTGACGTTTCGGACAGAATAAATTAAGACCCTTTGTCCGAAATGATACTTTATGATTTTAATATTTTCTTCACTGACGTTTCGGACACCAATGATAAATGTTGTTTTGTACAGTCAGATAATAAAGTGAAACTGTATAAAATTGTCTTAGACAATGTAGTTACCAATTAGATAGGTAGGAACTATGTACCATTATGTATATTTTTATTTCTGTAACTACATATAAACACCAACGAATAGAACATTTGCTTATTTGCATACTGATTTACTAGAAAGCTATTTATTATCTTGCAATATGCTTATCCAATGATTTGTGGAGAATAAATAGTCTCTCTTTCAATACCAAAGCCAAGAATATGTAGATAAAGTGGAGAATTTTATAGAACGTGAGCCCAAAGGTTCTGTCAGTTCCATCAGTAGCTTCCGGATGATGTTGATGTACAATAAATAAAAAGTACTAGAGTACTAACTAAATAAGATGCACTAGAGTACTTCTTATTCATTGTAGGCTGGGAAGAACACAGCCTGAGTACTCTCTATAAAATCATTTAACTCTTACCCAGGTGTAAAACCAACAGTCGTATTACGATTGTCTGTGTGATCTGAATGAGCTGGGTGGTGACGAATCCCATTAAAATTGGCGCATTATCCGAGATTGCCAATCATCCCGGGATCCAGGTCTCGGATCCCGGCCTCGGATCCCGGCCCGCGTCTAGTAGTAAGAGACTTATGCGAGTTCTAGTTCAATCAGATTTTGATTTGAAAGAGACTAACTGTAATAAGGGTGGTTTTATAATTTATAATTTGATACTTTATTGTTTAATAGAGTGAAAGTCACACTGCGTCTACAGGCACTCACCATTTGTCAATCATTAATTTCCAGAATTTGACATAATCTATTCGAAGTGCGTTTCGCTTACCTGAAACAATAACAACGGAAACTTTTGTAAAAAAGAGACTTGAAAAAGATAAACAAATATAAATTCTTGCATCTAAAAAAACTACCACTCAAAAGATGAGGCCCACTCTACCAAATTACGCCACAATGCAAAACAAAACTTTATACTCTAAACCGTCCACCAAAATACGTACATACAACGTATGTACGTATACCTACGTACACGTAACAGCAACATTTACCCGACATCACAGACCGCAGTAGTTATGTATCGCACATGCCGAGACAAGGGACAGAGTCCATTGGAATTCTTTATAGAATGAAGTGGATTTAATATCGGTCGGAATGTCGCATCGAAAGATAGTGTCCGACGGGACGGCTCTCGGGACTAGCGACTTATTGTCGCGGGGTTTGCTTTTGGATTTTTTGGGAAAAAGGTCCTGTGGATGCCGTCAAAGTTTAGACACGGGCGGAGCTTCAAGCAATGCTGTTTGTTTATCGTTCCTGACATTAATATTTCTTTTCAGAAAATGCATAAATTAATTATATAGCCTGGTCTATTCAACGTTAGATGAGTATGTTCGTACAAAAGTCATGTTTGTGCCACATGATGAGGATGATCTCGTCTGAAACGCATTTTAGGTACGTGACTCACAAAAATTACGCACATGCATCACAAAAATTACGTTAAGGCTGAGGCGAAACGGCCAGCCTTAATCACACCGCGGCCTTTTAAACATGCTTGATAATTTAACTTATTTAAAAATTACGTAAAGTCGCGCGTCTACAAACACCCTCACATCAACTCAACCCCGTGCACCGACGGCGGTGAATCCTACAACCCATCTTCCGCCGAATTTTATTTTACGTACTGGCAACTTTTTATTGAACCCGTTCAGTCCAGTTACGCGTGGTTACGGCTCGTCCCCACTTATGTATTATTTAATATACACTTGAATCTGCATGGATTTTGTCCCTAAATAGTTTTGGGATACCATTTTCCTGTATTGTTAGTTATTATCGCTTAAATTTTTATGGAGTGGGATATAAAATTATCTCGGAAATTGGGGAGGTAGTACAATCAGATTTATGGTATTGAAATGTTAAATCATTTATTTTATTTCAGCGAAGTTTTATGTCAGAATTGTAAGAACTACGGTGATACTATTGATAATTATCCATCTTGTAAAAGTCAATAACCCTAATCTTGTAAAGGCAAAGCAATATAAATGTAGAAGTTAATAAAATAAATCTTCAGGTAGCCTTGTTCTCAAAGTAAAATGTATAAAGTTGGACACAGTGGCTCGGGCACAGGCACTGTAGACAAACATCGGGCGATCATTCGGCCGACATTACCAATCAGATTGTAGCCAGGTGCAGGGCATTGAATTGCCTAGCATGCAAATACTATCGGGAGAAAAAACAAATCGCTGGATCCACATCACCGCGAAGTCACGACAACGACTTTGCGCGGACAATATTGTACCCGCAATCTCGGATCAGCCGACCAAATAGCACGGATACTTATGTAAATCGGGCCAACCCCGCTTATTGTATATCTAATTTGATTTCTTTCGCAATACTGGCAATACTGTGATGGGATTCAACGTACCTGCCCAATATCGTAGCGCGTACGTGCGCTGTTTGGGGTTAAGAGATCACTGATAGGGTTGAAGGGGCAACTTTTTAAAATATTTATGAACGGCCTACGATGAGATCCGCTGTACTGCCATCCAATTTCGGGTTATGTCTTCGGTAAGTTAGTTATTTTGGAGGTATCTTTCAGGAGGGTCAAACTGTTTTTGTGAGTGTTAATTAAAGTATGTTGTATTCATAGAGGAAGGGATTTTTGGGATACGCAGCTGCTTTTTCCTATTTTGTGGACGGATTTTGTTTGGCAATTTGCTGCACAATATCCGTGATATTGGATTATGTCGATGGCGATCAAGATGAGGGGGACACATAGAATATACTCTGTGTGATAGAATTTACTTACCGAATGTATTGTCCTCAGGAACATACGGTGCGATAACAACGAAAAAAATTTACAGCTGAAAGTTTTAGCAAATGTTATTTTTGCGCTAATTCCTCCCAAGCTATATAAAAGATAGAATAAAGTGAAGCAAAGTGAGCTATCAACCCGTCATTCCCGAAACTTATCAAGCGAGTAGAATTAACCGTTACTAAGTAGTTAGTCCGATCTGTCGCACCGACACCAAAAAGAGCTTGAATGTGACACTAAAAAGAGGTTGGATATGACTAAAAAGAGGTTAAAAACCTAAAAAGTCTGGTATCTGAATGGAAGAAGTTTTGCAAAAAGTACCCTGTCTGTTGGAACGTCAGTTTAGGAGGAGAACATGGCGATCTATCCATTATACCCTGAATCAGGATTGGGTCGTTTTGGGTCCTTTTTGAAGTAGTTATTATAAGAATTATTGAGGTATAGCACTTTCGTCTTTTTAAAAGCTTCAGTCGCTGTTGAAAAAGTTTTCTATTTAACCCTATTGAATATAATGGATAATACTCGTACTAGTTACTCAAAATATGTTTGGAAAATTTTAAGCACACGTCAAAACACAAAATAACTGCACACCGCAACTTTGTTAAATTCAATTAAAAATTCGACAGTTCCGTCAACACGGCAAATGTAAAATAAGCAATTAGCTGTATCCTCATTACAAGGTAGGTAATTTAACTTTTACCATTGAAGGTAGTTTTCTATACCGCCACAGATTAGCTGCCAGCTACTATTGCAGCTATTGGCAGCGGTTCAAAGTGGAAAATAACTTGTGGAGTTGGTAAAAATAAGAATTACAAATTTTAATGTTCGAGTAAGGGAAATATGAAATAGTAGAGCATTTGATTTTAAAATAACTACAAAATTATGAACCCTTTAATATTTACAGAAGTTGCATGTGCTCTTAACCGCTCACTCTTAACCGCTTCATTTTGTCTTTAGCCTACGCATCCTCGAAAATGATACATAACAATGGTGTTTTGTGTTTTTGAAAACGTCATTCAACTTTTACAGACATTTCGTATACATTATTCAAGTAAAGTAGTAAGTCTTCAGCTAGAAGCCTCGGTCAGCAAGTAGTACCTTATAAAAGTTAATCTTCATTAACTTTCATGGATCTGCCCGCGGCTTTGCACTCGTCTTTATGAAAACGATTTAAGGATATTTATATCCTATTGGAACTGATTTATCAGATATAAAGTATGTTTTACTCAAGGCTTAGAAATACTTGATTGAAAAATTTAAGGTCATACTTTTGGAATAAGAAATAAACATTCATCCACTCATCCAAACTTTCGCATTTATAATATTAGTGTGACTTTACATTCTGGTAACACTTACGAGTCCGAAAGTGCAGGCAAAAGCTAGTTTCAGTGTTAAAACGTATTTCTAGACTAAATATAAAATTATGGTAACTCAATATTCACCTTCCAAATCACTAAAACTTTCAACTACATAGTTTTTAACACGTCAAAGTAGGGCGGAAGTACGTTGAGCGCAGCGAGTTCAACGGAATCGAGTTGAACCGAGTCGAGAGTTGAGCGGAGTCAAGAAATGCATTGAATGGACTACGGGAATTCCGGGCGAGCTAACAAATCAACACAGTTGTAACTGCGACGTCAACTTAATTAAAACGGCGAAAAGTTCGCGATTTAAAAGCGAGGTTCGATTCAAAATGAGGTTCTAGCTGTGGGAGAGAGCGGACTGTTGAGGGAACGCGGCGGGAAACATAAAATGATATAACTGTTTTTAGTTATCGAAATAAATAATGTTTACTAGAATTGGCAGTTATTCAAAACGGTAGGAATATCAATTATAGTCCTAATATATAAGCCAATAAAGCGCTTATCATGGTGAGACTGTGGACCAGTGTAGGCTGTTGATGGTACACGAAGAGCAAAACTTCATATTTTTGTAGCAGAACCAGAACTTATTTAGAAGCTATGGGTGTGGCTCTAAGCGGTACGTACTAATTCAGAAAAACTGCGTTCAGATTTATAGTTCAAGTTCAAAATTGTTAAGCCATTTCTGATGTCTCAATAACTCAAACGAACGGCGTAAAAACATCGAATCATTGTTCAACGTAACCCAAAAATAGATAGGGATTTAGTATTTTTTTATTCTAAACTCCATAGGCTCACGTCTTGCGCCGCCCTCAGTCGCAGCTCACCGTCTGCACTCGAAGCTGTCGAACGTAAAGAAACAGTTCTGAAATATTCCAAATAGCGCCCCCACTTATTAACTGTTTCGGATCTACTCATTAGGTATAGGTACTGGCTTTATAGGGGTCCAGGATTTCGTTTGCCTGGTAGTTGAAGAATCTGTTTAGATCAATGAAACTAAAGAAAGATGAGAAGATGAGTTCACTGATTCAAGGAGGCTTAAAATACCATTTGATGTAGATCCTTTTACCTGATGAGCGATATACATATCTGCTTCGATCCAAAATCATGTTATTTTACCATATACATACATAGTTCCGAATGTAGAGCAAAATACAAGTACATTTGTTGTTCTCTACATTTGCGATTTCAACGTGACCTTTATGCGAATATCGACTTACGTCAGATAAACATTGTTCAAAATGGGTTGAATACTTATAAAAGCGTTTGGTCGCGTTTTGGTCTGCGTTACATAATAATATCATCATCATTTGTCTAGTTATCTGTGGTTTGCGAAAACGAGACTCATGTAAAAGTCACTTTATCGAACTTAAACTAGTACCATTTTCAGGACTATACATTTGATAGGTAGAAGTTTTTGTAAAAGTAATCGCAAACTATTTGAAAAATTTGCAATTGGATGGATTATGAACATGGATTATTAAAAGAAAAAGATATTAATTAATAATAAATCACACAACAAAAAGAAAAATGTCATTTTTTGACATTTACTGCAGAAGGGCAAATGGGCCAAGACTCAATAATCAAACTTATGGTATCTACTACGCCTTTTGTACATAAAGTACTTATAATAGTTTTAAGGAGTATAGATATCAACTGACAGACTGATATTCATAAGTTAAAAATGACCATCGAAACAACAGCAAGTTATTACGACTCCTGACGTGCGTCGTACGTCCGCTCCGTCCTATTAAGGCGCTCCGTATTTTTCGTTTTGCTATCACGAACTTGCTGCGTTGTCTGCGACAGTTGTCGTGTTAACTCGCTTACAAAACGAAAATAATTTGTAATTAGCGCTTTTGTGGCTGTTTGTGACTTAATTAGAATCTTTGTTTAGTTCTTTTAACATTGTTGTATCTAGCTAGATAGAGTAGAGAAGATTATTAGATAGAGAAGTTTGTCTGCCATTTACGACAGGTTGTATGTGGGGACACGGCCGTCTTGATTTATATTTAATATTTATAGAACTTTGATGTCTATTTCATATAATTAGGCACTTTGATGATTTTTTAATCCAAGCAACAAAACCATCCAGATTTTCAATTGATCGTGGTTGAGGGTTTGTGACCTTCGGTTGAGCACGTTTTCACTTGATTAGCATAAGGTTGGTACTCCGAAGGTACACGCCTACCGACAGTTTTTTTAGTCCCGAACCTATTTTGCCAAGTCTACATAGCTATGATTTATGTTGATATGCAAGTTTTGATTTAAAATTTGATATGAAGAAAGTCTTGCATTTCCTGAAACCTACCATTTCCTTCACATGCATGCATTTTACTCACAGACGGCAAATCTCTCGTGTAAACATGCCCCATACGGCAATGAGCACTAATCAATACGCCGGGAAGGTGGCGAAAAATAACGAATGTTGTATTACCGATGCTCGTGTGTTTCCGTGTTCCGTTCGCACGTATGGAGTACGGTTGGCAGAAAAAGCTTAAAGTTTAAAAAAACTTGGAAGTCATTTCATTTATTCCAAAAAGAACAAGAACAATATGAAACGTAACAAAAAGTTTACAAGATAATAAACAAGTACGACAAGTGCGAGTATAACTCGCGCGCCGAGGGTTTTGAACTTTTGTCGTTTAGGTAGGTACGTATATGACAACCTCTTGGCGCGGTGGGCTTACAACGCAGGAGGTGGAGGTTTGATTCCTGCCTCGGGACTAATATTTGTAGGATCTTCAGATTATTTGTTCGGGTGTTCTAGTCCTTTTCAGTACACAAAAATAAATCATCTAATGTGATACTTATACTTTATTAAGTATAACAGCTATCGTAGTAATACCAATAACACAAGCTTTGCTTAGCTTGTGGGTTAAATGATACTGTGTGGATTATATAGGATACATACCTATCTCTTCTCAAAAATTTTGAGAACAACGGTTTTGGTGCGCTGTGGAACTCCTATTACAGTTACTACAGAGATTAGTGGGTAGGTAAGTGGGTTGGTACCTATAATTTTTTTCGGCTTTTTTCAACCTATTTCACTAAGTATGAAACTTAGACGATTTTCAAAACCTGTTTTGAATTGTCGAAATCCATACCTTTGATTTGATATTACTCTCAATGAAATAGCCCCCATTGTATGAAAATTAGTTTTTTGACCATATTTCAAAAAGTATTATATTTACAGACTTCTCTATATTTTTCCTGTAAAATATAGATATATATCTACAAACGCTTAGTACATTTTACATCAATCACTCTGCAATCTTCGGAGATAAGGGGGGGGGGAATGGTAAATTTTTTGACCTTTTTCAAAATATTTCGAAAAGTATAAAACTTATCGAAATTTCAAAAACTGTATTGAAATGTACAAACCAATACCTTATATTTGATATCCAACTCGGTGGGGTAGTCACCCCTTTAGAAAATTTTCCCGCCCTTTTTTGACCTTATTTCAAAAAGTATTATTTTTACAGACTTCTCTATATTTTTCCTGTAAAATATAGATCGATATCTAAAAACACTTGGTACATATCACATCGATCGTTCTGCAATCTTCGGAGATAAGGGGGGGGTACCGGTCAATTTTTCGACCTTTTTCAAAATATATCAAAAAGTGTAAAATCTGTCGAAATTTCAAAAACTGTATTGGAATGTACAAGCCAATACCTTTCATTTGATACCCAACTCGGTGGGGTAGTCAGCCCTTCAGAAATTCCCGCCCTTTTTTGACCATATTTCAAAAACTGTTATTTTTACAGACTTCTCTATATTTTTCCTGTAAAATATAGATCCATATCTACAAACACTTGGTACATATCACGTCGATCGCTCTGCAATCTTCGGAGATAGAGGGGGGGGAACGGTCATTTTTTTGACCTTTTTAAAAATATTTGAAAAAGTATAAAACCTACCAAAATTTCAAAAACTATTTTGAAATCTACAAACGTGTACCTTTCATTTGATACCACTTTTGACTTTGTATGTTCCATTTAAAATTTCAAAATTTGTATGGAAAACCTTCATTTTGATTTTTCATTTCTTTTCATTTATTTTTCTTTAACTATGTGCGGGCGCACAAAATGTATTATTATTTCAAATTTCAAATCAATAGCTGCAGTAGTTTCTGAGATATTAAGGATTTAAAACACAAAACAGACCCAAAGCGATTTCATAAGGGTTTTGCAACCGATGGCAAAACCCTAAAAAGCTAAAGCTTACAATTCTATAATGATGAACAAAGTACTTTAGTGTACGAACTATTTTATATGTATATTGGATCCCTATCTCAGCATTTTACAGTATTGTTTGCCTAATAATGGCCTGGTTTTCAGATAGGGCCCGCGGAGTCACAGCATAGTACATACGTAATAAGTTTATCAAACGATAATTAATAATTGAAACTAGGATGGTACCTACTAATCATAAACATGAACAAATAGAATCATAACCCGCAGGGGAGATTGTCGTGAGCTTTGGTGTTTAGCGACCCCACGAGTAACGAATGCTCCCGGGAAAGTTCCTGGTTCTTTTGGAATGCCACTCCGCTAGCGGAGTGGCATTCCAAAAGAAGCAGATCCGCATCTCTTGCTTGCCTTCATTGGCCGGTGAAAATTGAGTCGCAAGAGATGCATTTAGGATGTAGGATGTCTCAGGAACATTCCTAACGGCGTCATAAAAGAAAACCCGCCCACGGGCACTATTAATCTATAATTCTAATTCTAAGTGGGGGAACTAAGATCTGCACTGACATCTCGTGTAGGAGTGTTTTGTGCATTATCCCCCTGCCTAACCAGGCCCTAACCAGCCCAGCTCCTTGAAGTACCGGAGCAGGACTTTTGGAGATTTACAGCTTTGTTTTAGCTTTTCTTGAGGTATTAATCTATATCAAAATACAATAATAATGTGGTACTTTTTCTCTTTAGTTTAAAAGCAGTCTAGTTACTAATCTGCAATCGGTCCCGGGTCGTATGCAGCGGCGTCCGTAATCGACGGCCGACCGGGGACGTATTGGGCCGTCGCGGAGACGCCGTTCTGTTTTTAAAGCTTTCTTCCCCCCACCACCCCCCACCCCAATCGATGGACGCCGTCATGTTAGTAGCGCCCGATCAAGTGCATACGTGAGGACTTTTCTTTGATGCGTCTTTGTGTAGACAGCGGACGGGGGGGTATGGGGGGTTAATTGTTTTTTTTCTTGTTAGCTGTCTGTTTGAAATATTGATGAGAGCTAATGCAGTAGCGATTTTATGGAAGTTAATTAAAAGGTTGCTTGATGCTTTTTTGAAAAATTGAAAATAAATCGAGAAAAGTTGCTCGGTAAAACTTGTCAAGTCAAAGCAGTTTCTACATCCTTGACGTAGCAATACTCTGAGAGAATAGTACTATATAAACTTACTCATATACCATTTTCACCTCGTCCACGTAGCGCGTCTTTGAAATCACTGGACTTAATTTATAATTACATCTAAATGTTTAAGAGAATCCTAGTAAAGAGCAATCCGAGACTCGAACCCGGGATTTTCCTCCCCACTGGCTGCTCTCCCAAGGACATGATTAAACTGGAAAACAATAAGTTAGAACTAAAGGAAATCCACTGAGTTGTCGCTCGTCAGTCACAGTCTTTTACAACAAAGAGCTAAGAAACTTCAGAACTGACGTTTAATATAAGATCACATTTACACAAACGGGTGGATGCTCTTGAACCACCTCCTAGAGTTACTTACAATATAGCTTTGAATTTTATTTTTAAAGTACCTATTTAACTATTTGTTATTTTTATTTTAAGGCCTAATGTAAACAATCAACGTCTAAAAAAGGCATTTTGCTAGCTGGGCAAGACACAACCCACTTTATTCTATTTAAAATAGGTAAAGAAAGAAATAAAAAAATGACTAATAATAATTCTACTTCAAAAGGAACCCCAACATTACACATGACATGTATATAATTTTCGAAACAAACTGCCGCCTCCTCCGGTCTGCGAGGCGTCACCGTCTGTCTGACGGGTTAAATTCGCCTTTGAAAATGTTTGCTGCAGTGAAGCGGCTCCTTGCGCCTGACGTGACAACTTGTCACTGGCACGCCCACTAGCGCCAGTGGCTAGCGTGTTGCTTTGTGCGGATCCGATATTGACAAGTAAGAAGAATTATCGGAGATTCGGTTTAGAGTATGAAAGAAAACTTTGTTATGTTTTCAGTGGTTTGTTGGTGGTTCGGACATATCGAATTATTGATTATTTCAGTAATTTTAACTTGACTTAGAAATATTCTCATTTCTCACCTACACCCACTCATAGACACCAATATTTCCAGTCGTTATAAAATAAGACACTCATTATGTTCGCCAAAAAAATTATACTGTGAACAAATGATTATTGTCATAATATCTTCCGATGCAGTGCAGAACCTACCACGCAGGACTGATGATGATCTATAGATGACATAAGGTCTGTTCTTTGGGAGTCAGGTAAGCTACGAGGGAAATAGGCTCAAAGCAATCGCATTCCTACGATATGATGGTTAAATAATTTATGTTGGTAAGAGATAAAGTTTCTGCAACTAGCTGCCTGCATAGGTTTACTAAATCATTTAGGTAGAATAGATACACGTAAGACGCCCAACTTTATTGTCATTGTATCTGTAGTCTGAATATCAGTAACAATAAAATCGAAAACGTAAAGGTACGTAACCTACCGGCAAGGAACTGAATTAAAAACACATAAGAATTGTTGTTTAAGTTTGCTCATACCCAACGTTGTTTGTAATATTTTCAACTTTATATCGCTAGTGGGACAGTTCTATTCAGTTTTAAATGCGGAGTTTATCTATCAAAAGGTATCTATATAAGCTATTTAGAATCGTATTTATATCGAAATACGATTCCATTTCCAGAATTGCATTTTGTCGGTAACGACACCATAAATTAGCCAATTAATGTGTCAGAGATTGAGTTTGACATTTAAATACTCGCTCAATAAATAACGTGATCCGTAAGTCATCCGACTGACAGACAGACAAGTCATACATTTGGCTAATGTCAGCACAGGGGGTCAAGGTGGGTGATTAAAAGTTGTTGGTAAGTTAAAATGCAAGATTACTAGAAGTAAGTGTGAAATGAGAAGATGCGTCAATACAACTCATGAAAGTTATCCAACCAGACGTGACGTCTGCGTTGGGTGACCTGCTTCTACCGCGCTAAGCCTGTTGCTAGCAGAACCCTTGACTCTTGAAACTACTCAAAGTCACCTTCAACGTGACGCCTAAATTCCAAGTTCCAACACCCGACTACAAGAGAAGCACTTAACTGTGATCAAACAATAATGGAACTAAAATGGCTGTGTTTAATGACCATTATCATAAATAATAGCTGTGACAGTGAACAAATTATACAAACAGGAGATCTAAATAATGTCAAATCAGTGAGCGTGGGCTGAATGAGTTTATACATCCGTACTAACACTAAAGTTCGATGCTATTAAATTAATGTATGCAAACGGCACTACACTCGTAAACAAAAACACGATATTTTATTGTTCTAATAGCAAATAACCGTCAATGACTGAACTGTAGTTTGACGCAATCATAATCATGATGACAATGAGGGAGCTGACTAGCTATTCAGGTCCAGCATGTTTTTATAGCTAAAAACTGTTTAAAAGCCGAATATTCGACGTATATTCACTACAACTAAGGAAACAGTTCAAAAACTAACATAACAAGCGAACAGCACAATCAATAACAGCCGCCATCTAGAATAAACTAAGACGGAGCTGGGTGTCAAAACTAGCGCGGAACAATTCAGTCGTAAGCTGTCATCGGCGAGAGACAGGCTGACGTGACGGGAGTGACTCCGGAGCGAGGTCCGAGGGACAGGCGACGGGCTGCCTCAGTCTGGGAAGATAGGGGACAAAGCACTCGTGACCTGTCAAATGACAAGGCAGGACTCCGTCTTAAGGTATAAGAGTTTAAAAGTGAACAAGAAGTTTCAGACGCAAAACAAGTGGGAACTGGTAAATCGTGGGCACCTTATCGCAGACTAACGACTTCTTTGTTATGACACTTATGCGTCTGTTTTGTCAGTTTTGTGCCAGTGTCCAATTGATAGAAATCTCGTTGTATCTACAAAATAGTGAAAACGTTGCACGCATGTTAACTGAACATTTGACACATAGTTGGACGTTCAACCGTCCAAACGTCACATTATTGGCACTTATTTTATTTATCTTTTTTTTTAAACTATCAAGATGTTTCAGTAGTACATATTTGAATATATTTTAATTTAAGATTCCCTAAAAAATCAAGATATTTTCTGACGAAAGAACCGTATTTACGGTTCCTGAAACTACTGGGTCGATTTACACCAATCTTTTTTAAATGCAAAATACTTTTTCTGACTTAAATAAAATTATAACTGGATAAGCAAAAGCTTAACGGATAGTTTAGCTGTACCGGCCGCAAAACGGACCCGCCATCCGCCCGTCACTTGCCCCACGAGTGCACAGTAAGTCTAGAGTGAAATTTCCAGTGAAGCCTCACAAACTTGAGGCTGTGGCAGCGACCGCGTCAGCCTGCAAGTTGATAACGCGAATGCGCGCGACAACAGCGTGACGCGACGCGTTTTAACTTGCGATGTTGCGCTTTGATGTTTACAATGCTGATGGCGCGGAATTGTGCAGCGGAGTGAGGAAGGGCGACGTTCAAGATGATAAAGAAATATAAATTAAAATGACGAAATGTTTGTAAGTTGGAGGATAGAAAACAATTGTTTGTTTGGGCGAAACTTGTGGGACACGCTTTATTGCTTTGTTATGAGCGTTTAAGACACCAGATAGTATATAGCACCGGTAGCAGAGGTATAAGAAAACTTTAGAAATAAAGCCGAATGAAAGAGCTCTCCCAAGTGTCAACATATAAGACTTGGTTCAACATCCCCTCTCCATAGATTCGACCTACTACTCCACACATAAATGCAAAGTGCACAGTAACAAATAACGACGTCATTTCAAACGGAGTATTGTAAAACCGTCGGTCCACTTCTTAGAGCGCCCGTGACAGTCATTTAAGACAGTGACGTGACACTGCGATGGGGGCTCGAGGTAGACCCCCCTCCCCCTCGGGTGGCGGACCAGACGGATTGATATTGCTGCCGGAACGTAAGATGGAGCGATTGCATACGGGAAATAAAAAATATATTGCATTTCGTATGTTGCTCTAAAGTAGGGATGTGTGAGTGTGAAGTTTATAGCGTTAAGCAAACCTATCTGTCGGTTAGTTGATCCGACTAAAGTGCTGGTTTGATTACTTTTGTGGTAAAAGATGATTATCTCACATGCGAAGACTGATGAGCCTGATGTTATGACCTTTGATTTTATTTTAATTCTTAACATATCTCAAACTTTGAATTTTTGACAATTTGAGTTTTGAACGTATAATATTTTGCTTAGGATGGATATAGTTGCAGACTGTTTCGAACTATATCCAGTTGGAATTAAAACCTGCCACTTTTTCCATCACAGAGACCAATACAAAAGGATCCGCAAAGAAACTGATCTCCTCGCATGACTCTACAACACTTAAAAGAAAACAAACAAAACAACTCCAGACTACTAAAAGGAAGCATCTCATAAAGTCCGGCAAAGCACCATCCTTACTAAAAACCCAGCATTTCTATTTCACAAGGCATCAAGTTGAAGTAGTTGGATGGACGCAAACGAGACGGTCGCCGGAGACAGTGACGTGACAACCTCCAGGGGGGGTCGGGAGGGGGTGCATATTGACCCCCACCCTGGATAATAAGGGGGCTGGACTGAGTCGTGCCATCTTTGTGGACTTGTATTTCAAATGGCGTTTTCAAATGTGTTTGAAATGCTTTTTCATCATCTGTATGGTTCATTAGAAAGGGGTGGAAGTTTTTTTATGAAAATATTAATTTCAACGAATAATTTATTTAATATCATGTATTTTTGATACTACTTTGAGGGCTGCAAGCTGTTTGTTAGCCGATCTTTAAAAATATTCTAGGTGCAGTACTCTTTCAGCATATTATCTCTATGATCCAAAAGAGGAAACTCACAAAAGTAAAGTCTCCCTGAGAGCATAGTAGGTACGGGATGACAACAGAAGTTTATAAAAATTTACTAACAACAGCGAAATAAAGAAAACGAGACTGCAGCTGATACCTACGTGCCCTTATAGCATAAGTATCACTTTCTTTATTGACCACAGAACCCTGGAAATCGCACCATTTAATTCCAGAAAACTTGAAACCGTGTGCACAGTATGTACTTACGTTCAGCTGTCTATCCGTCACGTCATTTGCACAAAACTGAGCTCGCAAGACGTCGACTTCGGACACCCCTCCCCGCGCCGCCGCGCACCCACCACCCCCGCCCGACGTCGCACCAGATGGATTGATATTGCCCCGCGATGCAGGTGGGCAAGATCTTGGAACAATGGCGATTTATAAAGTTCTAACGTACTCTAGCGTGTAGGTACGTTGGTACGGTACCTTACTGTTTCTCTGGCATTACTTTATATGATTATTGCTTTCAGTTTAGTAATTTTCTTCTAGGCTACCATTGGACCTTTGACATTGATTCGCTTAAGGTGGTTAGTTTTTCATGAATGATTCGTTAAATGTTGATTTGGCGTGACCGAAGGTACTTAGCACTTTGTAGTGAAGTTTAGACTGATCTGCCAACAGTAAGTAATACTCGTATATATTTTATATCACGAATTCACGAGATATACTTTTCTTAATTAAAATAATAACATGCTTGTAAACTAGTAGGTTTTCGAGTACTACCTAAAACATAGCTATTTAAACAAGCTAAACAAGATAGAACAATAAATGACATCTTCATAAATCAATTTCATTTCCGCCACACATCAAAGATGAAATCCTTTTAGAATTAAAAGCAGAAACGAAGTTTATTTTCCCTTCACACCTCATGAAAATGACTTGACACAAATTAATAGCCCAACTTCCTAACGAGAGCTGAAAAAAGCAAAACACATCCCTCTCTTACACTCCATAAAAACACGACAAAGACACATGTCTCCCCTTATTATCTTCAATTAAGAGGCAGAGATAATGTACCGTGACATACGTGACGGGAGACCAGCTATCGAGGACCTCCGTCCACCTGTACCCATCTGCCGATCACCGGGTCTTCATGAAACAGACGCGTGATTTCAAATAATATATCCATGCAGTGATGTTAGCGAAAAGTAAATTCTATGAGACAGGGAATAGGTGCTCTCCGGGTGGCAGAGGTATTATTTGGTTCGTCACTCGTGTGACAGATGGATCTGTGACGGAGATGGATATGTGCCGTTATTAGTGATTACGAGGGCTCTGTTATCTTCTATACGGGATAATGAGTCTCAGAGATATGGACCGGACAAGGGGACAGATAATTTATGTGTCAATTTTCTACATCCATGAATTCGCCTTCTATGTTGCAATCAGCACACGACAGAAGTAGGTCGCAGCCTCTACCACCAAAGTAAAGGCATCATCAGTGGGGCAAACACATGAATCAACGTAAGGGCGTTGGCACACAATAAGCGAAACTAGCAGCATTTTATTAAGGCTGCGGTGACCGCTTCCATCAAGTGGGCCGTACGCTTGCTTGGCACTTGACATCTTGGTAGATTAAAAAAAATAGAGACTGAAGAGATGCGGGTTGCAATAAGCGGCTATTGAATGCACTCAGGTTTCATTGAATAAACCTGTCATTGTAATTAAAGTTATATGAACTTATTAAAATTAGTTCTATCATACATACTAGAAGCAGCCAGACTTGGGGACGCTTTCAAATGCTATTGATATAGGATATAATTGTAGATACTAGTTACTCAATGATTTTTTTTTTCTGTACAAACCCCATCATCAAATCGCTCGACAACGCTCTCAGCTATTCGCTCGCATTCCCCCCACACCTGCTTCGTCTCATAGACGTCGTCGAGATGACACCTATACGTCTGCGAGACGAATGTGACAGCTAACCGTCATCTCCGTGATCTATAACTGCCATTCGGCGGATTCTCGCGGAAAATTATATCTGATGTCTGAATTATTGGGAACTAGCGGCCCGCTCCGGCTTCGCACGGGTATTAAACAAAAATTTCAGAAATTATACACACTAAAACGATGGGTTTCACAGTTTTCATACGGATCTTTACTTTTTTTAACAGCATTGGGGTTTTTGACATTGACTCGACATTCCAAAACTGACACTGGCCGTAGAGAAAAAGCAAACACCGTGCGCTATAGGTACAACCTCTTTTTCTATTCTGACGCGCCATAATAGAAAAAGAGGTTGAATATACAGCCCACGGTTCAATTATTGAATTTTTCATGCGGATCCCTAACTTTTTTGAAAATATTATATAGCCTATGTTCATCACGGAAAATTAAGGATTCTAATGGTGAAAGAATTTTTTAACTCGGTCCAGTAGTTTCGGAGCCTATTCAATTCAAACAAACAAACAAACAAACAAACAAACATACAAACAAACAATCAATCAAATCTTTCCTCTTTATAATATTAGTATAGAAGATGTGTTAATGTGGTGTAAGGCGGGGTGATCGTGATATCTGGGTGGATTTAGTTTAATATCTGTCTTTATTAACAAAGAAAAGCTGAATCTAATAATAAAACGAATAAGAAATAGTATTAATCATTTTATAATTGAAACAATTGCGCTAAATGCATACTGTTGCAGTCTATTGCTGCTTTTGTAAGGTTTGGTTATGATTCATCTAAAACGGTTTTGTTGAACATAGATCGGGCTTTTTAAATAATAATAATTGAAAAAAAATCTGGCAATAAAATTAACAATTCTCAAGTATCAATAAGATTTCTTTGATTTTGTTTGCTTGGTACCTTCTACATTTGTGGAATGCGTTAAAGATATTTCGGACTTTTCAGCCCCCATTATATGAAAAACTCGCATACTCTTAATCAGGGTACAAACAGTACAAAACGCTTGTCTTTGTACACCCCCAGGAATCAAGGACGGAACACCCGCACTTTTTGCTCTCTACCGACCTGTCTACGGACAGTCGCCGACTAAAACAGTTGACCATGATGACTCCTCTACCTGTATATGTCATCGCTGGATCGTAGAATCCCGTTTTTAGAATAGCTAGGCCGATTGCAAAATCAACTCAAAATTTGATTGGGATGGGCATTTAATTTCGTTCGACAAAATGGGTAAGAAGCCAGAATCGTCTGAATGAATTATTTGCTAAGAAGAATCTATACGCCTACCGAGAGGTGAAATTAGGGCTCCTTCCTACTTATCGAAAGTATAGCGCCGTATGGAGTTGAACGGGTTTAGCGGCTGTGATTTGGTGGTTTCTGTGGTTCAGCTTGTTAACTGGATTTCGGAGACTTCATCTCTATAGCTCTTTTAGGCGGTGACTGTACCTACATACCTACCTTCGGCCATTAATGCCTTTGTCTCAAATAGGGTTGGTGTTTTCATTTGCACTTTATAAAGAGCTGGAGGGTTGGGAAGGGTGTAGATAAGGATTTTGGAAGAGTACCTTCCTTATCTGTTCAAGGATTTTGTCTAGTTAGTATAGAAATTAAAAATCATTGGGTAGGTAGCAAAAACTTATAATTTTTAGTGTTGAAAAAGCTAAAAAACAACATCGAATCCCTTAACTTTAAGCTATTTTTAGTTTTATAAAATGCAATAATCCCTTCGGAATAAAATTGGGCCAATTATAGTGATGGAGAAATCGACGTTAACAATTGTTATGTACGCGAAAAAAAATAGGTACCTGAACATAGAAATTTCTTTTTATCAAGTCGGCTAAAAAAAATCAAAATAAAGATTTCAGTGGAACTAATTTCTAAAATCAAATTTTCTATATTCGAAAACAAAAAATGCTTGACAGTCGACTAGGTACCATCACCGCCAAAATTGTCCAAACCCACATTTTAAAGATTAATAGATGCATTTCTTTTTGAAAATTGTCTGAGTTCCAACTCTTTCGAAATAAGCGAGTTAAAACCACCTGAAAGCTCAAAGAAACCCGCAGCGAGGGGGTTGTATTTAGCTATTTAAGTAGGGTGGCGGACGGAGGGTGACTGACGGACAGCCTTTGAACCACCGGACATGCACTTTATAATGAGATCCTGGCGGCTGAGCTGCTCTGCACTTTTTCATTTAAACTGGAGATATAGGTAATATACCTATCTGTCTGCATTATCGAAGCTTAAAGGAATATATAAAGTTTAGATTGTTAAGTCATTACATACCTAATAATATAGGCACTAAAAAAGCTACTTTGATAAATGTAATGAAAAAAATATCTTGTTCTAAAAAATATTTTATATTATTATTTTTTTAATATCTATTCTGTAGTGATGAAAATTTTTTGCGTATAATTTTGATATTTATATTAGTACATATAAATTGTCTAATGCGATATTCGTAGTAGTCATTTGATCCGTAAACAATAAAAGGGCTAAACGAATAGAGCAATGAAATTAGTAAATTAAGAAAAAACTAATATGTAGAATGAGCAAAATCTTGCAACAAAGCCTTAAAAGGCGCCTCTCATTAGAAACAATCGCTAATTGCGCAGCCAAATCGAACCTAACTCCATTACATTCTTCTGCTAATTCTACGGCCCCACCCGAGACCCACCCTTACCCCCCAAAAATAAGGTTCCAATTTGATCACACGTACCCTGATGCATGAAGAGTTATGCAACTAATTCATTCCGATCACGCGCGGGCGCTTGCTAATTAAAAATCGAAGGATTTTCGTTACTGAATGTACTTTACTCCCTTTTAAAATCGCACCATTTCCTTGCAGGCCGCACCTTCTTTACCCATCCATTTAGAATTCAATTTCAAAATCAAAATATGATTTAATTTTGTTCAAGATTTTCATTTAATTATCGAATGAAAGGTAAGGACTTAATCTAAACACACAAAAATTATTTATTGACTGTACTTTAACTCTAAAGTCTTGTTAATAAGGTTTTACACAGTCCTATTTTGGATAATACGAATTGTAATTATCTAATCTACCTACTGTTTGTTGATTGTCAAAGAGTAGTTAATTAGAGAGAAGGGGCGTTTGCTGAGCATTTGCCTACAGACACTTCTAAGCTTTGAATTAGAAAATTAACCCAATTTGTAGTCCAAAACCTGTGTAGCTGTGTAAAAGAAATCTTGCTGTTATTTTGTTAACTTCCGAGGCATCGATTATTTTATTGAAATGTAGTATTATAATTTTTTTTTTCGGTCCTTAACGCACTTTAGGTGGCGTTATCATAACATTTATTTTTCATCCTCCCTTTATCAGACAAGGAAGCAGCAAGGCACAGTTTGCAAAAGAGGCAACTACATATTTATAAAAGTGGACACAAAGTAACTTTAAGTTCAAATCAGCACTAAAACCCATACCACCTACTTTCGAGGAGTCGAAGTAATAAAAAAATGATGATGTATGTTTACTTTACCCAAAAGAATTGGATAAATAAAATATCCAGTAAACTCCGACCTGCCTACACGACAACAACTTGTACATATTTCTTTACTATTACCCTCCCCTCCCTGCCTGCCTCCCCCTCGCCGTTCTGAGCTCATGCTTACAAACTGTCGCATTACCGGTCATCCCTTGCGAGAGAATACTAACTTTCTTCCGTCTCCCGAACAAAAAAGGACTCTAAACCTCACTCAATAAGTCCGAAAGTGGGAAACCTAGAAAGTTGGCTGCTCAAATAGGTTGACGTGAAGTAGACTTTATTCAGTCGCGTATAAGGTAGTGTTTTGTAAGTTAGTGGGGCAGCGCGGTAATGATAATTCTAAGCTAATGCCATAAGGAAATAAGCGGAGTTCCCGTGGATTGTTTGCTACTGAGGGCTGCGAAAACACCGTGACCTGGAGACCAGCCCATGCCCGCATCTCGGGACCCCGCATCACACGAGCCGTGATTGGTCGACGTACATAGCTGTTAAACACTTAGCACTCCTAAAGCCCACTAAACGTAACACTATTAAAAGTAATCTAGTTACAGCTTTCTTTCTGATGTGGGACATACAGTATTGTGGATCCTGAATCTAGAGCTTTTTTATTTGTAGCTTAGCTAGAGAAAGTACTAAATGATAGATTTAGGAAATTGATAATAGTTTCAATTGATTTTATTTTAGGTTAAGTGCTGGCAACAATGATTCGCCGCTATCACAGGTGCTTATGGCCTTATTCCATAAAACAGAAGGTACACTTTACTTAATTCACTTAATCAATCAGAAAACAATCACCGAAGGCTCCGTAAAGCGGCCCTAACAGGCGAATACAAGACAATGCACTACAAGTACTTATGGGTCATTCTGAACGAAGCGACCAATCGCGTTGAGTGAAAACTGCCATAAAAGGCTTGAGAATAGCCCGCTATTGCAAAGAGTTACCGTATAGGTGAGCCTCTCAAATGCAATGTGCCATAACGGAGTTCTACCTACAAAAGTGATTGTTTTTACAACTGCACAACAGAATACGAAAGCCACCTAGAATTGCGTTGCTTTGTCGGAATTTAATCATTGAATTCAAGATTTAAATAAAACAAAATATGAGAATAAAATGCAGGTCACATTTAAATTTTATTCAAAACAATTGTAAAAGGGAGAATATGAAACGATTCCGGGGTAAAGAGTAAGTTAGAGACAATTTCCTGAGAATGCGACCAATCCACTCGAGTGAGGACACTCGTAAACGGAAACTGAAACACTAAGGACGGAATAATAGAAAGGAATTAGGCGTAGGTAATGTACTCGGAACAAACGCTTCTGCGCACTACTTATTCTTTGAATGTACAATACGTACAATTGTAGTTGGACATTGTTACCAAAAATGAAGAATATAACTTTTCACTAGCAATACTCGTACCTACCAATTAATTTGCTAAGAACTCTGCAATTGTAATATGTAATCGTATCATCATCAACAGCTCGTAAAGGTCTTCTGTATTATGAAATAACTATTTCTAGAGATTTATGTGTATTTTTTTTTTGTAAACGTAGAGCAGTCTGTATATTTTTTGTATTTTTATTCTTTGATCGCTTACAGAATTTATGACCTATTGTGTTCTGGTTTAGGTATTACTCGGGTCAACGCCTCGCCGGTGCGATAACTTGTGTAAGTGTTTTAAGTAAGGAAGTGGACCAAAACAATAGCAAGGTAATGTTCGTAATTAGAGCGAGCGATGCATGGGGGAAACACTAGTTTTGATGTTTCAGATTGTGGACGGAATTTACGAGGTTTGATAATTAATTTATGCGGTTATTTAAGTATTTATGTACAGGGAACTACCAATAAGGAGCTTAAGTGCTTATTTTGTAAGCCTAAAGAAATAAAATTATTGAATCTGAATCGTCTCCCGGTGTAGGTACATGAAAAGTAGCTGAATGAAATGATTTAAGTATAAATAATTACAAATTATAATCAAGTAATAGTTTTCATAGTTGATTGACGCTAGATTTTGAATTGTAAAGTTATATCAGACTAGCGGCCCGCCCCGGCTTCGCACGGGTATTAAATAAAAATTTCAGAAATTATACACACTAAAACGATGGGTTTCACAGTTTTCATACGGATCTTTACTTTTTTTAACGGCATTGGGGTTTTTGACATTGACTCGACATTCCAAAACTGACACTGGCCGTAGAGAAAAAGCAAACACCGTGCGCTATAGGTACAACCTCTTTTTCTATTCTGACGCGCCATAATAGAAAAAGAGGTTGAATATACAGCCCACGGTTCAATTATTGAATTTTTCATGCGGATCCCTAACTTTTTTGAAAATATTATATAGCCTATGTTCATCACGGAAAATTAAGGATTCTAATGGTGAAAGAATTTTTTAACTCGGTCCAGTAGTTTCGGAGCCTATTCAATTCAAACAAACATACAAACAATCAAATCTTTCCACTTTATAATATTAGTATAGATTTAATTATACGTATTCAGTTCTGGCCTATTTTGTTTTTCAATAGTTTCAGCTGAAGAAGAATTAAATTGTAAATATTTTCTCACGTAAGCCTTTGCAAACCGTGGACTAATACCTATGCCACTTCTAGGTTTGGTAACTGACCACAACTAAAAGTGAAACATGTGGGAAGCCTTACAACATCTGATGTATGAAGTGGCGAGACATGTGGCCTTTGTACGTGCAGAATTGCACATTTACTGTATACCTTAAAATATTCCCCAGTTAGCCAGATCCTCGCATAAATATTAATTAGGTACAGTATCTGGACAACGGGGTTGATTACTCAGAGTAGAGACTACTTTAGTAAACATTTGGTATACCTAGATCTGAGTGTACTTGTACGTTGCCGTGAATATAAAAAATATACTGGCAGTATACCTACATATGTACGAACGCTCAACTCAACAGTAGCTCAATCAAAAGCCCCTTTATGGATTTGTAACGAATAGCGGGTACGGACATCGTTAGTGTGGGTGGTTTAAACTTTGAGCGGAAGCGATTCTTTGAGAAAATAACAAGAAAAGGCCTCCGACTTACAACGCATCATTATACTGTGTCTTATGCCACTGAAGTCCAGCTACCTGTTAATGTTTTGAAAGCTCCAATACTCCAGTCATCTCGTGACCACGACAGAGTGCAAACCTGTTGAAACGTCGAGAAAAGAAGAAGAAGAAAGGAGGAAGAAGAAACGCGATAAATACCCGTTAATTACTAATCAGCTACCTGTTGTTTTTTTGTCATTGTTTGTTATATTGCAATTTTAATTAAAAGATTTAAATGTAAATTGATATTTGTTCATATGAAAGACCAGTTATCATTGAATATTGTAGACCGTTATATTGTATAGGAAGTAAAACTTATTACTGACAACCTCAGTGGCGCAGCGGGTGAAGACCGCCTGCGATGTAGGAGGTTGCGGGTTCGATTCCGGATGGTGGAATGTGCTTGAGCTTTCGAAACCCAAAACAGCAAATCTTTTTCAACTTGCACCAATCCCTCATAACATCTTATGAGAGCGCGCTGACCATTCCGATGCTAATTTTATTAGAACCAGCGTCTAACGAATCCTGTTTGATTGATATCTTAATAGCTGTTGGTTTGTCTGTCCGTAATGGATCTGAGAGTGAAGCTTGCCTCTGGGCGAGTTGTGCATGGACCTGGATTTATATCCAGGCCCATTCAACGACATGCATATAACTTACTATTAAAGGTTGTTTTTCTATACTAATATTATAAAGAGAAAAGATTTGATTGTAGACCGGTTTAAAAAAATATCATCTTTAGAATTTTGCATTATCCCTGTTAAACATAGGCTATAACTAGTATATTTTCATTAAATTTAGGGTATCGTATGAAAGCTTCATTTTTTCCGACTAGTAGGTATGCTATTCTAGATTAAGACCTAAATCTTTGTAAAATCGAAGCCTAACTGTTAAGTAGTTTTGGCGTGTAAAGACCCATACAATAATATAAAGGAATGCGAATCGTCACTGTTCCCACTGCCACCAACACAATAATAAATACCTGAGTATATAAAATCTTAATAGTAATTGTCCGTCAGTCAGTTCACTCCACACACTCGTTTAGACGCTGCACGCTATCAGACTTTTTGTAATAAGTATTAGATTCGAGCCACAAATAAAACTTTTTACGTTACATCACATAAAACTAATTATTGTAATCCATAACAACAATTATCACGTCCCATCGAACAAATCTAAAGGTACCAGCGCCACAAATCATTTACAGACAACTAATAAGTTATTCCAAATGATATTTGTAAGCAGTTCTAAGCCAGTTAATTCACATTTGGATATAAATCATCAAAGTAATGGGAGTAAGGCGTGGTTTTTCTTGTTATTTGTGATTTGTGACGTTAGGTGTGGTCTGAGATTTAGATGATGGATATCGTTTTGATTTGTTAGAAGAAACTTCCTTCTCATCTATGTACTTTGTTTTCTCTGGTTTGGTTTTTTGTCCGCCGTACGTTGAATTCTATTTATTTATTTAGTTATTGTACAGTGGCACGTTATCCACACGTTCCTTGTGAGGCGTGAATGTCCACTAGAATTCTAGTTCTAGAATATTCTAGAACTTCAATATCTAGATTAGCTGAGGTACCTATCAGTATACCTCGGCTAATCTAAGGTCTGTCTGATTTCCTATCGCTTCTAGATTTAATTTAATTTCGCAGCAACTTTCATTGTTTGATTCATAGGTACCGTCCGTCCGGGCCAGATCGTGGGAAATATCACGAGACTGATCTATGAGTAATACTTTACGGTTGAATCTAAATGTTTATGTTCTAGGCTTTATGAGACAATTGGCTAAAGCAGTTCGCTTAGTATTATCGTTAAACGTTATTGTTCATGATAATCCCTAAGTTCTTTAGAATTCATAGAAGAAGCTTTTCACCAATCCTATTTAATAATTCTGGACAATCCATACAGCATCATCAGGCCCTACGCTAAGCAGAGCTTGTGTTATGGGTACTAGATTACTGATATACATAATACAATATAATACATAGACATTTTTTATTATTATAATATTTGTCCCGAGGCGGGAATCGAACCCGCAACCTTCTGCATCGCAGGCGGACCTTCGCCCACCGCGCCTCAGAGGTCGTTAACAGTTCACAACAGTTCGTCGTAACAGTTTTAAGATTCTTCATTTACCAGTAGAATTTCTTATAAGTATATGTATAGAAGATCCTATCTTTTAGCTATCTTTCTGAAGGATTATTTATAAACTTTGGTATTTAAAACAAATACCTTTGTATTTTATCAGAAAACTAATCAGGGGCTAACAAAAACAATGTAATAATTCAGTGTTTCTAATACCCTTCACACAGTATACCGATAAACAACAGATAAAACAGACAAAGAATTTCCACACACAGCCGCAGAATAGGCAATAGTACACAGCACTCAATCGCGCATAAATCCAGAGGTCGATCACAAATCACCGGCTTTTCCGTTGTAGCACGCACGGGCAGGTGTCGACAACCTTTGAGATTAAACACTTTGCTATCGACTCTATCGACGAAGGTACTTCGCTTGCGCAGCGGGATATGATCTGAAAGAAGTTATTAGTTTCTTAATTTTTGGGAAGTCCAGGCGCCCGCGCAAATGCGGATCTGTCTGATCACTTGACGCAAAAGTCAAACTGTACAATAGCATAACCTCAAAAGATTAATTGTTGTAATAATTACCTATTCACAATCTACCATAATGGTACTTGGTTCCCAGAAGGAGGACGTCTATGATAGATTTTAGTCGTGAGCGTGTCGATTTGGTGCTGACATAAAAATGGAAACTTGCCATTTTAATGAGCCTTATTTCACTGATTCCTTTCTTTACTAACATTGATTTCGTTTCCTTTTATTTTTAAAACACATTTAGCTGCATTGTTCTCACAAAGCTCGTCCAATTACGAAACAAAAAAAAGGTTGGTCGTCCCTACCGTAGATCAAGATGTGTGCGTTACCGTGCGCTCGCGCACCGCACTGACAGATTTATGTGGGACGGGACGGCCGCGACCTCCCCTGCCCCTCGCCCCTCTCGCTAGCCTGTCTCATTCTAAATGGATCTTCTAATCAAATGAGCTTTATTTGATTGTATTAAGATTGAATTCCGCTTTCAAATTTTAATGAGACTGTTGAAATAGATAATATATGTTTTTTATTGTGTTGTAATTTCTTAATAATCATGTATAAAATTAAGCTCATACTATTTTTATAAGTTTTGTGCAGTGTCGCCGGCTACAGCTAGTTGAAACAGGTTGGCATGAGGTTATAGATGAATAAAAATATAATAATAAACATACCAAGTCTAAGTATCTAATATTGTTAGCGGTTCCAACAAATACCCTTCACTGCAACACAAGGTAGCAATATACAGTTTAGTTACCGCAGTGTTTCTTGTATTCGGTACAAGGTAAGAAAGAGGACACCTAAAATGTAAAGTTTAAACTATTTTTTTTCTGAATTTATTCGATATCGACTTCTTGGTGGTAAGGCTGGTAAGTAGGTAAGGTATGGTAAGGATTGCCTTTTGCTGAGACTCTCTATTGACAGATGTGCGTAGTCAGTTACATTGCAAGTGAAACATCTGCGTTAAGACTATGCAGGTCAACTGTGCCAGTGGCCGGTGGCCGCGCGGCCGGTTGCGTGAGCGATCTGGTAATTAACGCAGTGCGGTGGACGGAGCCCTTAAGGACATGCCGGTTGTGTGTGAAGGGACTAAAGGCCTAGATGAACAGGGAACAATGACGAAACAACAGAAACTATCAAAGTTTACTCTCCACGAAGTCAAGATGTCAAGTTTTTGCAAGATAAAGATATTGATATTCATTTACTGAAAAACAACATGCTAAGGAAGGTTACAATTAGGTCAGGAACAATATGCTTATCCGTCAATGTATGCGAAAGAAGTAGAGAGTTGGCATGCAACATTCAAAACTAAGTACAAATCATACGTAAGATATTCGTTAATGAACACTTGGAGATTATTAACATTTTATTGAAATGACCTCGACCCGTACCTAATATGAGCTATGTTTCAGAGCTACTAAGGGGAAATCTGAAACCGTCAGAGTTATCAAAAATTCACGTATAGTCTTTATAAGGTTTTGTTCCCAAAACACTATCTACACACAATAAATACTGGCCTGGTCCCTTCACTTTTACCGCTAAATCGGCAGAAATTTTGATCTTTCTTTAGTCAAATTTGTCTGAATACAAAACAGTCAAAACGCTGCATCGCTGCTTATTAGATACGATCCGTCTCTGTAGTTCTAAGATTGATAATTTGTAGCCCATATTTTAGATAATTTTCTCAGCAAATTTTCTAATTTAAAACTGAGCTCAGAAATAGCATAGATATGTGACTACATATCATAAACTCCACTCCCTCAGCCAGTGCAACCAGCTTCTAAATAAAGCCTGTTCCACACCTAAATAACGTTAAATAGGCGATTCATCGGCCGCTATCTCGCCATACAGGGTGTTGTCAGCGGAGATAGCTTTGCATCGGTGCGTTATTATCGCCCCTGACTTTGGAGTAGTTATGGGTGCGAGTTTATTTTTATCTTGGGATTAAAATCAACTTTACATGCGCGTAATTTCCGTCAGCTGAAAGCTTTTACAATGCCTTAGTGAATTAGATGCTGGAATTCTCATCGTTCTGTGTTACGTGTACTAACTCCGTTGATTATGATTAGGCTTTGAAACGACTGGACCGATTTGAAAAATTCTTTCACCATTAAAATTTTACATTATCCTTGATGAACAAAGGTTAGAATTTTACCAAGTATTTTCAAAACATTTTGGGATTCCTATGCAAAATTCAATAATGCAACCCAACATGTGTAAAAATCTAATTTTTGAAATTTTTGTCAAAGAGCTGAGTTAAGATGGGGCGGCCCGCTTTTCAAAATAAATGAGGAATATCTCACTCGCTGACTCGCACCCTGTATAAAATAGTGTGGCATCACACCATCCATCGATACAGTAATAACTAATGTAACGATTTAACATATCCTCGGACTTACAATAATGATAAACACCCGCCATCCGTCATGCTGCACGCTGACTCCATGATTTCATCCCGAATCACACCTCACTGGAAAGTAAGCTTTATTTTTTTCGTTTGTTGACGTCATTATCGCTTACTTTTTTCAAGGAAATTTGTCAGACAGTTCAGTCTTTAAATGAAACGGAACTGTCGTGTTTCAATCATAGGTCACAAACTACATTTAATGCTTGAAAGGTAAGGGTCAGACACGAATGTATTTCGATACGTACTGCTATTTCTCTGTGACCATCGTAAATTTGGCTCAGCACTGACACGTCACTCGTACAAATCATCGTGAATACGTCAAGGCATTAATCATTCGAAAGAACTGCCCCGATTGGCCACAGCCGACCGAACGATTATTCAAATCCCGCTCTCCGATTGGTCGAACTCACATCCGTTTTTAACTGACAACTGATATGTTCGACCCTTCGACTCACGCGCAGCCTCATTGTAGTGTGTGATGAGATGCTATCAATCCACGTCGATCGGTAAATATATAGCTCTTTGTGATTCATTGCGGAGATATAGAGATGGCATTGAAATACTGCTTGCAATATGGCGGTCTACTACGGTTTTTTATCTTGTTTAAATCGTTCCTAACCCGGGATATTCTGTATCGTTTTATCGATAATCCATAGCTTTAGTATTGATATAAAACAAGTAGTCGTGAAAGTAGGATTCATTTCATGTGGGAAGAAAATAACTGATTTTATGTAGGTACTTCGAATGTGGGAAGGAAAATACTTACTCAATCTCATCAGTGGATCGACTTAATACTCCATAAGTGTCGAGAGAATTGGATACCTGTATCGTGACTATTTATCGACAGAAACATCGATACCCGGAAGGAGCAGCACTATCGAGGAAAATGGCCGCGTATGCGCAAGGCATGTGATTGGCGGATTATTTGGACATAGTACAGAGGAAACAGTGTTATGATCAGGCACTTTTTAAATTTCGCAACATTCGAAAACTATAATACCTATAGAAATCCGTCATAAAAGTACAACAGTATATTTCTGAAAAAGTAGTATATAGAAATAAACTGAATGAACTTCAAATGAATAATCATTGAAATCAATTGACCCATGAGATATACATATATGTATAATCAATTTATATGCAGTTTCCTGTCCCAAGTTTTTCTATTACGCTAAACTGATCCTCTATAATATATTACAAACCCATTCAGGATGTACTCGTAAATCAATTAATTTCGATGAGCACAGCAATTACTTGCCCAGCACCTGTTTCAGCCATAATTGCATTAGCGTCAAAGTGGGTTTACTGGATAATATTTCTTGGGTTGCGCTCGCGCACGCCGCCGGCATCTGTCACCGACCATTACCTTTTTATGTACAGTTTACGAGCGACTTTACTTCTATAAACACCGCCCATCGCAGTGAAAATATTTAAACTCAATAAATTTTTATAGTTCGAATACGTTAATAGTTTTATGTTGAAAGTGACTTTATCAGAACGCCAGCGATGGCTTTTAACTTCGGCTCTTTTAACGTTTGACGCAATTGTGACGTTTAATGGAGTTGCGTTACTGTTATGGATGTTTAAGTTGTTGCAGTCATGATGTCGAATAGATTATGAGTTGATCTGATCGTTTCTTAAAATATTGGAATGGATATTGAAATGCCACTTGATTACTAACGAAATGCTTCTCATCGTTTGATCGTTGACACATTGTGATAATTCACAGTTCACTAAGCCGCCCAACAGACTTGGTAATAGAAAAAGCCTTATTCCTAAACATACCATACAGCTAACGAGCTTACCTGAAACAGAAAACATTATTATAAGCAAATAAACGACAAAAATGTAATTTTCCGGCGGAAGCGAGCAAATTGCCCAAGACATGAGCCTTGCTTAGCGTGACAAGTTAATTTGGGTGCATCTGCGAATTCTGCAATTTCCGCATGCTCGGGAATGATTTGACGGTTTGTTTTTGACTGAGGACAAATTTATTTGTCTCTTTTTGCTCACTGTAATTATAGACTGAAGAGTTTTCATTCATTCATGAGTTCACGCCGTATAGGTATGTATAATATGCAAGTTGAACATTTACGCATTACCTACGTGAAACTTAGGCTTGTATGAAGAAACTATAAGTTTGAAGTTAAATTTTTTGGTCTGTTGTTCAACTGTTGTATACATCTTTGAACTTTAATACCTTTGATCCGGCGACAGATAGGCATCTACATAAAACGCGATATTGAAGACCAAGAAATCACATCAAAACTTCCTACTAAATTAACAAACCCATTAAAATACCGCCAGAACAATAAAAAACCCACGCGACTTATCACAAAACATCATCAAAAACGATCGAGACATATTTAAAGTTTTTCTAATCGCATAAAAATAATAAACTTTGAAATTAGACGATCTCGCGCGATTTTACGAGATTTAAATAACTGTTTTATAAACATTTGGACACTTAATTATTGAGTATTGTTTGTGGGAGGAATATGCATGATTTGGTTAATTTTGGTGATTAAATAGATAAAAGTTCAGGTTTTAGACGTTGATTGGAATAGATAATAATTTAAACAATAGTGGCGTGTGCTAAAACAAACCGAGGCCGGCGCGGCGGCCGCTATAAAATTCGAATGACATTAATCCGAATAAGTTTACATAAGTTATCTTATTATCTGTTTCAAAATACTTCGAACACTTTGAAGGTGAATCTAGTGGTAAAGTAGTACTCTTCAGAATTTGGTTAGTACCTACCTAACCTTCCAGGATCTGTAAACTAGTTGAGCAATGATACTGCAACATGATTAGTTATAAAAGAAATTATGTCTAAATTTTGCCATTGTAGATTTTTAAACAAGATGTGCTCGAATCTACTATGTAATGCAAGCAAGAGTTGGACTTTTAGTATTTAATACTAAAAGTCCAACTTTTATTTAATACCGCCATATTATCCTACTCCTCGGCAAAAATATCTTCTTTATTCTTCCAGTCGTGATATCTTGCTAAAAAAGTAATTGAAAATTAATAAAAAATATATCATCATCATCATCATCACCAGCCTATAATAGTCCACTGCTGGACATAGGCCTACCCTAATGAGCGCCATAGATGGCATCATTATGTAAAAATATATATCTTTCTGTAAATACTCAGTTAAAGAACATTCGAGTGCAGAAGTTATTCGCATTCATAATTTCATTATAAGCCGGGTATCGTGATAAGGGAAGCCCAGACAGACTCGTACCTTAGTTCGATTCCAGTTATTTCAGTAATCGAATTGTCTCTTCTGTTACAACACTGATATGGTCACCCCTACTACATATATTCGATTTTATTACAACTAGAACTCGAATCGATTCCCCCTTTTGGTATGCGAATAGCTCAGGAAGCGGGCCTAAATATAAGGGCTAATCGATCGCCATAAGAGAAAAATACTATACATCGGTAAGCAAGCCATTGTTTTTATACAATACAAACTCTGCTTGGATTAGTGCTTGATTGATTCTAGAGAAAAATTTCTTCCCCATAAACACATAGTACATATTATATATTTTAAGAAGTCACTGTGCTTTATTATATCTATAAAATGAACACTGAATGTGTATTGTCTGAAGGATTTATTGAATCCACAAGTTGACAGTATGCCAATGAGTACGAGGAATCCGGCAAAACAAGAAGAATGTTATTTCACCCACGAGTTATAATGATTTGAATACACTATAATAAGGAAAATTTTCATTAAAAAGGCCTATTCACACCAAAGCAGTTCTCTACCCAGAGCGGCAGCGAAAGCCGAGTGGGTATCCGGTACCCCTACATACAGAAATACTCAGTAAAAAATCGGGTGGCTCGTGATACTGAGATAAATGAATACCGCATAATGTTTTTTATTTTATATATTGCGTCATTTTAATATGTTTTATAATGTCAGAACATTGTCATAGTTTTTATTTATTTAAATTGAAATTGTGGTCGGTGGTAGTGGCAATGTTAGCGGCATAACAAAAGCCAGTCTAAGACGAACACACATTAGCTCTCAGGCAGAGCTAATGTGTGCTGGACGATCGGACGGCATTACTTATTGACGGCTCCAGACAAAAATACGTCCGCAAACTGACTTCTAACGTTAGGCTGGAACTATCCGCCTGTACCCTCTTGTTTGGTGTAGAAGTGAAACTTCACCAACTAAACGATGTTAAAATTCCAATGTTTTAACATAACGCAAAGTAAGTAACGAAATAATCAAGTCACACTCACACATGAGAAAAAGGGATGAATGATGATGGCTACTGACCTCGTCCCCACTCAAACTTGCCCAGCTGAACAAGCCCCCCGAAAGTGGTGGAAATTCGCGATCACTAAGCTGGGCTGGTTGGTGATCGCAGTACAAGTGTTAAAGTTATACTGGAGGAAGCTTTTACCTTTTTCCAATAATAATTGGGACTTAATAAACGCAGAGCACAAAATTTTAAATAAAGTAATCGTGAAAGTAAAACAACGAAGAAAATAGTAAAATTTTCATGATAAATATCCATGATCAAAGTGATGTTTCGAGGTTCATATCTATGTTCAAAAATTTTTGTCCAAAAGCAGCCTTTGTAAATGTGGCGAGTAATATGCTAAATTGATGTATCGAATTGGAGGCCATTTTACAGATTTTACTAATTGTTAGTGACGGGTCGGCCGTTGCTTATTTACAGTTTCGTTTCCTAGACTAGAAGATTGGCCAATTCTATTTTCGTATGGTCGCTTACTCAGATTTCTAACAATTTCAATAAGCCTGACACATCCCACTACTGGCAAGAAATTATTCAGCTATCTTCCATTGTGTTTCCATTTGTGTCCAACCATGTTATAGTATCAGAGAAAATCTTAATAAATAAAAACTTCTATTCATCGTCTCATCTTACAAATATTTTTTATCGTTTGTTACAACAGTAAGAACTCTCACAATGGTATAAAAGTTAGAATTACAATTTCATGTCGTCACGTCTCGAAGGCAGTGCTACAGTGAGGTGTTATCTGGAAGCTGACAGGCCAGTCCAGCCGTCCAGGACAGTCGCACTAAGCCACTGTCCAAGACGTCTCACAATCTGTACTGTCAGCCGCACTCGGATTTATTGACTGTTCACTATCTTTGGGGCTGTCACAGTGGATAGATGCCTCTATCGCGGACGGGCTATTGTGTGAGGTGATTTAGTTGTGAGAAACATGCGGCAGATTGGTGATGTTTTGTAATACCTGCTTGATGAAGTAAGGTCGGGGATTTAAAACAAGTCGCATAATCCGTGAAACAAGACGGTTTAAGTTTGGTAGTGGACTATGGCGTGTAGGCAGGTCAGGCATCTGATACTTTATTATAGATCCCGCGGTACAAAAATCTAATCTCTACCTACATGAAATTCAACGCAATTTCTTTTCCCCTATTATTTGAAAACACCATCGTGAAAAAAAGGAGATAAAAATATCAGGAGATTGATCAAAAGTCAAAGTTTCAGTGAGATTTCACTACACTTATGAAATATTTCGTATAACGTGGAAAAATAAACGAAATCCGAGCCAACAATAAGTTCGATGAATATTTTGCCAGATGTTCAGGTATTCCCAACATCTCAGTGTAACAAACCTGAAGTCTTCAGAAAAAGGTTTTATTTACAATCAGTTTTATGGGCCAGGAGCGCATGACACACCGTATTTAAGGTGCATAAACATCCGATATGAATGGCGCATTATACTACGAAAGTTGGCGCATACAATGTCGGGATAGACGGGCGCTGACAGGAACAGGAGTCTTAGAGACGACTTACGGGTAAAACTTTATTGAGCTTGTAATAATTTCTGAAAACTTGAAAATCTTGGTACCTATTTCGTTATTCCTATGTTATTACTTTCCGAAAAAATATAATATTTGATTGATGTAAAAAGTAAAGTGAAAATTTGTTTATTTTGTTGCACAATTAAAACAATGTTGATAAGACCAATTCAATAAGTTACAATAAAATGGCCAACATAGCCAAAATCTCAGGTCAATTCTAATGGGCCATGGAAAACTATTTTCTGCTGTGCTTCACCAAGGTGAAATACGTAGATGGACCATGCGAGCAGTGTACATCCATTGCCATATTATTTTTGGATAAAGTACAAAGTTCCATTCTGTGAATAAGACGAAACGAAATTTTTAAACATCTTTCAACCCTGAACTTGAGATTCCATTTAATACCAAAGGCAAGGAGCAAAATATTTTGAATATTAAGTCAACTTTGATGTCCCCAAATAGACGGAATTTTGGGACTGACTACACTGTTAGAAACTAATGAGAAATGCATAGAGTAGCTTTATATTTTTTTTACATGGATTATTTTATTAAGCTAGAAAAGTGATTGTAGTGTAGAAAATTGTCCAGGTTAAAGCAAAACTTTATGGATACATATAAAATAATATCAAAATCTGAATTTTTGATAAAAGAAATCTCAAAAAGCAGATTATTGAACTAATTAACTTAGGTAGTGTGTAAAACGCTATCTTAATCCAATATTCATTAACAAACTTGGTGGCAGAGATGAAAAATAACACAGTTAAAAGGAAAGGTAATAAAATAAAAAATAAAACCTCTCCACGGTCGGCAGTGTTCCGTCCGCTTAATTCGTCGGGGCGTCATCAGCGACCTCACGAGACAGTTTTTGCATTTTATCATTTTGTTTGTTTTGCTCGTCCCGACTTTAATGTTCAAATGTATGGAAAATGTCAAAAATGAGCTAAAATGGAAACACAGCGCTGGTTTTCATTTTACGTGCATGGTAATTTGCCTGAACTGGGATGTTGGCTTTATTCTTTATCTTGTTCGTCTGATTTTCTGAAATATTCAACTGTGGATTAGAGAAATAGACCGTAAAATTGGTTAGGTAACTGATATTTTACAGTAACGACCTGGATGGTGAAGACATTCATCACCAAATCGGTCATCGGAAATCTCATCCGCTTTACAATCAGTACAAATGACGCGTACTTAGCGAGTTGTTCGATAAGTACAGTCACGGAGAAAAGTTAAAGGTCGGCCCAGGATCGATGGCCGCAGATGTCGGTATTAATCGGAGAGTTTAATCCCTCCGCCCGGGGATAAATCAACGCTAATTGCGCCTATTTATATTTATCAAGTCCGGCCGATGGCTAATGACTTTCGTACCCGATTGTACATTATATCGGTTTGGGTTATGAGATTGGGAGGCTCTGAGAGTTCAAGGGCTTCGTGATGGTGACTCCGAACTTTATCATTCGAATAGAAAAACTAAAAGTACACTAACAAGTTGTTTAAATGCTTGTGGTGCGTAACTACTTACTTTATTTTGCATGAATGTTCAGCAGAGGTTTTGTTCCAACGATTCGAAAATATCTAGTCAACTAATCAATAAACGTGTACGGTATGTTTTTTAACACACTTATCTCTTAAACAATTAAAACCATGTTCATTTGATTACTTTTTGTAATATTTTCTTTTGTGCAAAATCATCCAAGATTAAGATTATTTGTGACTCATATTTCGCGAGCTTGTTTCTTTTAATTCCCATATTCGTTGCTGTTTTACGATTCCGAGTCATCTGTCTTGGCAGGGTGTCTCCTAAATTCTTAGGGTGACAACCTCATTAGCCGTGTACAAAATAAAAGGTATCTAAATCTCTCGCATTTACATAAAAAGTATGGAATTTTCGCACTGCGTTCGTGGGGTTGAGTCGGAAGACCTTACTTAGTGGATACACTCGTGATATTATTAATAGTACTCGACTATATCCATCTTAGAGTTAAATTATGCGCTTGGAAAGCTTGTTTCAGATTTTATTATAATATGTATATGTTTCAGTAATGGAACTTGTGTTTTTTACATAGTTACATAAAAGGATATATTATATAACCATATATGCCTATGTTTTGCTTTTGTTGAGTTCTGTCATTGGGAATTCATTCTTATAAGAGTGCACAATAATGTGTGTATCGTAACCTTCGTAGAGATAGTCGTTTTACCTGCTTAGCGTTACGTCTTTTCTACCTATCGCGTCAATGGGTGCCCCTCAGAAGTGGCCTCCCAGATCAGTCACGGCCATAAAGGCCCCAAAGCCATCTCATTCCATCAATCGCCACCATGGGCCACACATCCCCTGCATTGTGTTATCCTTATAAACTATCTCTAGGATACATCGAGCGACGTTTACGGCCGTTTTTGACATATTTGTGATGGTAAGAACGGGATTTATAGATTCCGAGCCATTTCTTTCTGATTTGGTGCTCAGCGGTCACTTTGAGGATTTTTTGTTATGATTTAGTGTTATGTGTTGTGTTTTGTTGTGGGTTGATATTGCTGAGGGTCTGTTAAGTAATTTTGTTTTTATGTTGTTCCTAGAAAAACAATATGTTCTTAAGCTTCAGGTTTGGTATAGTTAGAGAGCGCCACAAAACATTCGTATCCATTAAGTGGCACAATTGCTTGAAAAACATGGGATACACATATGTACATAATTAACGCGCGGTTAATTAGTGTCCTGACGGTTTTCTTTAATGCAAAAGAAACGTCTGACATCTTTCAAATAAAATCACAATTTACTAGCTTGGCGAGTTTTTTCTGAGATTGGTCAGAAAAGAAAACTAGTAAGCGTTTTCTTATTGATAAATGTGTAAGACAGCACCAAAACTTAGCCAACGTTATTACTAAACATATCTGCCTCCGCCTCATTGAAAGGTTAGGTTCGCCACGTAACCCGTTGAAAAACGGTCGTCTTGATGTCGCGCGACACAAGGCGACAGCTGCGCTTCGACTAAAAATAGGCGACGTCGCGAGATTCCGCGTTTTTCACTGTCCGAACGCGCATCAATTCCTGTCCGCATTTGTTAACCAATGACAGATGTTTTACGCCTCTCATGCTAGCACAACGCTTCCCCATTCATTTATCCTAGCTTCTACAACGTAGATATTAATGGCGAAATTCGCCTGCTTATTGTTCCTAATTAGTTGTGTCAAGGTACGCGAGCCGCCATGCGCCATGTAGCTGTCACTGTCATAATGACAGCTGCGTTTAAGACGTGTTATAACCCTTTGAGAGGGACGCTTTTAGAAATTTGATGATACCCTGACTTAATCAAAGTGACAACATGGGACATGACAGCGAAAGCGAATATCTAGATCATAATTTGAGATTATTGTACATCCTGTATAGCCAAGGTGCTCCATCGTCATTTTCTTCATTTACAAAGACATTCTTAAATTATTTATAGACGATAAATATTCTTGCAACTATTTGTTGATTAGTGAGAATTGAACCAGTGTGGGTTCGATTCTCTGCCATGTTAGGTTCCATGGATACGACAAAACACTTTAGAACTAATTGTAATTTGTAATGCCCAGATTCTAGAGGTATTGCAAAAAAATCATCTACCTATAAACAAACGGCAGGGTCATATTTTAGGCGACACTGCCTCAGCTAATCTAAATTCTTAAACGGTGTCAATCCTAAATCACCTCAGAGTTCAGCATACACATCAGTGCACTGGATCATGCGCAAAATGCCGGTGTCGGTGTCATAGGTGCGCGAGCGCAATTACGACTGTCAACTGATATATCGCTCGCGATTAGCGCGTGAATTGCCCGACGCCATTTTGATTGTAAATAGGGCTGTCAGACGCTAATTTAAAAGGGATTATTTATTTATGTCGTAACTTTGATGATTACTAGGCTGTCATCTATCAATTACGATCTAGTTGACATGCAAGGTTGGCTATGACATTTACAATTGAATTATTAATACAGGTTTTTCCATTTATTTTTGTATTACAAACAACCGATCGTGATAAAAGAAACAGACGAATTTACATAATTCTTATTATTTATTTAAGCGTACTAAAATGAGTAGGTATTGCCTTTTTGAGGCCTTGTCATGAACTATCACATACTATGAATAGTTTATGACAAGGAAACATCATTACTTATATGGAAATTTCATTATAGTCAACATAATAAAACTTAGTTCTTACTATCAATCTTATCTAGTTTGACAAAAGCTGCAAAGCGGCAACCCTATCCAATCTGTCAAAACTTTCCCTCCCAACCCTAATTATGACGCGCAGAGTCCTGCGATGATAGCGATTGCAATTCCACTCTTGTTTACGACTGTCCATTTGACAAGTGACGTGAATGTACTTGTGAACGTGAATGTGCCTAGGTACTTGTGAAAGTAGGATGCTTGTTGGATGTGTCTGTTTCAGTTGAATGGAGCACTTTTGACATTCAATACAGTAAAATAAAAAATTAAATAAAATAAATAAATAAATAATGCTGGACAATCCACACAGCATCATCTAGCCCCAAGCTAAGCAGAGCTTGTGTTATGGGTACTAGATGACTGATATACATAATACAATATTATTAAATAGATAGATATTTTTTATTATACATAGAAAACGACCGAACCCCTGAACTAAAGGTTAATTGCAATTAATTATTTAGTAGGTATGTCAGGATTAATAAGGCTGAGTTTCTGATAAATAGATAGCTAATAAGTGTAATAATAATATCGATATTCCCCATCTTGTTATCTTGCACAAAAATCGAGTCAAGCTTATTATTGTTTATAATTATATAGTTTGCCAATCCATTTTTTATGAACGTATGTAGTTTCATATTTATTCATACATACGTTCTTCAACAGTAACTGAACAGTCAGTCAGACTCTCAATAATTCACGTTCACAGATTGCTAAGAGAACATTATTTGAAGTGACAGTGTCGCCATCTACCGGCAGCCCAGCGCACGCCCTGACATTACAACTGAATTCTAAATGACGCGACAGGTTAAAATTTAAAGATAGGTTAACGCACGTGTTCCGAAAATATTAATATATTACGCGCTCGACCAGAATGGGAAGGGACCTTGTCAAATTAAATATTTACGTAACATTTATCATACAAATCGAGCGTTGTCACAATTGGGTGGAACCTTGTCTAAGAAAACATTTAAATTATTATGTTTTAGTTTAAAATGGTACCATCAATTTCTTAAAGTACAAAGTGTGGAAACGGTTAAAGTATCAACAATATTTGACTGGCCAGATTCATAACAATGCAATAGGTAACTCAGTCACTAAGCCTCGATCCAACCAATCCTACATTTAATAGTTCATTGATGAAGTAAATAACGTAAACAGATCACCGGTCGGATCGATCAGTTAGCCCCGCCTTCGGTCGTAAACGAATAAAATATCCGTCTCCACAAAAAAACGTAGATAAACTTCGTAAAACAGATAAATATACAACGAAGCCGCTCAAAATAATTTAATTTTATCATTTTATGTCCCGTGATAGCCAGCTCTGGGGGAGCAGCTGGTTAACTACGTATTTATGTAACTTCAGTGCGTTGCCTTCGCAGTTCGCACACGGACCCGCACCATCAAGAAGCTACGCCGTAGCGTCGTAGAACATCGTCGTAGTACCGTAACGCCGCCGTAGTGCAAGCACCGCACGTCGTAGGCCTCACAGCGGTGACACGTAATCTTTCAATAGATTATTACCAAAACTATTTGCTTGCTAACATCTGGCAGCTATTTACCTCGAAAATTTATCTAGAATTCAGATTTCATATACTACAATGAGTATATCAAAGCGAAATGATTTTAAGAGTGCGAAAATATGAAGACTTTTTAAAAGGATCTTTTAATTAAATAAAGATAATATAATAAGAATTTATAATTTGGATAAACTTAAAGGCATTACTTAAAGAGTCGTAGCTGCGAGCAAGGAGTATTTACGCGTAGTATGTATCAGTCAACTATGTATATTTATAAAGGTTGTGGGTGATTGAACCAGCGCCGTCCGCTCCGCTGTGGCTGATACCTGTCGTCGTCGATAGATTCCGATGTCGGGGACAGGCCAATTTATTACTTACTATATCATCCAACTTATGTCCGGACATAATAAGTTCGGAGCTAAGTTGAATTTATTGTTCATAGGCGGGCCGAGATGAAACTTACTCTGATTATTTTCATACTTTATTGTGTTTTTAAAAGGTTGGGTGCTTTTCGTTAATATAAAAATACCTACGTTTATTTTAGGTTGGAACAAGGTGTTTAAGTAATCAGTATATATATATAAAATAAGTGTTAGTAAGTAAAAGAGTTTTTTTTTCTAATCCGAATTTCATTATCTTACTTATGAATATATTTAAGAGATGAAAAATTAAATAACAGGTTCAAAGATAACATAAAAACATTTAAATGATTTGGACATCTAATATCATTTATTCCAGTTTTAAATTTAATGCCTTTCAAATCATTCACGAAAGTAATGAACTTGGATTAACAATCATTATCACAATCATAATGTAGAGTTGAAACATTCATAGATAATTATCACTTAAAAACCAAAATCCATTTTTGAAACAATAAAATAAATTGATGGAACCAAATCGTTTTGAAGCGACGCTTTAGCTCCACCAATAAACTACCAAAATATTAATTAATATCATTCCATACCAGTTTTATTAAGAATCTTATGCGTGGACTTTGAATGAATATTTATATAATTTATGTTTTATATTACTTTGATATTGGGATCTACCTGGGATGATCCCATACATAAATAATGTCCATCAATTACTGAGAATGATCCGATCACGATAAATTGTGATTTATATCATTTAAAGACAAGAACCAGTGGGAAGTTTCTACATAATCTCACCATATGTGGATGGTGGGACCTTTCTCACTTTTTCACAAAGAAATTATTATACAAGAAATGAAGTTAGAATAACATGTTTTTTAATGAGGAATAAGCAACCTAAGCCATCGGCAGGAGCTTGTATATGAATATGGTATAATAATGGTACGTAGGTAGTACATAATGAACGTCGTCTCGTTCGTTTCAAAGTGCGTCCTAGTGCCTTTTACAATGTCGTCACAAAGTAAAGGGTATGCAAAAAATATCATTTAATATCTTAATATTAAATATAATGAACTGTAAAACACTTTGCTTAGCAGTGAGCGAAATAAAGCCTGGTCGTGGTCAAGAAGTCAATCTACCCACTACGGTGTAAATGTAATCCAAGGTACTTCAAACATGATAAAGTATTTTCCGTCTAAATCTTAAATTAACATTACTTTTACTAAAGGATAATCATGTGGTGGGTGTAACGTAAAATACGACGGGCATTTATATTTGAATAACATGTTGAGTGTATGGCGCCCAGCGTGACGCGTAAATAATAAATAAAAAAGTGTAAATATGAAGACGTTATAACGCTGAGTGTAGCTAGGGCTTTATTTACATGATGCTTTAAATGACTGTCTATATCTTCGTTATTAGGCTCGTGGGCTCGTGATGATAATTTATCTATACTAATATTATAAAGAGGAAAGATTTGATTGTTTGTTTGTTTGTATGTTTGTTTGTTTGTTTGTTTGTTTGTTTGTTTGTTTGAATTGAATAGGCTCCGAAACTACTGGACCGAGTTAAAAAATTCTTTCACCATTAGAATCCTTAATTTTCCGTGATGAACATAGGCTATATAATATTTTCAAAAAGTTAGGGATCCGCATGAAAAATTCAATAATTGAACCGTGGGCTGTATATTCAACCTCTTTTTCTATTATGGCGCGTCAGAATAGAAAAAGAGGTTGTATAGCGCACGGTGCTTGCTTTTTCTCTACGGCCAGTGTCAGTTTTGGAATGTCGAGTCAATGTCAAAAACCCCAATGCTGTTAAAAAAAGTAAAGATCCGTATGAAAACTGGGTTTCACCCATCGTTTTAGTGTGTATAATTTCTGAAATTTTTGTTTAATACCCGTGCGAAGCCGGGGCGGGCCGCTAGTGGGATTATATTTGGAGAATTTTCTCAAGCGGTGTAGAGCAATCACTTTCATAACTACATACCTAGGTACTAACCTGTAAAATAATTTGAAGCATATTATCTCACACTGTCAAAAGATGCTACGCAATGCCGAAACCACGTTATACCTATTACTAAAAGCTTACGCAGATACTCGTACATGCAAGTAAATAAACATTTTATGGAATATTTTGATCACGGTGAAAGTACTGGAGATATTTTACTAAAAAGTAAATAGATTAACTTAAATAAAGTATAATATAAGGCACTGGACGCATCTACGGGTCAAGAGATGTTTTCTTAATAGATCATAGTTCTTTATCGGTACCTAACTGATACTTTACTGTGTTTGTTTGATCGCCAAAACACTTATCGAAGCCAACCAGATGTAGCATCGTCCAACCCGAGTCCCAGAACAATACTCGAACATTCCGATGTTGTGGCACAAGAGACGTAAGAGTGCAGTTTATTATATCTCCGGATCAGCGCACAATGGACGCTCCTAATTATGCAGGCGCAGTGGACACACGAAATACTTTAATGTTGGCTTCTGGACATTAAAGAATGGATTGTACACAGATTATGTGAATCAACATAGAGATGTTTCACTCCAGAAATACACTTACGCGGTATCTACGTAAAATTTTCTGTAAAATAATAAAACGTTTCAGAACGAACAACGTCGAAGTGGTAGACCAAGCGACCACAGTCATTGTACGATGACTCAGAATGACTGTTTTGCAATACGCAATAGAGAGCCCTATACCTAGCTGTGGGAGGTCACCGGCTAAATAGACTGAGAAATAAATGTTTTGGAAATGCCTACGCTCTACAAGAGGAACCAGTTTTATGAGCTTAAGTTTAAATTTAAAGTTAATTATTGTAAATTGTAATGTTACCAATTCTAACCTAAAATTGACGCGAACCTACTAACGTAACTTTTCAAAACAATATCCTAATCATCAGAAGTATGCCTAGTGATTTCAGGTCAGTGCATCGGTTGAATCCCCTTGTGTCAACAAACTTTATGCTCTAACCCACGGCATCAAAGCTCAAACTTCACATACTCTATCAGTGTAGTGAGTTAGGGCGGGCGCACACGAAACAAAAGCGAATCTCGTGCGAGTGCGTTACCGAGATGCGACGATATCATTGAATGTCGCGATGTCGAGTGTGTCGCGTGTGACCGCCGCGCGATGCTCAGGGCTGTCAACTGACATAGAAACTTGTAAACTGCGTTTATCAATTAATCGGAGGTAAAAACGTTAAATTCAATGAATGTTAAATGACTTTACATATAGAGTCTTAACCAAAAGGCACTTTTGTTTTATCATATTGTCATTACCATATTAATTTCTCATGCCATTTTGTGTTGTCGTCACAACGACATTTATAATAATTCAAAGCTTATATAATTATTTTAAATAATATCGTTTAACGTCATCGACTTTTTATTTACAACCTAAATACATATAATAAATACATTTTGAATTAGATTAAATTTATATAACGTTAATGTTTAATGAACAAATTACCCAGGTAGCATTGAAGAGAAAAAACTAGTCAGCAATACTTCAGTAGCATAGAAAGTGCGCGACAGCCCTACTCCTCGAGGTCGGTAAGCGATAGCGCACACGGGCGACTGCGACCACAAATCGCTCGCGACAGCCAACAGGTAGCGGGCCAGTCGCACGCATTGTTTCCACGAACCGAACGACAGAATATACACTAGTATTGGTACAGGGTGTACACGGAGTTCTTACAACTAAGCACGTGCAGTAGGTGGTTTAGTATTGTGGTTTGCTTGCTGACTGGGCGCTTTTACGATTTACGCTGTACTGTTGGTCACCTCTCTTGAATTAAATCTCATTAGAAATATAATATTTGTGGATATTAAAGTTAATTTCCAACTTTTACAATATTTAATTTATAACTTTTATTAATTCATTTTTTCGGGCTAAGTTAAAATGGTTATGAAATGAAGTGCATATTTCGGTATTTATTTCAAAAATTGCACACAAAATATCTGATGATTGTCCTAGGAACTTTCTGAAGCTTCCATGGAATCCTTTCAGTCTCTGTTCCACCCTGTACACCGAAACCGCGATACGGTATCGAGCCGATTGATATACGATCGGGCCCGTAGAATGTTTTAGTAAAATGCACCAGCTTTGCGTTTTAACCTTTGAATATCTAATAGGGCCCGATTTAGAATTATTTATAGGCGGGAGACAAAAACAGAACGTTATGGCGGCGCGGCGCGCGGCGGGTCAGCCGCTGTTCCCAGGTTTGTGGGTACCTTACTTACTTACCTACCTACCGGTGACGTTTGCTATTCTGTTGGACAATCATATATACTAGATACTAGATATTCAACGAAAGTTTGGATGACGTGGACTAAAGGGACGTAATATGAACCAACAAGTAGTGCCCTGATTGTGCAACTTAAAAATGTCAATTGTGCTAGATAAATTATTGACATAAGGATTTCGTTGCCCTGAAAATCTCCTCTTACATCGAAAATTTTGAGCTGGGTACCTCTACAATGTTTGCAACAGTCTGCAGTTGCCTTAACTGTATCACTTTTAAATATACTGTCTATACAACATTATGTAGTAATTACATTTATTTATTGCAACAAAAACATTCAAAAAGTTGTAGTTGTGCCTAATTTATTTTAATTCGTTGTCGGTAAGATTCTTTTTCATAATATAAATATTTTGATAATATTTTAAACAGCTCTTACGTAGGCTAGGACACTAAGCCCGGATATTGAGAAAAAACCGGATATGACAAAGAAGTATTTATATCAACAATAAAAATATATGTGAATAATTCATTAACAACGCAGTTACAAAGCTAATAAATCGTGTTCATACAATCCAAGACACAAATTAAAAAGAGTCGCTTCTGTTCCCTTGAAGGCGCATATCGCACGGCACTCGTGAATCTGATACAGCGCCATCTATCGTGGCCGATCTAAATAACGAGTCGATGGATAAATCGAGCTTTCTCAACGCTTGTTAGGTGGAGTAATTAATGAGAGGTCTCGTTCAGGCCGCATTATGATTGTGTATCGGTGTCTCAGGAGCGGGGCCGGCTCTCTGTGCGCTAACGTACAGTCGACAGTCGTAGCGAGCTTCTGGAAGGGTATCATGTGACATCAAGATCTAGGTACCTACATAACGTCGCACGCTACTAGATGGTATACAAGACGTCAAGACTATCCAACATGCAGCAGTGTCTGCACTCTGCGAACCTTAAGTACATCCGTCTCTAATTTGTAGTACTTAACCCTTACTAATATAAACCTAAAAATATGAAAGGCGATGAAAACACTTTTCGAAGCTTTCGGCTATTATTAATTAAATTTTAAAACTGAATAAAATGATAGATTTATATGTTAGCAGCTGGATAAAGTTAGGGTTTTTATTGAATTAATTAACCTAATCAGTTTCTACGGGCAAGCTTATAGGTTTTCTAATACCTTAATAAAGCTGAAATCCGTTGAGCCACATAACACAATAATAATTGTCTACACCAGGTTGTCTACACCAGGATCAAACCAATATTTAAATTGAACTAACGTCAAGCATCACTTGCGAGTGCTACATAACGCGCGCAGAACGCGTCGTGTCCGCGTTAACTTGTTTTCCATACGATACATAGAAAGATACATGCGACAAGGTAAGGTAAGTAATTGATACTGGGGCTAATTCTAATGGTAATAATTAAAGATGTATTTGATGACAAATCTTTCATCATTTAAACGAACACTTTCAAGGCATAAGATGCACTTATCTATCCGGAGCGCCTAATGGCCGGCGGCGGCCGCGGCGAGTTACCTACTGCGCACAGGGGATGGGCAGTGAATGCGTTATCACAACCACAAATTGTAAAGTCGTTTATAAAGGGATATTTACCACAATTAGAGTTTTGAGTTTTCCAGTATTTCGGCACAGTTTCATGCGCCATGATCACGGAACAACTAAAGGTCACTGCGAGTTGAACAAATTGTAGTTTCGATTAGAACTAGATATACTTACTTCGTACTTTACTGAAATCGGGAAAATCACAGCTTTCTGTGGTACCTCTATGTATGTGTCATCCAAGTCATTAATTATTGAAATTGATTCGGTGAGTAATATGAATAACTACTTACTTTTCAAGAAATAGTCTACATTTCATTGATATTCTTACATGCTCAAAAGATGCCTTTTTCGTCTTTAAGTAGATCCTTATTTAAACACCGGAATCCAAAATGGCATTAATTATCTTCTAATTATAAAGCCATGATTCGCCGAGAAAGGGCCAGGCGTGGGCGATGTACTCGCTTCATTAAGGTTTAGTCGGTAATGTTCAGTCTAATTAGCTATGCAGGCTTGTGAAATGCTGTTGTTTTAAAATGGCCCGGTTATTGACAGGTGGACCTGCCATGGCCTTATAAGATGCTGCGTTGGCGGTAAAGGGAAAATGCGAAACCAAGCTCTTATCTAAATTTGATAAAGAAAATAATAAATGAAACGGACGTTAAAGCAGTAAATATTCCAACAAATAACCTAGGAAATAAATGATTTATAGTCTATTCTGCTTAAACTTACATTAATTCACAAAGTCTTCGAGTTAATTAATACTTATATGTTATGATATTTAAAAAATTGTTAATACAATAGTAAGATTTACAAACAAAACATTATTCAATTGATAATACATTTCGGAAACAATTAAATAAACTTTTGAAAAAATCTTCTGTTTTTTTGGGTTTTGATATCATTATAGGTTAACCCATTCCAGTTTTATTTTTCAAAGCAGCTTGCGATTTGCACTTGTGCATATCACAAGCTGCACGTTGTAATTTCCAGTAAGGCTTCGACCTTAGAGGCAGTATATTTCACGGTACAGCAGCGCACTCGTCTCGCATGATGGATGCCCATTGCCCGCCTGATAGATACCTTGCAAGATGGATGTCCGCCAATTGCATTTCTTAACTGCAGGTATGTGAGGAAGGGGTTTTGAAATATGACAACGAAAATAGAACTATATTCTACCTCTATAACGTTGTATGATTTTGATACCATTCAAATACATTTTAAATCTGTATAATTTTGTAGTATGGTGGATAATTTTATTTTATAAAACCATTTTATTACTAAATTTATTCAATCATTTAAACATGTCACCACCATAGTATGCGAAACAATAATCACTTTGTATTTTTAGGTACCTACACCACGCTCAGTGAAAAGTATAAAAGTGTGAATGTCAAAAAAACGAAAGACCAAGCTAGAGGAAGAAAGAGAGATCACTTTATTTCCATTCTATTACTTGTATAATTTGTAGCTTGTGACGTGTCTAAGAGTCTTGTAAGGTCAAACGGTAAAGCACTATTATTTTGATTTTGATTGACGGTGTGATACGTTTTAATTATATTCTAAACTAACACCCGAATTCAACATGAGTAAGCTGAATCTATTTCTCTTTTCGCCTAATTAAGGCTCCACGTCAGTCTATTATTAATTACAGTAGTTTTCCCTGAATAAGTAAACCGTGACAAACCGTCAGGTGTCGCATCATCGATGTGACATTGACGCGAGGTCGCGTCGGCGCCCCGTGTGTCGCACATCGACGTGACATTGACGCAACACCTCGCGTGCCATCCGACGGGTTAGAATATTTTATTCAAAAGGGGGATTAGAAATACTTGTTTTAAACTGGAATAGTTTTAGGGAAAACTGGATGTCACGACGAATTTCAATTATTTATCGACCGAAATTAGCTTATTATGTATTGATGCGATATTTTCTGGTTGGGTTTCGCAGAGGCAAGTGGATAGTCATGTTCTTTGTCCATACGGCTTACACGTCAAATAAACAAATTTAATTCGCCGTTTGGAATGAAAAGTAAAGGACTTTCGAAAATCTGTCGCATTTTCTGGGAACTTGAAATGCATTTAAAGTCAACACAATACTAAAATTGACATTTTTTCATCAGCGGAACTTCGCTATTTTCATCCCGATTCTAAATTCAAATGATTTCCTTCCAGATTACCATCTCCTAGGAGGTGTCATTACCATGGAGACGTCATTACCATGGAAATGTTCACTTGCCGTGCACAATAGATGGCGCTGATACTGGCTTAGAGGTGCGGCTTTTGTTGGACAGAATGGGTTTGTTTGTGTACTTTGCTCTAGTTTTTACATACCAATTGGTGATGGTGATATACACAGGCCGGTAATAAACTTAGAAATTAGGTGATTTCTTACTTTACAATAATGTGGTTAAAATATGAAATATAAATTTTCAAAAAAAAGTAACATAACTAATAAATTTTAAATTAATTGTTTTTGGGTAAATAATAATTTTGCGTAGAGGGAGTTGTAGACCTGCATTCACGTAGTCAAGCAACTGTAGAAGCTAGACCTGACTTTTCCAAAGCCTGCATTTGCAATAATAATCTATGTTTAAGAACTGACAAAACAACAAAAGCTCTAATATATATTTTCTATGAATGTTATCCTAGATAGGTATTGTCTTATCGCGTCAAGTGGACTATCGACAAAGCTCGTCTGCGAGACAAAGGGATGTCCGCGGAGTTTTTATATCCGTCCGCAACATCCACGCGTGTCTGGTCTCATGTTCAGTTTGTGAAGGCAGCGCTGCGATGGAACCACTCATAGGGACAGCTTTCTGACTGCTGATGGTGGCTATTGAAATGACAATAAAATCTTTAAAAACGGAATATTTACCGTCATTTGTTTTAAAAACTTCAGTGGTAATTAACCATGATTGATTAATAAAGTGATTGACTGTTACATGCTTTTATTTATAAATAATTTATTTTTAATCCTAAGTAACTAATATAATTCGTTTTTATCGTGTTAGTTAGGTACATAATAATAAACCTACTCCCTTAGCTTTAAGCAAAAACTTTTGTCGGTTTTACAGGCCACAATATAATGTACTTTATCTATAATGATTAGTAATTAACGGGTATTTGTAGCGTTTTTTTTACTAATCATTATGTGTTCAGATCGCGTAAGTTTAAAAACATTTATTTATAAGTACCTACTTCTATTATAAACAGGAAAGATTTGATTGTTTGTTTGTTTGAATTGAAGAGAAACTACTAAACCGATTTATAAAAAATCATTCACCTTTAGAATCTACATTTTCCCTAATGAACAAAGGGGAATATTTAAAAAAAAAGTTAGGAATCTGCATTAAATCTGAATTAAAAATTAAAACTTTATTTTTGTTTAAATATCCGTGCGAAGCCAGTGCGGATTGCTAGGATAGTATATTTAAATGGCTGTATAAGGTACTGACTACTGAGCAATTAAGTGCCTTATTTTATGTACCTAATATACATGTATGATTTTGCTGTAAAAGTCCGTTTAATGTTTAAATTATGATGCATGTATTGTGATGGTAATGTAGTTCTATGGAGGCGAGGCCTGCTGCCTCCTGGCTTCTCTCGAGGAGTCCACACGCGCTGCTTCTGACACCGCCCGGCGGCGCAAGACACGGGCGGACGCGGTTTTCATTAGGTACCCCTTTGTGTTATGATATCATACATATCATAAGTACAGTACAGTACATCTAGTTTAAATAGATAGCGTTTATTTATAAGAAATGATGGCATTTTTATGTTAAGTAGTCTTAAATTTAAAATTAGGTTCATCAAGACACTAGAGTTCTCTAATGTACAGATTTAAAAACACGCTAAATACGTGTGACAGTTAGGCACAGCACGCAGTCACAGTCCTGTGTCCAGTATGTATATGTATAGTATGTATTGTATACATGCGGTTCAGCCATCGCGCGCATCAAGTAGAGCAACCAATAGAGAGTGACAGCGCTGCGCCTGAGCTATAAGCTGCTCCTTTTTTATGGCAAGGTAAAGGTGAGAAAATGCTAAAGATTCATTAATAATGGTGTAAAAAATATTTACGAGCCTTAATTATTTTCTGAACGTAAGGCCTCAAATACAAAAAATAATAATTGTGTGCCGAAAATAAATCTTATTTATTTAGATTTTTTTATTCTTGCCTTTATAATGATGTCATTAAAGTATGTATGTAGGTCCTAAATGTTAACGAAACATCTTTAGGATCATGATTAGGTATCTACTTAGAATTTTTTTTTCTTCCAGTTTTGGCTTTTGATCTAGCTTATTACAACTATTAAAACTTCTATTTTAGCCCGCTACAACCCACAGCATGGACCACACCCCCCAAGACGGAGACAATTGGTACGTCACCGGCAGAGGTCGCTTTTGCAGGCGACCACAAATCACGCTGCGCCGCCGCCGTCGCCGTCGCCGTCGCCGCCGGTCACCGCCGCATGTGGACACGCCTTTATTTTGAGACGGTAGGCATGCCAAAATGTGAAACTACTCTGCCTATTTCTACAAAGTTCTATAAATTAAAGCAATTGCAGTTTTCCTGAATTCGCAATGTGGGCAAGGTATTACTTCCGTTTTTCTAATCCAAAACAATTTTTTGAGACGATCATTGCCTCATAAATTTGTAAGCAATTAAATAATTTTCTATTAGTACTATTGTATTTGTAGCATGAACCTTTATTAAGAGTTACGAAAACGAGGTCAACGAGGTCGCTCTTTATTGACATTTTACCAAAGACGCTCTCAAATTATGGACCAAAAAGATTCATGGATATTATTTTAATAGATACAGATAAAATCATATTAAAAGCAAACGTAATGCATATTATGTAGTAGTAAACGTATAACGTCATACATACTCCAAAACATATTGAACGAATTATTTGAAAAATATATTTCATACCCTACTGCGTCGGCGCATCTCTAATCATCGCACAAAATCGAACTCTATCCTGAAGATATAAAGTTTCAAATCGATACGCGTTGCATGTAATTTTTCACATGCATAGCGAAGTAGGCGATTACTCACGAGCGACTCGGGGCGGATTAGCAGCGACCCGCGACTGAGTAAGCGCCGGCGACGCGAATAATTGCGGCGTGGTCGCTCGTGTGGCAAGCGACTCATTTGTTAGTGCTTCTTCTTTGATGCTGTCGATTTACACTCTGAGTATATAGTATGATTTTTCTCAGCAGCTAGCTATTAAAATACTATCCTCAACAGAAAAAAAACATCCAACAAAATTAAGTTTTGTGTATAAATTCACGAGCAAACAAGGCCAGACCCAACTCCGCTAAAGTCCAGAAAAATAAGCAAACCAAAATTATTTTTTAATTCAACTCTACCCCTTCAGGACGAATAAACCCCGAGATAAGAAACTAAATACGAAACTTACTTCTCCGAGGTCTTATAAACACTCGTCCGCCGTCCCTCGGCGGTCGTCACGAGAAATCACTGCAAGTGTGCATACAGCCTTAGTCAGAGCGGGACAGAGGGATACAGATAGGACGAAGTCAGACAGAGATGAGAAGAAAAGACGTTTTGCAGTCGTCATAATTTCGTTCAGCAGACTAATAATAAAGATAAACCGGGGTGTGGGGGGCGGGGGGTGAGTTATACGCGTTGTGTGTTGTTGCGCTCTGCGAGTTGTGAAGTAAACTCACTTATTTTGAGGTTTACGTCGCCGTCGGTCAATCAGTTCGTACGAAAAATTGGGAATAATTTTGTGGGAAATGTTTTATTTACCTACAATAGACAGGCATTTCAATTTCATAAGATTTTAAAATTGCGTTGAGTTTTAAAAGTTTTGTTACCTATAATTTCCTACTCCTTTTTATATAATAATTTCCTCTTGCCTCTCGGCTCTTGAACTGTACGGACGTATCGTCGGCTGTCTCTGAGATTCTGTAGGACTTCGCCGCTGGTGCCGTTGCTTTTTGTTCCTGGACCGGCGCTGCGCCCTCTTGTCACGGGGAGCCCCCAAAGGTCGCGACGAGCCGCGCGGTGAGTGCTTGATATTGTAAGCTGAAACCGGCGACTCTTGCCATTCAAGAGGGGTCTATTCCGCCACTACACCACCAGAGCATTGGGTCGCCGCGCCGAAATTATAGAACCCAACCGCACACAAGACCAGTCTTCGGATACCGGTGCAGTCTTCGGATATTCGAGCCGAAATACACTTTTTGATATTTTATATGGTTTTATGATTTGCTTACTTGCAAATAAAACTACAAAATCTAATATCTCACGATAATACTTTTCCAAAAAAATACACCAAGTGCCCTAAAGAAATAAAATCCAGTGCCTGAAATTTTACTGCGAGCAGTCCACAAAACCAACTTGCATTTAGAAATTAAAAGTTAATCCTTTGCGACTTAAAATAATAAGGATGCATCGAACACCAACAAAACAAAACGAAATGGAACAAGGACAACAAGGTACGAGCCTTTCCGAAACGGATCAGGAAACTGACGGTAATGCCAATTACCGACGTGTTAAACGAAGAGCTCTACGAAGTCCAGAACTCGTAAACTCATTTAAGTTAGAAGGTACATTGAATGCATTCCAACAACAGTTTACGGACCATATCACACAACTATTTACTTCATTTAAGAATGATCAAGACGCTAAGTTTGCAGCTCTTATGTCGGATATCCATCTCATTAAGGAGGAGGTACAACAAATGAAAAACTTCAAGGAAGAAACGAATACAAAAATTATAACTCTGAGCTCAGAACATGAGAACCTCGCAATCAAAACCACCAAGCTGGAACAAGAATTCGAAAGAAACTCTAACAAAGTGGTTTTCTTAGAAAAAAAACTAGAGTCTGTAGAAAGGCAACTGTGTCAATATAAAATTGAGATCAGAAACATACCCTCGACGGCTCTTGAATCTAAACAGGAACTTCGACAGATGGTTCACCAGTTACTTAAATCATTGAGTCTAGAAGCACTTGGTAGCGAAATCCGCTGCATAAAGAGACTACCAGGAAGGCCAAATGCTCCTAGACCTATCCTCCTAGAAGTAACTACTGCTGATGCTAAGACTAGCATCATCCAAGGGGCAAAGCGTTACAATCAAGTAAACAGCTCTGAGAAGCTAAACACCACCCATTTGTCTTTATCTGTCCCACCGCAACCTATATATGTTAGTGAACACCTTACATATAAAATAAAGGGATTGTTTTATAAAGCGAGAGAATACGCAAAACAAAATAATTTTGCCCACTGCTGGACTTCAAACGGACAAGTATGTTTGCGGAAGGAAGAAGGTACCAAAATCATCTTTATTAATAACGAAGAACAACTACAAGCAATGGGAAATAAAGCATGACTAGGCTTTAACAGATCAATACTCCTTTGTAAGTTAAGAAAACCTATAACTCTATTAAGTTGCTTTTTATTTAGGTCTTTTACCAAATTAGTTGTAAAAAATATCATTCACACTATATTTGCTATTGTTAAGTTATGTTGTGAATTTTGTATAAGAAATATTATAGCCCAGAAAACCTTGTATTCATATGCACCGCCATCGCCATCTGCAATTGGTTTGCCTAGCTTTGTTCACAATGTAAGAGCTATGCCAAGCCTATGTCACAAGAGGTGGAATAATATTATAAAAGAATACCTATGTAAGTGCTCTACCAGAATCACTTATACCCTCCCGAATGCACACACCAAAAACTATACTAATTCATTAGCATTTAAAATTTGGAAGCAAGTTATCCTACACTGCATGATATTACGCAGTGTAATCAACATTATTTTTGTGCCGTAAAATGCATAATAATATAGAAAAATTATATGATAGTATAGATACGGTGTCTGTATCGGAGGCTTATGTGTGTATCCCTGAAAAATGTCTTAAATTTTTAAGAAAAATAAAAAAACAAGTTACTGTTATTTGTCATAATATAAGAAGCATTTCAAAAAATTTTAACGAATTCTTACTACTTGTTAAGCGCATAAATACATCACCAGACATCATTATTCTAACAGAATGCTGGCTGTATAAATGTACCAATATACCTGTAATAGAGGGTTACGTTTCAACAGTGACTACGAATCATGCACTTCAAAATGACGGAGTAGTAGTATATGTGAAGACAGATATCGCCACCCTCTCGTACGAACCTACTTTTCTGAATGCGAATTGTCTAGTCTCTATAATTAATAATGACACTGCCATAGTATCGTTGTACCGTTCTCCTTCATACGCAAATTTGGATTTATTTCTACAATCATTGGATAACGTCTTGTGCCAGTTGTCCAAATACAAAAACGTATGTGTTATTGGTGACATCAACATAAATATAATAGACAGTGAGGTGACAAAAAAATCATCAGACTACCTAGATTTATTGGCTTATCACGGCCTTTTACCAACGCATAATTACGCTACTAGAGAAACCAGCTGTCTTGATCATATATTCCTGAAAACAAAACACTCATCATTAACTTTAATTATAGAAAGCAGCATCACAGATCATAGTCCTATTTTAATAGCACTTCAGAACAATAAAACATTATCTACTCCACAAATTATAACAAAAATAGACTATAAGGCTATTAAAGAGGACATGTCAAATATAGATTTTACATCAGTGCTTTCTTCCACTGACTGTAACCGTGCCACTGACGAACTTGTTCATGTTCTGCGTGACTTAATTACCAAGCACACGAAATTGTCTAAACAATCCCGACGCAAAACACCTATTAAGCCATGGGTTACACCCGGCTTAATAAGGTGCATGAGACATCGCGATAAACTCCACCAAAAGCTCCGAAAGTCACCGGAAAATGAAACATTACAAATTGTTTATAAGAGATATAGGAACTTTTTTAACGCACTTATGCGTAAAATAAAACTCAAATATGAAAAGGATCAGTTTGAGGAGGCTGGCGCGGATGTCAGAAAAATATGGAAAGTCATTAATAACGTCACGAGCTTTAAGGCGAAAAAGTTTTTACCGCAGGAGCTTTTGCAGGGACCAGACCCTCATACAACTTTGAACTCAGTAAATAAGTTTTTTGTTAGAGTCGGGCAGGATCTGGCGAGCAAAATAAGTACAAACCCTTTAAATGAGCTTGAACTAACGTCTAACATCTCAGTGAATTCCTTTGGGTTAATAGATATTCAACAGTCAGAAATACGTAGTCTCATAAACTCTCTGAAAATAGACTGCTCGGTAGGTTGGGATAATATTTCAACTAAAATAATAAAGCAAAATAAAGAACTCTTAGTTTCACCACTCACCCATATTTGTCACCTTGGTTTCCAAACGTCAGTCTTCCCTAAGTCGTTTAAGAAATCTATTATTCTACCAATACATAAAGCAGGTGACAAAAGTTTAACGAGTAATTACCGGCCTATATCTATATTACCGGCTCTATCAAAGATCTATGAAAGAGCAATGAATAATAGGTTGGTGGAATACCTGGAAAAGTTCAACCTTATTTCTAATAATCAATTTGGCTTTCGGAGGGGACGCTCAACGGCTGATGCTGTTACGGAACTGAATGATTTTATCGTGGACTGTCTGGATAAGGGTGATAAGTGTGTGGGGGTATTTCTGGACCTTGCAAAAGCCTTCGACACGGTCTCCATTCCCTTACTCTTAAATAAGCTGGAAGTTCTCGGAATACGGGGAGAACAACTGAAGTTATTTGCTAGTTACCTTTCCGATAGAACTCAAAGGGTAAAGATTGGTGATTACACCAGCTCGGAACTTCCAATAACATATGGAATTCCGCAGGGTTCCATAATTGGTCCGACTCTATTTGCGCTCTACATGAATCAAATATGCAACATTCAAATAAAAAATTGTAAAATTATTGCGTTTGCTGACGATACAGTCCTACTATTTCGAGACAGAACTTGGCAGGGGCTATTTAAACAAGCGCAGGACGGTTTTGATCTGGTCTCACAGTATCTCTACCGAAACATTCTCACTCTAAACGCCACTAAAACAAAATGTGTCACTTTCTCACTTCGCAAGCCAGGACAGCCAAGTAGTTCGGAGTGCAAAATAATAGCACACACTTACCATTGTCTCGGAGAAAGAAGTAAAAGCTGTAACTGCCCTATCATTGAAAGAGTTTCCAGTATTAAATACCTTGGTGTCACAATAGACCAGCATCTGACGTACGATCATCACATCAGATTAATAACGGGTAGAGTACGCAAGCTTATTGCCGTATTTAAACAGATAAAACACGTAGCATCGAATCAGCAACTAATAACCACGTATTTTGCTCTTTGCCAGTCTCTAGTGTTATATTGCATAAGGTCTTGGGGAGGTGCCGCGAAGACGCATCTCCTCCCATTAGAGAGAGCACAGAGGGCGGTGTTGAAGGTGGCTTTTTCCAAACCATATAGATACCCTACAATCCAACTGTACAAAGACATCCATATTCTCTCGGTTAGGAAAATTTTCATCCTACAACTCATCCTTCAACAACATAAAAAATCACCTGACTTCCAAGTTTCGAGCAAAAGAAGAAAAAATAAAATTTTCCTTACGAAACCGTGCAAAACATCATTTGCTCGCCATCACTCTCAGTTCTTAGGACCATATCTATATAATAAATTAAGTAAAGAAGTAACTCTACATCAGACAACTAAACTTGAATGCAAACGTTCTACTACACGCTTTCTACAAAACATAGACTACTCTCAGGTGGAGCACTTATTGGATATTCAATCTTAATTCTGGGCTATATTAATTTATGCATAATTATACTCCTCTTTTTTTGTTTTAATTTTCTCGTCTTTGTAATAATTTGTTAGAGATTTTAGGTTTATTTTATAGTAGATAATATTCTTATAATATTCTAATAGGTAATTAGTAACGTTTTTTCATGTTTCACTGCTTTATTTAAACCTCTACCATATAAGATATTTTTGTGATTGTGAACCGAAAAGAAGCCAGAGGATTGAGCCCTCGTGTCTAAACACAAGTTATCAAACTTAGTTAGAGCGAGGTGTCATTGTCTTTGACCCTGTAAGGTTTACTACAAGTAGGTTTGTTACGAAACCAATGAGGAAACACCATTAGAATAAAATACATAATAAGTCCCTACTTGTAAACCCATTTTTTTTTGGAAATAAATATTTTTTATTATTATTTTTTTTATTATTATTATTTTCAAATAGAAACTAACCTAGCGTAGTTTAGAACTAGGTAACTACTTCCTAAACACCTTACTCTACCTATTTAATCGTATCTTTGTAATCATACAATAACTTTACTTTCATGTATGGATTTACATACAAAATAGTCATCATGACTCCCCACGAAGCCGCTCCAGCCCTATCTATGATTCCCTCCGAGTAGCTCCCCCCCCCCCTGCCTATCTCCTAGACTGAGGTACCTTTCCGTTTCATTTCCCCGAAGGTTCTATTCAAAGTTGTGAAGACCCGTAAAGACGAACTCGCCGGAATTTCGTTTCAGCTCCTGAGAGGGAGAACAACTGAATATAGCTCCCAGCTATGAACTATTAAGATAAAATTACTTACAAGGAAAATTGTTACAAGACTTTTACAAAGCAATTTATTATTAAATAACAGAACCAAATCAGAAATTATACCCACTAATTATTTGAACAATTCAGGTAACTATCTTCATGTATCTCAACTAATCCATATCAATTCCAGTCGGAAGCGTCGATAATAAAATATAAATAATAATAAGATATAACTGTTCTGTTCTGAACTGTGATGTATAGAACAATTACATTCGAGTAATCGAAAACATGTGACTTATCAGAAGGAAAATGGAAATTTATCAATTTAAATCACTTCAGATTGGTCTTTTCAACATAGCCATTTTACTTTTTGAGCAAGTTTACTTCGTCCTAGTTTTTTAAGTAGTTTAAAATAGAATAAAGTAAATCAATAGAGATAGTTCAGGAACATCTTTCACGATGTGAAGACCTCAAGTCTGGGTAACCTTCGCTCTGAGTGAAACTGGGCACTACGACGAAACTATTGTAAAGAAATAAATAATGCTGTAATATTCACACAATAATATCTTTATCAAAAATATTATTACTTAATACATTTATTAAGTATATCAGTCATCTAGTACTCATAACACAAGCTCTGCTTAGCTCGGTGCGAGATGATGCTGTGTGGATTGGCATTATTATGATCTAGCTAGCTATGTATAGGTTGTATTACATCTCTCACCACGCCCTATGCAGCGTTATGCAGCTGTCTATATGCGAACTTCTAAAGTTTGTCTGTTTGCATAAACAGGATTTACCTACATTAATACATGTGGGATGCACTTGAGCAGTTTCACAAACAAAATGAATACATTTTATATAATGTATACAGAAAAAATATCATTATGGCGGTATTCTAAACTATCATTATAGAGATTGTTTATTTGGATTGAACATGCTCCGAAACTACAGGACTGATTTGAAAAATTACATCACCAGTCCTACATTATCACCGACGACCACTGTGGCGCGGTGGGCAAAGGTCCGCCTGCGACGCAGGAGGTTGCGGGTTCGATTCCCGCCTCGGGACAAATATTTATGATGTACGATTTGCAGATATTTGTTCAGGGGTTCTGGTTGTTTTCTATGTATAATAAAAAATATCTATCTATTTCATAATATTTTATTATGTATATCAGTCATCTAGTACCCATAACACAAGCTCTGCTTAGCTTGGGGCTAGATGATGCTGTGTCGATTGTCCAGCATTATTATTATTATTATACTTCATTTAATGATTTTTCTCGTTAAAAAATTTTTTTTTACTATAGAATATACAACAAAATTATTATTAAAAAAACTCTACAGTAAAAAATATATTAATAATTATAATAATAATAATTATTATTATTATTAACAAACTGCTATGAAATATATTCAAAAAAGATAGGGATCCATATGAAAACGTCAAAAATTTTAACTATAATATAGGAGTGTGTCAAAATACCCGAGCGAAGCCGGGCGGATCGCTATTTGTTTATACGTATAAGGAGATTCTAGTAACCAAAGATGTTCTGCATTTGTAAGTAATAATTTCTGAGATAATCTTACTAATACCAACACGCCCAAATCTGTTCCCTCCGCTAACTGGCTATAGTTTACGAAGATTGAAACAGTAATTTATTATTATTTGATTCTGACAAAGTCGTCCCATTGCAGAGCATAGTAGATTTTCAAAAATAAATGATATAAAAACATTGAAACTTTGCTTAAGAAATAAAATAGATTGTTGGAATTAATTACATTTTAATGGTAACAATCATTAAATTTATTTTGATTACAGGATAGGATTTTATTTATTACTTTCTGTATGTTGATGTCCAAATAACGTCCGTCATAAATCGCCACCGCTGTTTCTAAGACTCTACACAACCTATCAATATACACAGTAATAAGCATTACACAAAGCCTGAAGACGAGCCGTAATGAGATTTCTGCTAATTAGACGTCCATTGCTCGCTGTCCTCTGCGCTGACAGACGCATTAACTTGTCAGCGAGTAATCGATAGCGAATTCATTGGAATTATAGGATTGCTAGTAATTATTGACAAATTACCAGCAGGCTCATGAGGATCGCCATGCAATAGATATAATCAGACAAGGACGTCACTAGTCTCAGAATCTTATTATTACTTTAGAGATTGTTTAGAAAAGTTAGGTACTACGTATGTATGTCTCTTCTCTGTGTGTCTCTGTCTCTCTCTTGCTCTGTGGCGCTGCGGCCGAAGGGAAAATGTCTATGTTTGTAATGCATTTAGTGAATCAGTTATCTAGTATCCATAATATTAGCTGTGCTTACTGTGGCTTTACTGCTAGACTCTGTGTCATTAAAAAAAACATAGGTAAGTACAATAACAAGCCCGCGCGGGCCGCACGCGAATGTAGTTATTAAGGTATTTAATCATAATCACTTGAGATATACAAAAAATACTTTGAAACTAGAGCATTTCATGAGTAAAAATCATGAAAAGTGCACGCGAAGGCTATAGAACCACGTCAGCCTTATCACCAACTGTGTATATCCGTCTGTCGGAGCGTATTATAACGTCACCAGCGGAATGACGTCATCAGCGCTATCGCACCCGCCCAGTGGCGATTTACACGTGCTTGACTGATTAATGGTAATATCAGTGTGACCAGTTCGTCTCTTGCAGCGATCTAGCGATATTACAAGAGCCACTAGCAATATGTATGTAAAATTCGAATAAGTCTAAACAACTCTGTACCTATAGGTACTTACAAGAGCCACTAGCAATATGTAAAATTCGAATAAGTCACTTCCAATAGGTAAAGCAATGTTTTTTGTTATACCGTGAAGTACAGCTTTCTACTATTATTATAAGACTTTTAAATAAACGAGTATTATCTTGTTCTAACTAAAATAGCAACAAGTGTGTTAAGGTATAGGACAAGCGAACGACGGAAGTGGGGAAGGGGAATAAATACTGGCAACTTTTGCAGATCACGACAAATTAATGCGGACTTGAGGGAGTATGGTAAGGTTTTCGTAAGTTACCAGTGTTGCCAGTTGCTAAGCAGCAAACAAAAACAATTTCTTGCGATGGACGATTGGATGTTATTTTAAGATAATTGAGATATTGTCCTAGTTCTCATTTATAACTGGGATTGCCTTTATTATAACTAGGCTTGAGTAGTACTGAGTACTTAGAGCTTCTTCACAAAAGTTGCGTTCTGCAAAAACGCATTCTAAAAGCATAGAAACACGACATAATTTAACATCTCGTAGAGGGTCTACACCGTAGCAGCTTCATTTACAAACAGATTGTTAACAAAACAAACAATCACTGCGTTAACAACTTATATTAGTAAACCGATCGAACCGCTTATCTATCGCAACGGTCATAACATTAACTATTGATTCCACTTCGAAATACGATAAAAACTATAAAAAACCTCATTATAACACAACGTATTTAGTTATTCGCTATAAAAACCCGAACTTTCCCATTTTCCATAGAATTCCCAACCGTCATTACTTTGTCAACAGCCAAAATCACATTTAAATTTAAACTTTATTGCTTTGTCAGTATAACTCATAATGCTTTCATTACGGAGCTGCCATAATAGCCAATCATTTTTGAACTATATTCCACATAAAACCATAATTTAAAGACGTCTGGAGAAATCGTAGAAGGATCCGATGCGACGATGAGATACAAATACGAGCAGGTTGAGGTGGGGCCCCACTTACAGCGGGGATTAAAGTGATCTACAGTAAATTATGTTAATGCCAATGAATTTACATTTTATTGTTTCATTTATGTCATATTTTGGTAAATTACAATCATAAAATATTAAAAACTTTACGTTTTTAACTGTGTTCAGGTATTTTCATACTCGTGATGGGTATTGTTTCTTGGTTTACTATGTAAAAAGTATGAACTATGTATGAAATAAATTAAACCGAGTAGGTATTTGGTAATTTTTTTACACGTATTAGATTGATGACCAAAGACTTGTCAATCAGATGAAAATCATAGAAGGACTTTTGAGTAAGTATAGGTAGGTAGTTCCATCAATTTCAGGTTTCCCCTCCGCGCGCAGCCTGACCCCTCCTCAGCTGCTAGGCTTGCCATCCGATATCGTGAGCAACAAGCCGTTCCGATACCAGTAATAGCTTCCGACGAAATATTGCACCTTTACCCTACGCCCACGCGTGGGCAAGTTCCCAACGGAACCCACAAAGCGTGAATTCCGCAGCAGTAACATATAGTCATTTTCTGTGGTTTCTTTTTTAATCTCGACATATTGCCTTAAAATCATAGAATTAAAAATCATCATTACAAATAGAAAATAATTGATGAAGTTTTGTAGGTTTATCATCAGCCTAATTGTAGCTTTTGACGGACCAGACACACTTCGTTTCACCTTTATTGCTGACAAAAAAAAGAAAACGTTTTGATCACGACGAGAGCACTCTGGAATAACCCCACAAATAAACACATTCCTAGTAAAATAAACAACAGATCGACTTCTTATCGCTACATGTTTCTCCTATTTAATTTAGACATTAGAGCGCAACAATAGTTTATTCGAAGTTTTACGATGGCTCAGCGGCCATAGAATTTTATATCGAACTTTAAGTTTTGTAGAATATTAATAGAATCGATGGTTTGGAGATATATAAAGGAAATTATAATGAAGAATATGTAAAGTAGTTGTGTGGGTCGCGGGGTCGGGAACCGAAAGTTTTTGAGGGTTCTATTGACCCCGCGGTGATGACTCGATCACAATGCGATAGGAATTTATTTCGATTGCCAATTTCTATTTAAATTTTGTATTTGCGTGCCATGTTTAATAATTTAATTTACCTTCACGTTCTAAAATTCTCCGTTAAAGTAGAAACTTACCTGTAACAAAAAAAAACATCATTAGTATTGTATTATAACGGTATTATTCATATGCCGCCGGGGCGGTCGCGGCGGCGTAGGTAATCAATCGACCCCTCCAACTCATCCTGTGGATGTCGAAAGAGTCGACTAAAGGAACATCACTACATAGTATAAAACAAAGACGCTTTCTTTGCCCTATATCCCTATGCTAAAATCTTTAAAACTACGCAACGAATTTTGAGGCGGTTTTATAGATAGTACTCTATCTGAATCAAGAGGAAGGTTTTTGTATTAGGATTGGACCCGTGCAAAGCCGGAGCGGGTCGCTAGTATCAAATAAAGGTAAGCAGCTTCACCAATCCGCCACCAAACTTGGTGGTTGTACCAAGCTTCCCTTGTTGGGGACACACGTTCACCAGTGCTGCATGTAAAGTAAATGACCAAACATTCAGGTCGCAGCCCTGCTGGTATTTTCGCAGACTACCCACATGCTCACAGCGGCCACTTCCGTCGGGCCTCCGAAAGGAAAAACAAGGCGTGACACTTGTTTTGTTTCACGTCAGACTCGGGGCCCGCGGACCCCTCAGATTTAACGCGTGGGGTTCACTGAATATGGAAACACACAGATTCTTGGAGATTTTCATATGACATGATCTAAGTTATTTGAGGGAAATAAGTAACATGTTCGTATGTTAGTTAGATCTTAATAATGCACGATTGAGTATAGTATCCATCGGTATTATCTAGACTAGCAAGAAAAATTATAATCCGATGCAAAATATGCTGCTTTTAGTACAATTAATTTACAATAAGGCTCGGTATTGAACTGCTCCTGGGTTTTTGCCTCAAGATTAGAATTTTCGATTATTAACTTATACATTTTTGTAAAAACTATTCTATAGCTTCCACAGCTATTCTTAATGTCCGAACCTTAAGATCATAAAAACTAAACATTTAAAAATTATTTTCTGTAATCTAGAATCATCTGAAGTCTAATAGGATCCGAATCAGTACATCCTAGTAGGAAGTCCGAGTCCGAAGTCCGAATAAGTTATAGGTTAACAGGAGAGGCTCTGGATTTATAATCGAGTCCGCTCTGTTTAATTATGCCGCTCTTTGCGAGTGCTAATCAGCTGGTGGACCACGGTGGATCACGCGACTTTGAACCGCGAAAAGTCGCGGGACGAACACCGCTTTTGGTCATTAATTTGAATTTAAAAAATAAGAGAGCATTGCATTGCATTGCATTTAAGAGCTGGATCTCTAATTATTGAACTTCCAATCGAAAAATAATAGTTGAGTCGTTGTACAACTGCCTCAAACAGAAATCAAATTAAATGTTGGATGTGCAGCAACATTTGGCGAGGCAAGGCCTTCCAATCCCCTAGTTTATTTTAAGTTATAATATGGTTTCATATAAAAATACCATTTGGGTTTCTGCCTGCATAACAAAATAAAATTTTGATTTCACAAAATTTCTATTATTCATAGGATTAAGTGATCCTATATTACAATACTATCATTTTTTCATGCCGTTCCAAGCCACCGGCCAGTGTCGCCGACTTAGATGTGTCGACTCTATTATGAACAAAACACATTTGTTATAAACTACATAACTATAACACTACTACATTTTGGAGTCCGTCGAAGAGTCTCCGTCCAGAAGTCGCGTCTCATATTCCGTCCTCACCCGTTCGCACCCACACAAGACACACGTCCTTACGACTTTTTTCCCCTTGAATTGTTAATGTAGGGGGTCCAGGGGGAGGCCGACCCCCTCGCCTAATGAATAGACTTCAACGAATGAAGAGTGACTAAGTATCGAACTGGATTTAATTTACTGGGATGCGACAAAAAAGGAATTTGTAGATACTGTTCAGGAAGCTTTTCTGTGCTTTTGTAGTGTAGAGGTTCTTAATTAATGTAGAAGGTAGTCTAGGGTTTCTTCCAAATTAAAGGTTAATTATACTCACTGCACCAAATACCTAACTTAGACACAATAATTGTAATCAATCCTACGTAAACTTCAATGTTTAACTCAACCTTAAGGCCGGATTAAATCAAAACAAAATATAAGTGAAGGTTCTAGTGGAACAGAATGTTTCCGAATTCTGCTAAGCGTGGTGGTTCTGGTCTTTTAGGTCCCTTGGGTTCAGCAGTGGATGTAGTAGGCAAACGTAAGCGGATATGTGTAGATTCAAGCATGGGGTAGCGCGAAACCACCTAACTACATTGTACTACACTGCAGTTCATGTAATTGTTCGGAATTCATTTATTCTGTTGGTGGCTTTTAAATAATAAGGAAGTATCTAATCACTGGACCACAGCTATCATTCAACAAACATGAACCTAAACTTAATTAATTACCATGGCGCACATTGTAGGTATCTCATACAAGATTGTTCATACCCCCTAGTTCATGGTTTAAATTGGAAAGGAAAGTCCACATCCCTCAGTAAGTAAGGCGTATACGCACGGGTCATCGCTCGGTAATGTGACGTCTCATTCCGTCAGTTTACGGCCTCTAACGTAAGCACGCGTGTACCTACGCGCCACGGCGCGGAGCCATTGTTCACCGCAAATGAGCAAGGTTGATTATGACGCCATTATGATGAATGAACAAGTAAAGGTAATTGTTTTGTCGTTTGTGCAGGAATTTACGTTGTTTTGTAGCTTTGTTCGAGTCGATTCTCAGACCGTTAACATGTGGTGGGGTAGTCGTTGGATCTGTTATTTTACATTGTTTACTTGCATCGTATGATTAACATTGCGTAAGTCTATTTAACGGAGTTGGGATAAAAAAAATTTTGAATTGGATCTTACAGGTCATGTTAACTATACTTTAAAAATATCCGATTGGTTTCTATAATATTAGTAATATAAAGTTTCAGTAAACTACCTTCAAAATTCTATAAAACTTACAAGTATTTGCTGTGTGAATCAAGCAGGATAGGAACCTAGAACAGTAAGTATCCCGGAACAAGCTAAGAAAGGCTTTTTCTTCCTAATGGCGTAATGAGATTGATCAGCGGAGACTTCCGGCGCCATCTACCGGCGGGTAGCGGTAACTACGTAACCCTCGTGCAGCCAGCCGCCATGGAACGGTGACTTCATTCCAAAAGAGGGATTGAATGAGGTGCATCGGGGATGGATTTATGAAGGACTGACTGTGACAGTTTTGTCAGTAAAAACGAGTTAGTAGGTAAATAGGTACCACATCAAAAAAAGTCTATCTTAATATCTTTGATAATTTCTTCAATTTGCAATAGTTTTTAAGTCTTCCAGGCTCACTAGATGAATGAGGTTTCACATTTTTGAATATTTAAGTACTAAAACACTATTGGATATTATATAAAATTTTAGTGCAAGGAGTATTTTTTTTTAATCAGCAAGAGTTTTTTGAATGTTGAATGAGTTCTTTCGCCTAGCAATGAGACAACAATCACTACGTACCCTCCCTTGAATTAGGACAATGCAATCTATACTAATATTATAAAGAGGAAAGATTTGATTGTTTGTTTGTTTGTATGTTTGTTTGTTTGAATTGAATAGGCTCCGAAACTACTGGACCGAGTTAAAAAATCCTTTCACCATTAGAATCCTTAATTATCCGTGATGAACATAGGCTATATAATATTTTCAAAAAAGTTAGGGATCCGCATGAAAAATTCAATAATTGAACCGTGGGCTGTATATTCAACCTCTTTTTCTATTATGGCGCGTCAGAATAGAAAAAGAGGTTGTATAGCGCACGGTGCTTGCTTTTTCTCTACGGCCAGTGTCAGTTTTGGAATGTCGAGTCAATGTCAAAAATCCCAATGCTGTTAGAAAAAGTAAGGGATCCGTATGAAAACTGTGAAACACATCGTGTCAGTGTGTACATATAATTTCTGAAATTTTTGTTTAATACCCGTGCGAAGCCGGGGCGGGCCGCTAGTCTAAAATAAACAAAATTGCTTATGAGGTAGACCGGTACCAACCGACAATCTTAGGGTTACTTAAGCCCCCGGCATTAGTTTCAGTGCCTCAATCTATTGAGTAAGGAAATAGGTTGTAAGTATCATTTGTTCCTAAGTATCAGAAGGTAGGTATTATGAATTTATCAAATGAAGCAAACGTTTGTTCTCACGACTCCAAATCGATCGATTAATAATTCAACAGACAATTAATCGCTATCAATATAGATTGCGGCCGTCGATTGCCGTAGCCCAACGTGGGGAGTACTGACTAGGATGCATTAAAGTAACAAATTGGTAGAAGTACAACACCAGCTTTCTTGTTAATAGTCCGGTTTCTCAGAATCTAAACAGGAGGCACAGTCAGCGACCAAAGTCGACGAACAGGGCTAACTTCTTCTAGATCAGCTTGCATCCATCAGTTGTACCTACCTCCTCAAACGGCAAACGTCACCCGGTTTGCGAAATTGTTCATAACTTGAACTGAAAAAAGCTGCTAAAAAAAGCTTTCTCTTAACTATCTTCACCCAACATTCGCCAAGATCAATTCAAGAACTGTTCACACGATGTAACTCTAAAAGGAATATGTATAGGTACCTACCTACCCTCATCGACCACAAATCCACTCGGCAAAGTGAACGGACCACAATACAACAATGCCAGTATCATGGCGTTATCAGGAAAACAATTACCTACTTGTCGCGATAACATCGGGGTCTTTGACCTGCCTCGGAGCTGGAGTGAACGGCCAAGTGTGTTTGACAGCTGTCAATGAAATACAGAAATACAAGGTGTGTAAAGTGATATATTTCATTAGAATAACAATTATAATCAATTGTCTTAAAAGTAAACAATTCTGAATCTTCAGTTCGCCAAGGTTCTGTTAGTTAATAGAGGCCACAGCTCACGCCAGCAATCAGTACGCTAACTCGTGGGCGGGCCAAACTGTGACGAAACATAATTAGGCCCATCTATCTTTAGGCGCTTCCATAAACCGCCGTATTTATTGCTCTGTGGCAAATTAATGCTCGTAGGATGTTTTATGGTTTTACTATGCTTAGAAAGTTTAGTTTGAAAAAATGGGCGCTTTTTGCAATCGGTTGGGTCAAAGTTTGTGGTGACTCACTTCAGCGGTATCTCACCTGCTGGTGGCGAGAGAAATAAGCTATACAGAGTACCCGCTCCATATCAGTTCGAAGTAGGTACTTATTGTATATAATAACACCCACCTGAGAAACACTCTGAGAAAAATATTGTCATCAGATAAACGTCTGAAAAATAATACGTCATAAAAACACATTAGTATTATTAGGCCATCGCCACACTGAATCAAACTTGTAGTACGATGTATCAGTTGTCCATTTATTAGCAGTTGCAGGTCGTCATATTCCGACCATACCAACAATAGATCCAGGGCTCAATTCGGGCTCACTAAGCACTGCAAATGTGTGTCTTATTTATTTGTGTAAAATGAAGGCTTGTCCAAACAAGGTCCAGCACAACATGGAGTAATGGCATGCAGTGGGCCGTGGCGTCGCCGCGTGGGGGACCAGAGGTTTGATGACTGCCGTTACATCGAGTAATGCCTGTCGTACAAGATGTACATGAGATCATGCTCTGATACACAGAAATGACAAGTTTTTGTGCAGTTTTCATCATTGTCCGAGATCTTTTTTTTAAAGTTATGAGACTATTTTTTTTACTTATTACGTGTTGACTAACTGTGTTTCTGAGTGTTGCCGACGTGCCTTTTAATAAAATAGAGGTACCACAACGGAAATAATAGATAACAATAAAGACAAACCATAAATACGAATACATCTCGAATAAAATCCTCTCTCCAAATTCATGTAAGTAAAGGCCTCACGCGCATCTCGCATGCGACAGAAAAATATTATGTTTGAATGATAAAAATAATCCTTATAAATTGAAGATTGAATTAAGGACGTCATGCAGATTAATTTAATTCGATAAATGCACGAAATACATTACAGTAACTGCAACTCATAAAAATTTACATATTACTTTTACATTACATATTGCTTATGAGTGACTCACGCGAGAGTAAAGCGTTGATGTGTGTTTGTGTGTCGCAATCAGTTATGTTGTTACGGGGACTTCATAGGGAGAGTTTATTTGACAAATCGAGTAATTACTTTGAAAACTTGATTTATTTTTTTCAAAATAATTTGATTTTTATATTGAGAGACATATTTTATCATGAAATATCACTCCTCAACATTTTTATATTAACTTTATTATTTTTTTTTTATTTATTTATTGAGGTAAACCACAGCGTTACAGTTAATATTAAATAATTTAAATTTAATAGTCTATGATTAACGCTGAGAAAATCGATCAAAAGTCACATTCAACTAAATGCACAATGTTTAAAGTAGCAAGAGTATCAAATCACTTTAACCCGTGATCTATTATATTCTGCATTAGTTAACCTCTAGATTGTCCTTTTTATCAGGCCCCATTCAGGGCTGGCAGTTGGCAATAAAGTGCGATGGAATGAATGGACGATAGACGGTATTGTGGAATCAAAACCATTGAGCATGCGTAAAGAAAGCTAATATACTGTACACCCACTGAGACGGGCGGGTGAGCCTCGGTCGTAGTGCTAGCGAGTTATGTTAAAGCTGATAACAAAGCGTTTTAAAAAAAATTGTTTTCATGATTTGTATATTTCTTTTAAACATAAGGAAGGATAATAGAAAATTAAGTATAAGCAAAGACTTTAGAAAATACATTACCTATCTTAAGCAGAAGGTAAAACATAAGAAAGAAAAAAGAAAGAAGGAAAAACATGGTAGTATGGCGGTTTTATTCTTCCATCTCGTTGTACTTTGTCGCCAGCACACATTTTCCAAGCAAAATCAACGTTCAACAGTCTTTCAATATGACCGTGTATGAAAACGCTTTCAGTCTCCATCCCCGCTACTCACTGTTACTCCGACCCGGCCCTCACCCCGTCATGTCAGATAACTCACAGTGAACGCAAGCAGCTTGATGGGACTAATAAAATGAGAAGCACACGACAAAGGAACGCCTTACGGTATGAGTGCGCGCGTCATACGTCGATGTGGACAAGACAACTTATGTGTTCGCAGTTGTCAGTTGACGTCTCCGGGGTTAACAAGCTGCGCTGGCTGGGATAGTATGAGTTGAAACTTTCAGGAGTCCAGGTTAAAATGCCCCAACAAAATATTATCTACAAGCCAAACATATTATAGTCGTAGTTGGTATCTAAGAAAAGTCTTAAAATAACTCTTTGGGACAGATTTGAGCTACGTATTGGCATATAAGGCCGAAGTCAATGTAAAATATAAAATAAATAATATTTTTGTGTAACTTTATGTTTCGAGCCTGTTCATCAAACCAAGTTACTAAACATTAAGTGTTTGTATGTTATCGTGCTATGACTCACCAGAAGACGAAAGAATCTAAAAGACGTGTTTGGCAAAAGCAAAAGCTGAGTCTAGGTTAATACTCCGATAGGTAAGTATCGCCTCTTCTAGTCTGACCAGTAATATAAATTCATCTGATATCAAGATAAAAGTCTGAGGATAAGTTTCAGCGCGTATTATAAACTTTAAGAAGGGTTTTAAGCACATGTTGTCCGAGACAGGTCGTAAACCCTTTGCTTTAAGAATCAACCACTAAGAGCTAGAAACACAAAAACATGCCTCGTTTATTTGCCGGATCAAAGACATTTCCATGTAACTCCGTTGCAAATTGAAATATACTGTTTGTGGTCAATACCTTCCTAGAGTCACTTAGGATCTGCTTTTCAGGTAAAATGGGCTTTATTTTATTGCAATTGGATTTTACTTTGCATTTATCAAACTTTGTAGTTTATATGCTGTAGTATGTAGCAATTTTTGTCGAGCCTTTATTGCTTTGAATAGTAGCCAATCCGTACTCTATTTTGGGTTGCGTATTAACTTTTTTGTATTAATTTTGAATAACAGACTAATATACTGACTTTTACTTACACCTACTGAATAAACTGTATTCTCTTCACCGCTTGTTTATTGAAGAAAAACTGTCGCAAAACCTGCGCGGGCGCTGCCGTGGGCGTTCCCGCATAAAGATCTCACCTCCCTCACTCGCGCGTGGATTTCAATGGTTGTCAGAGCGAGAGGAGGAATGTAACAATGTAAATGACAAGGGTTTATTTATTGGCGTCCTGGCACATTAGTGAGGAATAGAATACGTAGTTGACGATGTCATTATAGCTACCTGAGGGTTCGCAACACTGACAATGTAGACGTTGGTTGTTAGGCTGAGAGCTGCTCCTTCGATACTCGTTGGCAGGTTGAAATTATGTGATCCTGATGAAGTATTATAAGCTTTAATATCAAAAGAGGGCGGTTGACTTGCTGGCTCAGTGTAAACAGAGATAAAAGAGGTATCTCTAAAGGCTTACTTTTCTGAGGATATTTAAGGTAAGCCTCTACATTACATATAATAGCTGAAAGGGAGCCAACAGAAGACTTGTAACAATAATTATGTAGATATTTTTAATAATATTCCTCATCTTCTTAAGCACAGAACAAAAGTAAAAAGAAACAGTTTTGAAATAATATGAAATAACCATCACGATAATTATGAATTCCAGATTTCATTAGAAGATTGTACCCAATAAGAGCCTAGTTAGTGGCACAGACGATCGCTCACCAGCCACCAGCCTACCCACAGTTGTCCAAGGCAAGGAAGCGAACACAATGTAACACTGTACCGCTCACTGCATTCACTCCGCCTTCATAATTCCACGCTGAATGCGGCTAAATGCTATTTATTCCTGACTTGGTGAGTTAGGCGCTTTCTAGACGGACTGGGCTGTATAAATTCAGTGACAATGGATCCGGGCTTGATAATCTAGTTTAGATTATGAGCTCAGTTTAAGAAAAGACACTGATTATATGCTACCGAGAAATGTGCTCGGGAGTTTATGAAAGTGCTCAAGTAACGTAAAGTCTAGTTTGTTGGTGTAGCACAAGGTTATCGCGAAAGTACCAACCTTATTCCTCATGTTTATGGAAAACAGAAAAGCATTGACAATAAAGCAGTCAGTGACTTATATATCATTGGCATTATAATAATAATTTGTGAAGAACGTGAAAGCAAGTTAAAGTGTAAAGTGAACAATCTTTGAACTAATTAGAATAATATCCCAAATAGAAGATATAAGAAATTAATGACATTTTATTTGAAATGGGTATTAGTGATTATACATACATACTCGTATATCAATCGGGAATGTATTTTTATCGATGTCGCGTCGTTTAATAAGATTAAGAGGTCGAGTGGAAATCAACTAGATAATAAATAAAATAAAATATCCTTTATTGCTTTTCCTTCTTACAAATTAATACATGGTACTGTAAAATACTAAGTTGATTTAATTAATTCTACTTCTTATTTATATGATCGGCAACTAGTTGTATGTGTGGAACAGCTTGTCTGTCGACAAAGGCCTCCTCTAAAGATTTCCACGTATACCTGTCTTTTGCTAGACGTGTCCATACCGGACCAGCTATATTCTTAAAATCAACTAGATAAAATTGATATAACATGGAGAGTTTTTTAATAAAAGCCCTTCCCACTTAAGCATGCTCGTACTCTGCTCTATTAAAATTATTATAACAGATCAAAGTACGAGCATGCTTACGTATAGATTTTATAAAAATTTCATGGTCTGTTCACAAGTTATCCGAGTACTTACTAGTTAGTTTAGTTTCCAGTTGTCTGTACTAGGAGCTTGTGCGAGTAGGTAGTCGTTCATGTATCGGCTATTTTCGGATGTGCTCTTTCAAATACTTTTGACGTCGTATTTGATGTCACGAATATTACGACCTAATTTTGACCAAAATTAAGAATTGACAAAGTCGGTTACATCTTATCAGTAAGATCTATGCATTATGTAGGTTATTTGTGCAAATCTTTATACTCTGAACTCAACGATCAATATTGATCACATACTTTATACAAAATAACCTATGCAATTTAAGATAATCAGACCCCACCATCCGATCTAATTGAAAATAAAATTACCGGTACGTACCGTACCGGTAAATCATGTTGCATACCGGTTGATCTATAGTTACCGGTATCTACGGATAGTAATTAAAGATAACACGGGCCTCCTTGTAATGCGGTGTTGTGGTAATAAGTGAGGTATAAGGTGCACTGAGATTATTATAGAGAGGAGATACTCATTCGTTTTTAGCAATGTAGGTCCGGTTTTATGGGATCCCAACAAAACTTTTATAATAAAGAAATTAGATTTAACTCGACTGTTTATTTAAAATGAACATTATAGAAAGGATCACTTAAAATCTTTTGCCATAAACCTGCACATGATAATTAATTAACATAACGTAAGAAAATAATTTGTGTCAAATTTACTTGCAATTATCAATATAATAACAGAGCCGACAATATTTCAAGTATCAAAGTTAACTACTTGCCAGTACACATCCCGCAGTAATCAGGGATCCCTACAATAATAGCGCATTTTATCGACGCACGCGCATCCTTAGATCGTTCCCGCCATAATTTACCCGCGAAATTGTCGATAATCATCCACCCGCGGATTTCATTATACCAGCTCTGTTTGCAGCTGCTATCGCATTATAACTACAGCTCACGCAGTGGAGGCTTTATTTTGAGAATTTAAATAAGTAGAGAGGTGTTCTCCGGAACCTTATGCACGGTTCAGTTTGTCCCGTGCGTTAAAGTTTTTACAGACTATAAGAAGGATTTTGACGGCACCTCCTTTAGAAAAGCAAAGTTTCAATACCATACTGAAGCATTTCGGCATGGAATCCCTACTTAATACGGGAATAATATCTAGCTAAAAATATAAAATCAACAAGCATCAATAACTAAAAATTCAAGACACTTATGATAGACAAATTCTGACAAATTCTGTTATTTAGTTTGAAAATTTGGGTAACAGACGTCCTTTCATCCCAAATTTCCAATTTTGTTCTATAAGTAAAAGGGGACCACCATATTACCCAAAAAGACAGCTCCCGTTGCTCTATTCCCGGTAACGGTCAACGGTTGTCAAATGGTGATGTCCTCCAGGTGGCCAGGTCCAGGTACATGTGACAACAACGGCCTCCGCGCAACAAGTCGCCAGCCACAGGTCGCCATCCTCCCCGCCCCGCCCCGCCCGCCCCGCAGTGATCACAGGAGACAGGCGCCCGCTCAGATTGATTGGTTCTGTCGCGGGGAACTTCCGGTGATGATATTATTAAAACACTACCGGTTTCAGCTTAAGGCGCTATCGTGACCCGATCAGCGACGCAATCTATTTTATTTTATTACTACCAGTCCGCCCTTGCTTCGAAGGGTCGCAAATATTTTAATTTTATACACACATTGGGTATTTTTGAAGGTTTTTTATTAAACCCTAGCTTTTTTGATAATATTTTGTGGCCCGTTTTAATAATCATCAGGGTCAATGAAGTATTCTAAGGGTGAAATAATTTTTCAAAAGGGCCCTTAGTTTCGGAGCCTTTCCAATATTAGTACAGATTATTGAACAAGAAAATTTTCTAAAATAGTAAAAATTTATAGTGTTCGTAGTTAGTGTCGTTGTTTCATTAGATGGAGAGCACATAATGATTCAGTATGTAAAGTCATTTATTGTTGACAGATAGGTACTTTTTGTGATAAAACTGTGAAGAAGACGGTTGGGCCGATTTTTACCCAACCGTCCTGTTCTCCATAGGACAAGTCAGAGTGGCAACCGTCGTCCTCACCGCAGGACGTTGGAGGAGTGTGAGCGAGTCATTGCGGGCCTTCACTGGCCGTGGAAGCTATCTACATATATAATATATTCATTGACTGAATTTGAAGTAAACATGCAATTGCATCAAATAATTTCATAAATTTCAACACAAGAGAAAAAGAAAAATAAATTATTATATTCGCTCCTTTAGAAAATTGATCTTCAATTTAAAGTACGAGTATAATATAAAGGGCCTGGTACGTGACGTTATTAAATGCAGATAACTGACACTAAAGCCCGATCATAATAATGACTTATAATCAATATTCAATCAATTATGATTGCTATCAAACCGGCTTGTTTACACACTGGTATTTATAATCATGGCAAGTCGCACAGCTCATTTTTGTATGCGAATCACAAGACAGAGGCCGACAAAACTAAAGGTGGTGTACACCTATGAAACCATAGATGATGTGGATCATTTTAGATAATGATAAATGAAAATCAGCGTCCCAATTTCAAGATGTTGAAAGTTTCAAGCACAGTAATTTCTACAGGTTATTTAGTAACTCTATAACATCTTGACCGTTTCTCTAATAGCCTTACAAAACAACCATTTCTATCATATTTATAGATCTACGTAACTCCACCGAACCGCAGCCGTTGCAATATTTCATAGCTACAAAGTAGGCCCCTAAATCAGTCAGCATAAACCAGTCGGCAGGTGAGCCGGCGCGGCCGTAGATCAACATGGCGAATATCATGCGTACGCGCAGTCGTGATAGTTCGTGCCAATGTTGATGCCTTTATTTTGTCATGATTGAGGGCAGTAACCTTTCGGAGGTGAAGAGGTGTTAAACCTTTGGTTTGTGAAATGTCGCTTGCAGACAATGTGGGAATGCATGTGATTTCGAAACATGGAGGTTTTTGATGAAATTCTTGGTGAATAGAGGGAAATAAATATTTGTTGAGTGAATGGAATAAATAGTACTTTTCCAACATAGCATGTTGGTATTACCGAAAAGCTCAGACGAAAACGCAGAAATGAAGAACTTACGGGCAGATAAAGATTTCTTCGTCGTTTCCTCACTTAAGTCTACACAGAAGCTACAAAAACCACATTATTTATACATGCTATTTATAATAATATGAATTCGAGTGACTTATGTGTGAGTGTTTTATGTTTTAAATTTATGTTTTAAAAATTGGCACTAAGATGTACATCTTCTTAGTACCTAATCATCTTACTGAAAGCGGTCGATAAACAAGAGACTATCAGACAGTGTCAAACTATCCCTTTACATTCAATTAACGGAATTTTTGTACAGATTGCTTGTATATGCTATTCATTGTAATAATGGGGCCGTTCTTTGGTAGGTACCGGAGATACGTATTTAAAGTCAACCCCGAAAGGCTACTAAGGATGTCACAGTTCAAAATGACCTTCTTGACAGGGACAACCATAACACGTGTTTCATATCATCACCGTTTAAATGGGAATCTAAGCTGATCAGATGTTATTGTAACCGGCAGTGGAGCGCGGTCTCTAACCGGTGCACCTGCTTGCGGTCGACCTAACCAGTCACGACCCCGCCAGACATTACCGGACTTATACATGTCACAGATATTGCAAGAGAAAATATATTGCGTCACCAAATACTGAAACAATATCCACGTTAAGCGATAACAAGTGGCTGGAGAGAGAAAATGTGTCTCACTACAGCAAAATTAGAACGTTCCCGCGATAAAAAATATTGGTATTGAATATTCATTGAATTAAGCGATCAATGAAACCGAAGACAAATTGGAACTAAACCCGTGCTTAATTCGAATATGTCAACAGTTAATGCCACTAAACAGGAGGGTGTTAACCGCGAGCGCGTCTCACGAGTAAGCACTATTGAAGGCACCCGGCGTCTCTCGCCGATCTTATTGATACAATTTATCAGCGACTGAGCTTAGAAAATACCAAGTTACAAGCAGTCGCGGGAAGCGGAGAACACACCTCTGTGATTTTCTGCTATTTATAATTTTGTTATTTATGGTTTCGGTTTAGTACAACTATTTTCTCAAGACAAGCATACAAACTGACACGACGACTAGAATATTAAAAGAAGTATTTCTAGTTGCATCATAAAAATAATGTCTATTTTGATCATAAATTTACCACAAAAAGAACTAAGACATTAAATGACTATGCCAATTTAAAAAGGTCAATCGAATTGGTAGTATTTAGAATTATTTACGTATAAATCAAACAGATAAGTCGAAAAATTGCATAAAAAAATTGATCCATTTCAAAGTCAAACATAACTGATAAGAATCTAAAACAAAAAGTCTTGGAGTGGTCTCTTGTGGTCCGTGTGTTGATTTAAATTTGCCATAAATTAGACTGGATTATAAAAAATCTGCTGGCGACAAGTTATTTTTATTGATATATTCACCTTCAGAGATATCTGCACGGAGGGGTCGCGTCGCGGCCGCAGCTAACGACCACCTACTTGAGATCGTCATTCCACAAAACTTATTAGCAATTATTTATTTATTTTTAGAATGTTCCATAAGTTTTTTGCTGATGTTCCTTAAAAATTGGTATTATGTAGTAACATCGATTCATCAGTGTTCTATCAATTATATCTGATACCAACGATGGAAAAAAATCTGGATAATTTCATCATCCAGCAGGTTGTGGCGAGCTGTACGTGAGTAGCGACACCGCGGGTACCGAGTGCTCCGGGGGAAGTTCCTGGTTCTCGTCTCCGCTTGCGGAGTGTCATCCCAAGAGAACTAGATCCCTACATTTTGCTTTTCCTTTGCAATAGTGGTGTACCCATGATAACCGCTATGTGTAGCCCTCGCCTTTAATATTATCTTAAAGGTCCTTGGTACTGTTAGCTACGGCTCGACGCATGTCTCCTAAGTACCGGGTCATGTGTGTGTCTATGTGGCCCGAGATCCCATGATCACGGAACATATTATTATATTCCATAAATGAGATATAATATAATAAAAATTATTCAACGAAATGACATGCACAGATGTAACTCTAGAATAAACAGAGCGTATGCTATTGATTGAAATGTTTACTATAGATACACATGTTATAAAGACGGTAAAAAATTATTCCTATGAAAATTACTCATAACTGAAACTTCGCCAGAGCGTCCAGCTAAGGTAAAATAAGGAAAGAAATACTCCTTTTAGCTTCTATATTATCACAGACGTCTTGAAACCTACAGACTTGCCATTTTGCATGTTTGTTATTAAATAGAGTAGGAATTTCAAATATTATATTTTTTTTTCTACGAGTCCCATAAAGTCTTAAGGAAATAAAGCACTTTGATTTTAATTTTTATAAATAAATATATTTTGAGGATCTTTAAAAACCATTAAAATCAAACGTTCCTCAACATCATCGCCTCTAACTCGGCCCACCCTCACTCCTTCCTAGGGTTGCCGCCACAGAGCGGCGCATTGTTCCGCGACACCTGCGCGGTGGCAACCCTGCTACAATAGTTGCTGCAACTTGCCTAAGCTGGCAACAGTGATCCGATGCGCTAAATACGTGGTGACGTTTCGAGTTAATTCTGATTATCGGCTGCTGGGTCACCTAATTTAATATCTTGGTGAATTTCAGAAGGAACCTTAAAATACTTGATGTATAAGAATTTCCATGTGAGGTTTCGATAAAGAACTACGTATGTATGAAAATAATAAACGCTTTTAAAGTTGCATAAAATGATAAAACAAATCATGATCACAATATTCCTACAGATTACATATTTGGAATAAGCACCTAATAAAAGCTAACAAGTTAATGTTGCAAGTACACGACATGAGTGTAGCCTTCGGCTGTGAGTCAGTCCATCGACTTTTATGTCAGTAGTCTCTATTTATGAGGAATTTTCGCTTTATCAGAACTTTTATAGTTTCAAGCCTCATTTTGCATTAACCGGACCTGACTCATCAATTCCTAGTAAACACTTCTTTTACGGTCTGTTGCAGCTTCGCAAATATTAAAATGCAAATCTATCGCAACTTTTAATAGAACTCATAATATTTATTGATATTTAGCGCTACCGACTGATACGAAACTGTTACCACTATGCGAAAGTATTATTAATTGTAATGCGGGATATTTATCATGATCCTGCTTTAAGTTTTCCAATATTTCGACACAGTTTCAAGTACCAAGATCACTGAACAACTGAAGTCACTGCGAGTTTTGTTCTTATTGGCAGATATACTGATCTACCCTCATTCATTACCTTTCTCGCAGGTCGCCTACCATCGGTTTCATTGTCGGTGGCAACCCGATCACGACACACAACATGACACTGTGCTGAAATTCGAAAACTCGAAACTCAAATCCAGGTAAATCATCCCATCATAAATTACATCAGCGTTAAAAACCAGGATAGTTTCTTAATAGATACATATATCTATTACTAATTGTTTAGCTATTGATTAACAACAAGGGTTAACAGTTTCGCGTTGTTCCAACATCAGGGTTATACTTGTACAATATGACACGTTATATCAAAAAAATATCTAATCCCTCACCTCAAAAGAAATCCAAAAAATAAAACCAAAGTACCTACTCAATAAACCCAAAGTCGGCAATAAAAAGGAACAGTACAAATAAATTATAAGTAATCCACACTATTTTAGAGCAGCGCGCCATCAATCGACTCCGCGCATAGACATTAACATCCGTCACGTCGACTCGATTATGGAGACGAGTCGAGTCCACTCACTCGATTATTTACCTTTTGTTTTATTGCCAAATTCAATTTGGACTGAGATAAGTGCCTATAAAGCATTATCGGAATTATCTTTTGAACATGTATTGTATTTCATGTTTTAGTTTAGATGCCAAAATGATAATAATAATCATACTTTATAATAATTGCGAAAGATTGGTTAGATGGATGGTTTGTTAACTTCGGAACGCAGAAATAACCGAACAGATAGAGCTTAAATTTGGCTTTAGTGAAGTTTTTAACCTGGTAACACAGACTACTTTTCACACACAAATCAGTTCCCATGGGATAAAAACATGTAAAGTTCCCAAAATAGTTGAATCATAAGAAAACTCAATAGTAAACTTGTAGTAGGTAAATGAAATTAAAATTCTAAATAGGTCACGCACGCACTATTATAAACGAAATTTGGAAACAGATTAAATTAACCCGGGTTATCCGATTACTGCACACTCAACTCCCTATCACCCACTCAAACTTTCAACAGCTTTCGATCTCTCGCGAATAGATAACGAATAACGATAAACCCCCATTCGATATTTATGCGATTGTCTCGAGGTATAATACCATCTCCGAAACGGTAACTCACGTCGCCAATAACAATTTATATCGATACCAAACGGTTATTGAATAGGCCATCGATAACGATTCTCCAAATCGAAAATCGAAACTTACAACATTAACTTTACCGCTAGCGATCCGCATCACTACCTTCCAAATTTAAATTTTACCTTCCGGAAACTTCTTCTATTCACTTCACACCCTTATATTATCAATCATAAGCTTCTGCCGCTTTTTCCGGAGTAAAAATAGCAACATTACATTATAGGTACCATGTCTATCTAAGCTAAATCCAGCCATCATCCAATCTGTCACATTTATTTAGAGTGATGAGAGTGATTTGACATTTTAGTGGTTAATTGATGAATTTTGTTTCTTTAATGAAATTATTTTGTCAATCTGTGCGAGAATGCACGTTTCTTTTACCTTCCCATAGAGAAACACATATTCTTAATCTACCTACATAGTTAATAGTATATCTCAAATCATTTACCTACACATAAAACCTAACTGTTTAATGTATAGCTATTAATTACAATAATTATGTCGGTCGGAAGCGGGTCCCCTCACTATTCGCTTATTAGTCGATATTTAGAATGATAATCGCCTTGTTCGATAAGTCCGAATAAATCAGCATCTTGTGAGTGCTTTCGTCAGTTATTTTTACATAATAATTATGAGCAGGTTTCGGCGCCGGCGGCTGCGGCTACTCCTTTACGCAAATATTAAGATCATTTGGTTATGCACATATTTTAGCATAAAGAGCTTTGATAAGAATGCTGTCAACCGTCATATTGTAGACAAGACAACGGTGGTGACATACATAAATAAATACGAATTATATTCTGGCAATAATCATATTAGATCTTGGGTTGAAGATAACCTTTAATTACCTTGGTATTCATTTCCAAATGTGAATGTGCCAAAAACAAATCTTCAGCAGGTAAGTAGGTATACCTAAGTAAGTAAGTAACTAAGTAAGTATACCTAACCTACAGAAACTCCGATTAATATTGTCTTTGAATGGTAACCACTATTATTTTAATGATATAAACATATATTTTAAATGGTGAAGATAAGGATTAGCATTTTTAATCTCGAGACCCACGTCATCATCTTAAGTTAGGTCAGTTATTTTGGACTTAATTAGGTCAGATTCAGATTCAGATTCAATAACTTTATTTCTTTAGGCTTACAAAATAAGCACTTAGACAAGTCTTTGCTGTTACAAGGTGCTTGTTTAGGTATTTCCAAGTACCTACATATTTTTGACGATAGATAATATTACACAATAATTTCAGTAATTTACAGGCACCTGTGTTTAAATAGGATTTATAATGACCACAACAATAACGGGTCATCACAAGCAAATATCGATGTCACATAAAGGTGACGCCACCACTGATTTACACAATCATTTTCATTTAAACGGCTGATTTATTATAATTCCGATGATACATTATTGGAATGACACAAGAATTCCATTCGTATATTATTCTTCTATGCAAATAATTTGTGAATTATTGTCATCTTTCGAGCGTCGTGTCGTGTCGATCACGCTACGTTGCCGTTACGTTATGGAATGTCATTCAAATTTATTGAAGACGTCGTCGCGTCGTTAATTAACTAACGCAAGTTATGTGATCGATATTGAAATTTTGTTTTCTAAATGGTAATAAGATTCAAAGCATTTTTTCATTAATTTAATCAGTAACGGGCGTTTAGAGAGCTGTCACAGTGCGGTAACGGAGCGGTAAGCGGCAAACCTGTGTCTCATAATAAAAGCATGACCTTTACTGCAAGGCGATTTCGTATTGTTTTAGTTTGTCTTTTTTCCCCGCAACATAATTCCATTTATTTTTATTTCTTGATATTGTTTTGACAGTTGACAAATTGCGTCCAAATCAAGTCTAACGAAGTATTATTTACATTAAATATGTTTTCTAGTCTATCGCCTTTTGGGCCATAAAAGTTACCTCCTTATTTTTATAACCCATAAATCCTAAGATTATAAACTTTATCGCATTTAAATTAATAGATCGTACGAATGCACTCACGCTCACGCTTAAACGTCATCAAAATTTTATTTGACTATTGGAATCAGTTCGGATCATATATTGATTTAAAAATGCTATTTAAAAGCTATAAAATCGATTTTGGTTTCAAATGACTCTATCGATAAAGCAATATTACTTTACGATAACTTTATCAACAATTGTAACGAGCTCTATTATTTTTCGTTCTCCTTGAATTTTTACGTGATCCAAATAAGAAACAGCGACTCTTTCTGCAATTCTTTTTTAAATATTTCGTAATCATACATCATTTATACTCATAGATATAATATAAGTCAGTAATCATCGCACTGTGGACGTATGATAAACACCGATATACAATGTAAAACACAGTGTAGATATAGAAGTAAGACAACAGCGTGCAACGGCGCGATGACAGCCGCGTGGGCGATGACCCCGACCCGACCCGGCGCGGCGGTGTCCGCTGCACTTTACGAATGAAACCTGAGACCGCTACTAGTGCATTGTGAGATTAATGCCAGAAGTCCAAATGGTACGGAGATTGTCGCAGGAGATGTTAGGGTTACATGAGTTTACAAGAAATTGGGCCTTTTGAGGCTGAATTATACTTCGATCTATTCCTTTGGAATATACCTAACTTAAGTTAGGAATAGTTGGGTTGGAAAGGTATTATGTTGAGAATTAAACCTTAAATTCATAACCTCCAACACTAAAAATACAATTCACTAAGATTTGTCTGAAATCACCTAGAACTTGATGGCTATGGTAATATCGTTTGCAGAGACACATACGAAGTTGAGCTACTGTATACTTAACACTTTGTGGCAGCCCACTCTGGTCACAGTTTGATTACAGATTACAGCAATTACAGCAAGCAGTGTCATATTCGGCAGTGGGATGATCATTCGTCTCTCTGGTATCATAGCCGGTGGTTTCACCTGAGCGGAGTGAAGCAGACATTCATACACATTACAAAGATATTGGCAGCTGCATATTATACAGCCAGATATTTAACTTAACAAAATCATCATTGATCAAAACCATATTCAAAGTCAGTTTGGGCCTACTACACAATCGAAGGCTACAGCTTTCTGCACATACTCGTAGACAAGCAGAGTATCGTACGCGTAGAGTGGTCGGTACGACAAGTTCAACAGTATAGCATTATAGCCCTACTACGTCTTCTACACTGATTATGGTATTGATGATTATCGTACAAACAACCGGATATGGAGTCAGTGTAATGTCTACAATCATGAAAAAGTAATCCGTTATCAAACTCTCCCTGAAAATAATACTGTTTTGCCACTATGCTGGCCCGACCACCCACCTAAAGTTTCGGGTAAGTAAGTAAATATCAAAATTAAAATCGCGATTAATAAGATTTTGTCGGCAGCCACATTGCACATGATGTAACTACAATCTACATAAAATGATTAATAACGATCGCTTCTCTCTCTTAAATCTATTTTCGATAATTTGTTGATAAATTTATTCAACGTCCTAGGAAATGGGCTCTACTGAAAGGTTCGATATGTTTATTTTCGCGCCAAGACAATTTAAAATAGATAAAAATGATGTATATTTCGTTTAATTATATGCTTTACCTTATTTGGGCGCTATGGCTGATGATGATTAACGTAATTTATTGAACTCAAAGAACTTTAGAGCTGGAATTAAATATCACTTAAAACTCATAAAACTTTTTATTGTTGTAAACTTAAACGGTCCTTTCGCTGTTCTTCATAAAAGACGCAAAACGACAAGCAAAAAATAGCTTTAATGAATAGCAAGCGATCCTTGTAAAGTTTACGACTGATAAAATCAGTTATAAAACTCCATAGAGCCGTAAATTCCGTGACCATCGGACAGCGCTTAAAGACGGGAGCTATTCGGAAGTGTATAAATCACGTTCGGGTATGTTCGGGCCTATTCGGCCGCGTTCGGGTCGTAAACATTAACGCTATGTTTGTAAACACTACTTTTACGCCGAATCGACAGATTTTTTTATTTTATTACATATCGGTTTTATGATTCAGTAGCGGAGATGTGAAGGATTCGTTTTTGTGAGGTGCGGAGTGGATGGTCCGGATAAAATATTTACTTATGTTTACAAGATTTATGGACCGATAACTTATAATATTAATAGTTATCTACATAACGGTGAAAATCCAGATTCTGTTGAAGAGTTTTGATAGCTTTGCTCCTTTGAGTCCAGTTATTCTTTATTGAAATAAACCTGTAACTTCTAGAATAGAAGTAGAAGCAACTACTTGCCCTCTTCTTCTAGCGGCTTACATTACGTAGGTATTAAGTAGTTTAGCCGTGGTATATTAAATCTCACAATACTTAACTATTTAGTACTTATGTAATAAGATTTCGTTTTTATTATAAATAGGTAATTCTATTCCATTCATGCACCATGTCTCATAATTTCCACAAATAATAAAACAATAACCGCTCCATTGATTTACAGCCCTGGCTTTTGTTATATTACAAAACTAACAAATATTTCATGCCTCGTCATTTCAATGCAGTCGTAAATCTTTGAAAAACTAACAAATCACGAGCTATAATAACTTCCGCCGTAAAGCAGTGCACTAACTGCTGTTTATTCTGGACTGCCAATAAAACTTGAAGACTGGAAGTCAGCACGAAGTCAGCCACAGATGGAGCGACGCACCGCACCAACCAACCAGTGCGCTACTCATGAAACAACTTCAGGCCGATGTGAACAAATGTTTAGTTGATGATGATGTCCGGTGTTTACATGTAAGTGCTTACCGACCACTATAATTGTATCGATCTGTGGTAAGTATACGTATAAAGTTTTTAGGAAGTTAGGTATGGTATTATGAGGTTGTCAGACAAACAGTAATATTAATACATATTTTTTTTACACACAAATTGTTATAAATTTTGTAATGTTTAGTTAAATAAATAATATTATTTAATAATACAAATACATATTTTTTAATATAATATTATGTTATGTTTTTATCAATGTCGAAAAAATTAGGTAAATAAATGAGAGTAGTTTTACATTATTCTATAAATTTGTATCAAAAAATTTTACTTTAAAACAGGCATATATAAATTTTCCGAGCTTTTATGAATCTAGTTGAGTGAAACTGTATATACTTTTGAAATATATGAAATCCATATCCTACTGCCGACCGATAAACAACATACATCCACCACAATAAAGCTTACATTCCCAGCACCTGCATTCCGCAGTAGCAAGGCCACATGTCGTCGTAAAAGCGACAAAAGCATCAAACCCGCGCCCGGCAGTTTGCGGCAACAATTGTTTTCTCACGAATAAAAACGGTCATAAAGTGGTGAATGATTACGAAAGCGTAAAATTCGTAAAGTGGTCAGAGATGCCGTTTGGGGTGGTTAAACTGTGGACGGATACCGATATGAGTGTTTTATTAGGTTGTATATTATAGCATGAGCTTTTTAAAGTCCTGCTTATTATGAGCGGTACCTAATCAAATTTCTTTTTTTTTTGCTAGGTACATTTCCTATGCACAATTTACCTACGCTACCCGTACTACCTACAGTAGGTACCTAAAGCAAAGTATATTTTAATATTTATTTTTAAGTGCACGTTAAGATGAAAAACCTACTGGATTTCATTAATAGTCAATAAAGAGGATTCTTTAAATGAACAGTTCCTTCGGACCACCTGTACAGTCACCATCATAAAGAACACCTCCAAACGCAGGAACCCCTACTGAACTTACGCAACCCGACAATGTCGACAAAAGGCGCAATGCCACAGAATAAAAGAAAGTAGTTGTAAATCAAGCTTAAAATGGGCCATAAATTAGACTAAACTATGGCGGAGTTTTTATTATTTTTCAGTTAGCTCATTGTGCGTAATTCGCGTCGATTTGTCGCAGCTGGGAATGTAACGTGTCTTTCTATCTACGGATATTTCTCACCAAGTTATGGTATCTGTAGGTAGGGTAAGTAATATTTAGCTTAATTACCATCACGTTACGAGTTATTATATTTACATACCGGGGAGGTTCTGCATAGTTTTATTTACCAAGATATGTATGACAGTCGTAGCTGTGAAGAGGCAAGCAAAAAAGTATATTCTCAGGGAGCATTATCGTAGGGTTTTACCAGCTGATTAATACAAATATAGATTCGTAAGTGTATCACTCATGGGCTGCATTTTGATAAAAAATAATAGGTCAATCAATGCGAGTCAGACTGGCGTGACTTACCCAACTGCTTTTCTTAAATTCACATCACTCTTGTGTAAGGTCCTCTGTTATGTTTTTTTTTCTTGAGTATTCTCCAGAAAAAAAAACGTAACCTTTGACGGTGTTGAATGAGAAGCTTGATTTAAATATCACGGCTCAAAGCAGTTAGGGACTTAGTTGTATTTGATTTTGATTTCAACTAGTTATAGATATATGTAGACGGAGAACAAAATGATCACATAAGGGTTCCTTTTTCCTTTTGTAATACGAAACCCTAAATATGTATGATCAAAGTAGCAGAGAAATTGGTATTAAATAGTATGAGTGATACACTCGCGAATTCATCTGAAATGGCTACCTGAATGGCAGTAGCGCCGCCAGTTAGTCCTTGAGACGTTGGCAATTATAATCAGAAGTTCAGTTTGAGTTTTATAACTTTTGTAAAGTCATTCACAAAAGTTGTGTTTTCAAGTTTTGGCGTTGCTGTATGTTATACATGATGTCCAAAATAAATCGAGCAGTAAGTCAAGCCCTCAGTCAGTCATCGCGCTGCAACACCCATTACAACTGACAAAAACGCGTTTAATAGCGAAAATAAATATTATTTATCGCTTCACGGTGCCTTAGTTTCGTACAAAAAGTCAGTGAGTTATTAGTTTTTACATTTGCGTTTTGTAAAACGCTTTTTCTATGGCAATAACTTTATATTTATTGCAGGTTTAGTCGAATATTCAGAATCGTCACGCTGGGTTCAATTGTTATACAAATTAGGCTTGTCATCAAGGCAAAACACCTCTATTCCAACCGTTTAAGGTTCAGATTACTCAACTGACTTTCTTTTAAAATTGTTATCATTATGATTTTGATTAAAAGCCGTAGCTTTCTGATTACGTAATTGAGACGCCATTGCTCAGGGAGGCATTGTAAGGACAAACTTGTATTACTCGTTCAGGATTTACACGCATTCGATGCGCTTTAATCAAGATTTAGTGGCTCTCATACGACTTTAGTGGCTGTAATATCGGTAACTTAGATGGTATTAAATTAGCTGCTGTTTTGAATAAACCATGAACTCTGTTTGTCTACGATCTTGACATAGTTCTAGCTCGAAACCAAAGACGTCAGACCCGAACCTTCTAGCATCGCGCTCGGGTTCACTGAAGCGCAGTTTTATTTCTATTATCTAGGAGTAGGTATATCTGTCTGTATGTGTGGGAGTCAGGCACTCACCGTTGTCATTAGTGCTGAGCCAGCGGTAGGAAGGTCGCGGCTGCTGCTTGGAGCGCATCTCTACCAGCGCCCGCAGTCCACTCTGCTGCTCATCTGTAACAAAACCAACAGTCATCTTATACCAGATATTCAACACACGGTCAGTGTAGTGTGGCGTAATGTAAACGTGGACATTCAAATTAAAATTTAAATGCATTTTATTTTGTCAGAAAATACATAAAAAATACATAAAAATAGTAATAAAAATATACATTTTAAACCTTAAACTAAAAACTGAAAAAACTGACAAAATCGGACTGAAATTTTTCAAAATTCCTTATTCTGAAGACGAATTGAGGGTATACTGCCGCCGTCAATTCTTGGCTGTAACTGCAACTCGCTGGAACGCAATGGAAACCGGAAACCGGAATTCTAATATAGGTCTATACTTTGGAATTCATCATATATATTTCAGCTTATAATAATTATAACACCTCTATTTTTAGGGAGCCAGGAGCCATTTTTAGGTTTGGCATGTTATGAGCATAAATTCTGGGTGGTCATAGTTCACATTTTACTGTCAGTAACTTCATCTCGTATCATCTTTAATTAGAACTCCGTCTAATTAACAAAAACGCCCGCACAATTGCCGCTGTCATTATAAATCACCCCAAAATACTAGATAATAATTAAAATGTATGACAATTATTATTTATGGCTCGTAAATATGTTGTGCGGGTCCTTTCGCGTGATCCGAACCCTTTAGTTTGGGGTCGGGGGTGGCGGGCTGCCATGCCACAATGGAAGCTTGCTTTACAATTTGGTTCAAGGTTCAACTGAAAATCTGAACTGTTTGACCAATTTTACCTACATACATTTTCTTATTCAATCAGCGGTCTGGTTTCCTCGATACAGGCTCAGCTTAGTTAGGAAGCCGACAAAAACCGTCGGTGTATCTCAGCAAACTACACAATATCTTTAATGTACGAGTATGATTTAGGTTTCTTCATTTATGTTTTTAATTTAGTGGTAGTAAGATGTTTTAGTTAATTGTTGTATTTGCTGAAATCGTCGTATCCTACGAATACGGTCACAGTTGCAAAACACCAACTTTACAGGAGACGGTTTTTTCTGATTATTTCGCAAAGTTTCTATTGAACGAGTGTGATTTTTTTTGCTAAAACGTTTTCTCATATTTTCTGTTAAATTATCATAAAGGTTTCATAAATAAAAAAAACCTTTTTCCCTAGTTTTTGTCCCTTAGCACCTTGTTCCACGTGCAAGTTTCAAATCGACGTTATACTCAGCGCCATTGTGACCGTTTTCCACGCAGATTTCGCTTCACGTCCTCAACTAGGGGGGTAACAAACGTCTTTGTAAACTTATTCGACGGGATTATGATGGACAATTAAACATTTAATGAAGGTCATAGTTTATTGTCCTTCATAATTTGGTTTTGTACCTTGATAATTTGCATCAGAAATTGTTTATTCATGCTGTACTTAGGATACGCTGTACACCCAGAGACGATATTAAATGTTTTTAGTTTGTCTAGCACTTAATCGACGACCTATATGGCGCAGCTGCTGGCGAAGGCCTGACTTCGTCGCTGGAGGTTGTGTGTTCGATTCTCGCCTTGGGAAAAATTTTTATACATTTATTGCCGCTGATTTGTAACAGCTGGTTGGTAGGTACAGCTAAAATGCAACAAATCATTCGAAAGCCAAAACTTAAGGCATGATTTAATGTAATGATTGGAACTCATTTTTTAGTTATTATGGTAGGTACTCACTTAGAGTAATTCTAAGGGTACTCATATAAAAAAGGTAATTTTATAATAAATAATGGAGTTTTCTGGCCACAACGCCCATTCTAAACCGATGAAGCTAGAAATCTGGGTGGGCTGGACCTTTAACTACACAAATACCGGCTAATTAGGGTTTTTTTTTCTTATTCCACCCCTAAAGAGGTAAAAGGGGTTTTGAGGTTTTTGGTGTTTTTTGTAACTCTGTACTGTAACCTGTGGTTCGATTGGTTAGATACTAATACTAAACACACAAAAATAATGATCACTTGTTTCAGGATTTTTCAAAATATTCCTGAAAAATTAGTGAAAACTAAATTTTCAAAGGCAATTAAAGTTTGAGATTTATAATTATTGAAATATCTATAACTTTATAATGCAAGGTGCTATTAGCTTCAAATTTCATTATGTAATGATAGAACAGTAGGTAAATATAAAAGGCAATATTATGTGATTTATTTTAAGGAAAATTGCTAAGAACAATTAAAATACAAAACTATTCAACATGTGTTTCAGGATTTTTGAAAATATTTCCGCAAACTGTAAATACGGTTATTGAAATATTGGATTTGTTATTTTTGGTAACGTATTTAAATGACTGTTACTATTTAACGTGCGCTGGTAATGCCCTCAAATTTTATTTTTGTATTGAATATACAATAAATGATTAAACATGTTTTAAGTTCTATTTTCATAATTATCTCTAAATTAGGGTAGAAAAAAGTCAAACTTCCCGATATTTAGTTTCAATCCGATTGGTCTTGCATAAAATCTCAATTTACTAAATTAATGAAATAATAACAATGAATGAATGTTTGAAGATTTATTAAAACTTCTCTCAAAATGGGCTTAGGTAGAATGTTTGAAGCATATCGTATGACAAGACTGCTTCAAATTCACTAAATAAAAAAAATACTGGAAACTTTTTAAAAGAAGAATACTTTATTTACGGGCATAAAAATGATATCATAAGCGTCTTTCCAATTTTGGTAAAATGCCGATTTTTTATTATAATAGGGAATTAGCTGATTTCGTGAAAGTGTTTTAGCCTAAACACGTCCACGCCAATGAATTACAAGCGAGTCAGCTAGTTGTCATTATATGAGCATTCAATACATGATTATGTACATTATACGAGTATTCAATACATGATTATTGTCATAATAGATTGATATCAGAGCCAAGGCATGGCGTATTCATCGATAAATTTTTTTGCTGTTAATTTTCTAACCTATTTAATATTTAAATGCTATAGTCTATTAAAATAACAACAAGTAATGGAATTAAAATTCGCAGATGTTTGTAGAGAGTGTTATGGTTGATTTTTATGTATGTATAGTAAAAAAAATATATATCTATAAGGTCTATTGTGTTAAGTCATCTGATACCCAAAACACAAGTTTTAGTCGATTGTTCAGCATTTTATTTATTCATCCTATCAATCTTGTTACTGTATCCAGATTAGAAAACTCTTCAATGAGCCTGTCTGAAGCCAACTACTATGTGGTTGCTCACGTTAAAATATTAAAAAGAAAACACATATTTATTTCGCTGTTTTGTAGACTCTGTCGTCTGATGACCTTATCTGTAGAAGTCGAAAAATCCTGAAATTATTGTATTGACTTCTGTTGAAAATCCTTAAAACCTGTTTCTCTTTATTTTATTTTTCACATTGGATTGGACAAGCAAATAGTTTAATATGTTACGATTTTGCCGTACAAATGCCGCACTATGTATCTATTATACATATTTCAGTATTTTGTATTATTATTTAGCTTTTATACAAAGTTTTAAACTTATAGTCGTCAATTGAATATCGGGAACTCTGGCAATTTTTACATTTTCTAATTTCCAATTGATTTTTATACAAAAAGTCAAATAGTTGTGGTTTAAAGCACCGCATGTAAAAAGCTTACAATCAATTCAATACTTTAGTAAATACAAAACCAATACAATAATTATAACCTTTACTAAAATCTTAAAGATTTTTTTAGTTTGGTTAAATTACCGATTTACCAAATGTCAGAAATATTTTTAGAATTTGAACAACTGTTGGTTTATAGTTCAAACAAATTGTGTCACTGTTCTCAGTTCTTATTGAGAGACCTTAACAAAAACAAGTACGACAAGTGCGAGTGTAACTCGCGCGCCGAGGGTTTTGAACTTTTGTCGTTTAGGTAGGTAGTACGTATATTGACGACCTGTTAGCGCGGTGGGCTTACAACGCAGGAGGTTGCGGTTTGATTCCCGCCTCGGGACTAATATTTGTAAGATCTGCAGATTATTTGTTCGAGTGTTCTAGTCCTTTTCTACGTACACAAAAATAAATCATCTAATGTGATACTTACGAGTATATATACTTTATTAAGTATAACAGATATCGTAGTAGTACGAATTACACAAGCTTGCTTAGCTTGTCGCTAAATGATGTTGTGTGGATTATCCAGGATACATTACTCTTCTCATATTTTTTTGGAGCACGGTGGAATTCATGAATTCAATAATCTTACTAACTAAATATTCTTCGAGCGCAGTGGAATACATTGAGTATGGACTTTAAAATTTTGAGAACAACGGTTTTATGGCGCTGTGGAACTACCTACTATTACAGTTACTACAGAGATTAGTGGGTAGGTAAGTGGGTTGGTACCTACAATTATTTTTTCGACTTTTTTCTACGTATTTCACTAAGTATGAAACTTAGACGATTTTTAAAACCTGTTTTGAATTGTCGAAATCCATACCTTTGATTTGATATTGCTCTCAATGAAATAGCCCCCATTGTATGAAAATTCGTTTTTTGACCATATTTCGAAAAGTATTGTTTTTACAGACTTCTCTATATTTTTCCTGTAAAATATAGACCTATATCTACAAACGCTTAGTACATTTTATATAGATCACTCTGCTATCTTCGGAGATAGAGGGGGGGGGGGAACGGTCAAATTTTCGACCTTTTTCAAAATATTTCGAAAAGTATAAAACCTATCGAAATTTCAAAAACTGCATTAAAATGTACAAACTGATACCTTTCATTTGATACCCAACTCGGTGGGGTAGTCACCCCTTTAGAAATTTTTCCCGCCCTTTTTTGACCATATTTCAAAAAGTATTATTTTTACAGATTTCTCTATATTTTTCCTGTAAAATATAGATCAATACCTACAAAAACTTGGTACATATCAAATCGATCGTTCTGCAATCTTCGGAGATAGAGGGGGGGTACCGGTCAATTTTTCGACCTTTTTCAAAATATATCAAAAAGTATAAAATCTATCGAAATTTCAAAAACTGCATTGGAATGTACAAACTTATACCTTTCATTTGATACCCAACTCGAGGGGGTAGTCACCCCTTTAAAAATTTTTCCCGCCCTTTTTTGACCATATTTCAAAAAGTATTATTTTTACAGACTTCTCTATATTTTTCCTATAAAATATAGATCAATACCTACAAACACTTGGTACATATCACGTCGATCGCTCTGCAATCTTCGGAGATAGGGGGGGGGAACGGTCATTTTTTTGACCATTTTCAAAATATTTTAAAAAGTATGAAATCTACCGAAATTTCAAAAACTATTTTGAAATCTACAAACGAGTACCTTTCATTTGATACTACTTTCGACTTTGTACGTTCCATTTAAAATTTCGATTTCAAAATTTGTATAGAAAATCTTCATTTTGATTTTTCATTTATTTTTCTATAAATATGTGCGGGCGCACAAAATGTATTATTATTTCAAATTTCAAGTCAATAGCTGCAGTAGTTTCTGAGATATTAAGGATTCAAAACACAAAACAGACCCAAAGCGATTTCATAAAACCCTGAAAGGCGTATGATAATTTCATAAATATTGATATTCTATATTAAAAAGTTATAGAGAATTCAAAACAAAACCCAACTACGTATCTCAAACATGTATAACCCGTTCCAGTCCATTTGAAGGAGTATTTTAAAACTTCCTGAAACAAATATTCATTTATTTATATTATTAAGATTCCTAACAAAATAATATAGGTAGGTACTTCGCAAATGAAGTGATTATTTGCATCCGCATTCGTGAATGTGAAAGATGTACAGTGCGCGTCACATATAAGTACCCCCCCCCCCTCCCCTATCTCAACGTATTTGGGACACAAAAGTGGATATTGTTGGGAATTTCAGACTTGAGTATTATGGGTGGGTGGTTCGATCCTGAGCGGCGGCGGCGTGATAAATTTTTGCATGTGAACAATTGTGACAGGTTACAATTTGTGTAGGTACAAGGGAATTAGTAGTCGAAAATATTTTGTAGACAAGGGGGATACTTAATTCTGACGCGCACTGTACATTCGTTACATATTAAATAATCTATACTAATACTGTAGATACGAAGGTCAGACCCTGTCTGTCTGTTTGTTGCTTTAACGCTTTAATCGATTTAACGATGATATTTTTCTTCACACAGAAGAAAAATGAACAAGAAACTAGCAAGTAGTACTTAGTAGGTTGTTAGAATATAATTATGTATGTACATGTACCTACTCGCATTACATATAAATTTAGCATTTTCCGTGCTTTCATAGCCAAAGACAATTCATGTGCCTAGGCAAACTATTAAAAATGCACTTCGTAGTCGACAAACAGTGCGGTAATCCGCGCCCGCGCGCCTTTTCACCCGCGCTACATGGTTACTCTGGAGTATGTAACCGTATTCGCCGGGAAATACTTGTGATCTTTGCGTTTTTCACGTGGAAGAAAGTGCCAAAGCTGTTTGTTAACTTTTTCGTCGGGCTAAATCGATCAATGCAATTGTGACCAAATTTTAAAATCTTAATAACTTTTTTATTTTCAGTATTTTTTATTTTTTTTTGAACTGGTATGATGTAAATCATAATGGAGATTCCAAAAATGCAATAAAAATAAAAAGTCACACTGGCGACTGTAACCCTATTCGTAGGATACGACGAAATATGGTTTTTTACATTTTTTAAATTTATAGAATTAAAATCTTGCAGACATTTTGTGGCCATGCACAAAAAGTAAAATATATTTATGAACTCTATTTCTGATGAGTGACGTATTACGCCCGTGTAGGAGTATTCTACTTAAGAACAAAAACTTTTGTCAAATGACAAACAGACCTTAAATGTTTTGTTTTGACACTTTTTCTTTTTCCGGAAACACTGTCCATGAATGTAACAAACAATGCAATTTCGCAAAAGGCAACTTCATTCAAAATGTAATTTGCACAACATTGGCCCACAACACTAGTCTATGGAATCCCAACAATGGAACAAAGCCACGCAACTTTCTACCGGCTTTCATCCTCAGGTCAGGTAGCTCCTATGCTAATAGACTTAACATTATTATCGCTTTCAAGAAAAAAATTTAGCAATCAAAAGATGGCCAGTAGGGATTGACCAATTAATATTGTAAATAGTATTTAAGTTCTGTTTTTTAACCGTGATTTATATGCATATCTAGGATTACTAAGTATAAAAAAATGTTTGAACCGCAAAATGATGCACCCACCGAAAAAATTCAAGAATATCCTCTAGCTCACCCCATAACCAATGTATGTTTTGTGATCAGCAGATTCAGTGGAGAGTCGTCGCCGTGCTAAAGGGTGGCAGTTATCTAAAAGTCAGCAGGCGCATCTGTCCGTACATAAATCTGTCGCATATGAAAAGAATTAAAACGTGCCCTATTGTGGAAGGCTGTATAAATCTTGCAGATATCTTTGTGAGGGACGCGACGCCCGCGGCTCTCACTCCGCCGAAGGCGATATTTTACAAGTTTTTGACAGCCGATATGGCTTGCCTAAACGGCACCTGCCCACTGCGCTGACGCCAGCCGACCCGGGAATTACTTTATTATGGAGCTCTAACATTCTGAGAAATTAACAGAACTTCATCTAGAACGTCCATTTTTACGACGGATTACAAAATACTATTTCATATTCGAAAAATAATCGATCCTCATATCATAAATCTAAGTTTGTTTATTGAATCTCAATTCAATTTTTAATGTAGTGTTCGTCAATCAAATATTGATTACCTTTTAAAAATAGATAAAACGGAAGTTACAGAGATGTTGAATCTATTAAAATAAGTGTAAATTACCGCCTGCACATAAAGGGACTAGTTGGAGCACCCGGACCGTTCCTCGACCCATTTACGATCAATTAATACCTACTAAAACCAAATAAGTTGAAAAAGCTAAAGAAAAAATACGATCTCAGTCGGACCACTTAATAAATTGTCTGGATCTTGTATGGAGAGTAAAAAAAGTATATAAATCGAGTCACCAATAACACTATAGTATAGAGTTTATGGTGATGCCCTTGAGTTTGTTATCGGGACGATTCTTTATTGACACTATAAAGTGGAAACACACGGGCCGCCGGCCGACCGCCCCGCCCCGCCCCGCCCCGCGCCGCCCCGCCCGTCCGTCCGTCCGTCCGTCCGTCCGTCAGGCCTCCACAAACATACATTCAGATAATCTACTAAAATATTGGGATTGTCGCGAAAGTTTGAATGGTCTTTTTGACTTCTGTGCCTTAGGTTCTTGAACTTAGCGTTCTTTTCGTCCTTTTATGTTCCATACTCTGAATGTTTTGAAGCTTGTGTGAGTCGGCAAAATATGATTCAGATAATGTATCACTAATGTAATAAAAGGTATTTCATTTCTGTTTTTAAATAATATTTTTTTGAAGTGGTTTTTCTTGAATGTACTCCATAACTCTTGTTTTATTTTGCTCTTTAAAAATAACTTCTTTTAGATATTTTATTCAAAATTGGTCGAGGCTAACGATTTGTTGTTAGGGGTCATCAAAATTCCGTCACAAGTCAATGAAGTGTAACATTGTTTGGGCTTTTGTTTGGGTGACTTTTGTGGGTTGTCGAAAATACATTAAAAACTTGTTAAAAAACGTAAAATTTTATAAATTAATGAAAAAATTAGTAATGTTATAATATAATGATGTTGTTTTTAATTAATATCTTATAATTTAACAAAGTTGATATGGGAACTGATGTTTAAATTTGATATAAATTTTGATATAAAAAGATATTTTTAAAGACTCTTAAGAATTTTTCGCCAGATAATAACCGTTGTATATAGGAATGCGCAGCGTCTTTTTGCGCATATAGGTACTGTACTGAGTGATTTACAAAGCTATAGCGGAATGTGTCCAGCCCTGATGCGCCGTCGAGCCTCCTCAATAATCGTTAAGACAAGACGCGTTAATTCCAAAAGCGTAATAAAAAAATATCCACATTCTGATGGAGTTGAAATTGGTTTATATTATACATAAGTTCGGTGTTTTAAAGTTATTTCGTTAGACACTTTGTATTATACTATAATACAGCATTATACATGAATAATTCTTGTTTTCTCTCGAATGCGGTTTATAGGATCTACAATACAATCTGTCAAAATGTAGACATCTTTATGTACCTACCTATCAGAAAGAAGTCTCTATTTCTAAGAAGCTACCTCGCCTGTATATTCCTCTTTTAACATATTTTTTGCTGTGCTAAATTTTTATCTGCATACTTACGTATATTTAATATTTTTTCCCATTAATACATAACATACGTATGTATTGTATTACAACTCATTGAATGAATGAGTTGTAATATAATACTAAGCAAACTGTGCTCACAATGAGCAGGTTTCACACTTACGATAATTTAAATAATTTTAAGTAAATCCTAGTCTTTTATTTTATGTAAAAACCAGTTTTGTGAAAAGCTTTATTTCTCTTACACATATTATTTTAAAATAAAGGTAGGTATGTGTAGTGTATCTATGGCGCTCATTAGGGGAGGCCTATGTCCAGCAGTGGACTATTATAGGCTGGTGATGATGATGATGATGATGATGTGTAGTGTAGTGTTATGTGAAACCTTAGAATAACTAAACTTAGAACCCTAGTAGGCGCACGTGAAATGAAGGCATTTCAAGGGAGCCTTTAAAGGCTTCCTACATCGCTCGACGCGTCAGTGCTCAAGGTCAACACTAACTGGGAAGAGCTCCGTAATTTTGCAGTAAAAATGACATACTGTGCAGTGAAAGGGTGTCACAACTCTTCACATAATCACCAGAAACAGTTGAAGAATCCATTTCACAGGTAAGTACAACACATTATCGAGTAAAACATCCGTTTAGGCACAAAAACAAATTGTAAAGAAAACAGACGCCATTACATAAAAATGTTGCTAGCTGGGTATAGAATATTTTACCCCGTACTTATTTGTTTTGTCTATTTCTACTTTCCACTGGTAGGTACTTTAATTTCCAAATGTTATTAGGGTTATACTTCTTATCTGACCTGGATTTTTAAGTAAAATATACAGGGTGTTTGTGTAAACAGTGTTATCCTTAAAACCAGAGGTTTTGTCTATTCTTTGACGACATTTGTGGCGCGGTGGGCGAAGATCCGCCTGTGGCGCAGTAGGTTGCGGGTTCGATTCCCGCCTCGGGACAAATGTTTGTAAGATCTGCAAATATTTGTTTCGGGTGTTCTGGTCGTTTTCTATGTATAGTAAAAAAATATTTATCTAAGTATAGTAATTTTGTATTAAGTATTTATGTCTGTCATCTAGTACCCACAACACAATCTCTGCTTAGCTTGGGGCTAGATGATGCTGTGTGGATTGTCCCGCATTATTTATTTCTACTTTCCACTGGTAGGTACTTTTATTTGCCGAATATTATAAGGGTTACTTGATTACTTCTTATCTTACCTGGAATTTTAAGTTTACAGGGTGTCTGTGTAAACAGTGTCATCCTTAAAACCAGAGGTTTTGTCTATTTTTTGACGACCTTTAATTTACATAATTAATTTCATCCGAAGGTTGCCTGTCTTATCGCTTCTAGGCGATAAGGCCGCCCATTGTACATGTCTTTTTGTTATTATGTTCTTTTTCTGGTGTTATAAATAAAGTATTTTGTTATGGTATTGTTTAATTTCATGATTTTACTTTTGTCATACTTACTACTCGAATTAACGACTTAACCTTTATATAAACGCCCATAGAGTATGTAATATTAACAAGAAAAATGATTATCATAAACTCCTAACAAATATTACAATTTCCCTAATTTATGGGGTAAATGTTGATAGCTTGCAACATTATTTGTACGCTTGTGTGCGTGTCGGCTAATGTAATCACGAGCCGCTTACGCACACATTGGTTGTTTTGTGGCTTCAACTTCAAGCGGAATTTTTGTGTGAAATTATCACTCTACGTCTTATTACTCTGAGTGTGAAACTATCAATTTAAAAACTGCATATCAATAGTACCAATAATTGAGGGACAATGAGCCACAGAATAGTACTTTACCTACCTATCTAGGATTTAGATGATAAGACACACGGGTAGTCGGATTTTTTAAAATCTAGCAGTACCTTTTAAAGTGAAGTGTATCTGTAATAGTGTGAGTGTGCCTCACGTAGCAAGTACACGTTTCATTTATAAATAACACAAACACATATAGTTATGATTATTGTCGTAAATAACATCAAAAAGCTGTCAAAAATATGTGATGTTTGTTTGCGTGGGCTCGCCCCCGTGCGAGACGTTATAATCAGGGCACACCGCACCGAGGTGTCATAAATCCCCGTATCGCTGCATCGTCCGGATCGCGTTACGACATTGTCTTGATATCGAATTTACTACGAGACCTCCGAATCTGAGTTTCATTTCAAACGTCAGTCGCCAGCACTCATAAATTCTGTGACATATCGTCCGCGTTCCTTGCTCTTGTTTCCTCAAATAAACACCTTATTATCAAGACTCTAAAATTCAAATTGAACAGTGCTGTCGATATCGTGCCTTGTCTCATATTAATGTCGGTTGTTTTTTAATTTATCGCTGAATATTTTCTTGTATTAGGGTTTACTCATCGGTTTCGAGAAGCGATGCGGCCGATCTGATAGGTTGTCTATTAAATTGTCTCCAGTTATTGCCGTGGGAGGCTACCGGCGGAGTCATTGACGGTTCCTAGAAGCACTTGCGTACTTGAACGTATTTAGTATTCATATTGTTTTCGAAAAATCCTACACACATTTGAATCGTTATAAATATGGTTGCTCTACATTTTTCTACAGTGTTAACTCATAGATATCGTAAACGTTGGAAGCGCCGAGCAATAAAATGGTCATTTTAATTCTAAACCGTTGACTATTCCCGACTTTCACACCCCAAGGGTCACACCACGCTGCTGCGTACAATTTCGTCACAACGCGAAACTTGTGAAAGAAAACGTCATAAATCTGTCAAATTTGACAGAACAGTTAAATTATGGACGACCAGTGAGTGATTTGTGTGCGACGCCGGCGATGGCCGCAAAAAATGATGGGACTTAAATAGACAATGGTGCTCGATGAGAGAATGAAAATGTGCTATGAAAATTATTATGCTTTTTGTTAGTTTGGTGTTTGATGATGAGTGGCAGAGGGCAGAGTGGGGATTCTGTTGTGTTCTCGAGAAACAAAAGGAGAGGGCAAAAATTCCTTACATCGGTGGTTTTCGAGCTACCCAAGTCGTACACCGCAACAAATAATAGTGGTCTCGTAAAAACAAGATAGAAAAACCGTACCCCCTTTTTCATAATAGCTAGTAGGCAAAAGCAGTGTATTTCGTCCAAGTTAAATTTTTATTGGATAAATAACACCTCAAACAAATCATTGTATTCCAATGATCCGTTTAATCTCAAAGATAAAAGCTATTTTAAGCGAGCCATCGATAAACACGTCAAAAAGTAAATCTCACCATTCTGCGATGTGACACGACGCCATTTTGGATTTATAATGTGACGCGTCGACGGCTATGACAGACGACATTTAATTACCGACCCCTCATTACCTGGTATTGGCTGATATCGACACCGGCCACATTAAAACCTACGATACGATAAGGTCCGAATGTGACAGATGCGTGCAAATTGTCCAGTTAATTCAACCTGAGAATTATTTGCGCGATGCTTCTTTTAGACTCCTGACAGCTGTAGTAGGTGATTGTCATAATCCTTGGAGAGGGAATATCACACGTTGAAGAACCTTTCCCGCACAATTAATACCACCCGATGCGACCAACAAAGTAGTTGAAAGTAAATAATGCCACGTACAAGGTTTTCACGAAAAACGTTCAGTTTATACGGCTCATTGGATGTTATTAATAAAGCCTTAATTAAGACATCGCATGTCACTGATTAATTTGAATGATCGCCGGATAATTTTGTTGATTAAAAATATGTCAGTTGGAAGTATTGACGAGATATGAAAGCTTTGCGCAGGTCCACAATATTTAATTATTTTTACTATCCGCAGCATATTAATTTGAGGCAGCTGGGACGAATTTATCTACCTTAAATCTGCCGTGAATTTAATTTAACGTGTACGTGTTAGGTAGGTCTCGTAGGTCGTAGGCCTCGAAACAGTTTCAAACAAGTTCTATACAAGTGTACAATGACAATATTATGTAACACAATCGGATGAGAATGATGAAAAAATTATTTTAGTTTAGAACTATGACTTAATAGATGGCACGGATTTTTGGCGGAAATTATAGGATGTCAATGATGTACATGTTAAAATAGCAGGTTATGTATGTAGGGACTTTGCCACTTTGATTTGATAGTCCCTAATATTATATAATAAAACACCCTGTTTTCCGTCACATGGTATTTTTGAATATTTACAAAAAAAATAACTTTTAAATTTGGAGCACAGGATTAACTGCTATCAAAAAAGTAACTAAACTGAAATTACCTATGCATACCTGTGTGTTATGAGCTCTTTGATGACCAACAATGATGATCACGGATCGACCAACAATGATGCCACAATACTGTCACCTGCGCTTGACAGTTGTAGTGCCTGTCAGATCTAGTGTCATTGATACTCTATGGACATTTGCACCGCCCGCGCCGCCGCCGCTTGAAACATATCGGGGCCGCTAATTCACCTGTCCACTAAATAAATACCAATAAAATGTTAATGAATAATGCCGAATAATCCACACAGCATCATCTAATCCCTAACTAAGCAAAGCTGGTTTTGTTGGCTAGATAACTTATATAATAACACTGGTTATGAATATATTATTTTCACAATACAAAGAAGTAATCTAGACCTGGATTGAATATGAGTAGTTCATCTTCAGGACCTGAACCCGAATACTCCTGCGTTGCAGGCTGACTTTAACCCACTGCGCCACCGACGGTCGTCAGATAGGTCAGATAATCAAAGTAAGAAATTACCAAATTAGCAAGGACCAAACTTCATCTAAACGTGATTCATCGATTAATCTCAAGCTACTTTAAACTCTACACTATCGCATAAGGGCTTGTTATCAATTGCACGTATCTATTATTAACTCGTTGGAATCAGTATCCATCATAATTCTGCCTCATTTTGCAATGCGCAATATTTTCTTAACCAGCTAGAAATCCTTTTGAACCTTATGAGGGAGTTCTTACAGTTTAATTCACAGTGAGATGACGTCGTAATAAGATGCGTAGGTAGGTATGGTCGTCGCTTGAGAATGCCGTTGATGTTCCTGGCCCTGCGAGAAATTAGTTTCGAATGCTGCTCCGATGGAAGGCACGGGTTTGATGTCTAATCAAATGTTTATGGCGATGGAAGAGGAAAGCTAACGTTCTAGAAAGCTGTCAGTCGTTGGCAGGTAGTCATTAGGATTTGCATTTGCAGTAGGTATAAGGAGGCTTATTCCTATTAATATAATATTTACATAACTATTAATTTTCATCATGTTAATTAAATATCTGTTTAAAAAAATTTGATTGCTTTAGTAGCCATCGAACCATTTCGCCTACCTGTCTTAAGCAACTCTGTATTATAGTTTTCTGTGTACGTTACCTACCTAAATTCAGGAGAAAAGCAAGCACTCAGATTTTCGTAAAAAATCAAGAACTTCCTTAATGGACACGAAATGTTGACAGAGGAAGAGAAATGTGACCCACGACAGAGTCACACCGCCCTTCAGAATCTCGTCTCCTAGCACTCTTCGCAAACTGAGCTATAATTTACAGCGTAAATATCAAATCCCGCGCATCTCCGTGACAGCGACATCGGCGATCTCCAATTATATACCTACGCACAAATCAGGACGGACAGACAGACAAATTGCGTCGCCTGTTGCCGTTTGGCAACGTGCTGACTTGAGGATAAGTTATTTATGACGAGTGATTTATAAGTTCTAACGAGATGGGAGATACCTCTCCTCATGTTGCATGCACTCGCCGACTGTCCGGTCGCGACCAAATATCTCAACTCCAGTCAATATTTTGTACGGGATTTCTAAAGCAAAGGACAAGGTTCTTGAAGAGTGCTCACGACCCATACTTGGGTCTAGCAGATCTATAAGCTGCGGCCGGCCGCGCTCCTACGGGTTCCGCAAACTCTGCGCAGTGAATGAGTTAAATACCCAGAAGCTACATAATTGTAAAGACACTTTTGTTTACAATGAACAACCTTAACAGTCGTAACAGCGAGTCTTAAAATAATTAGGTAAATCAAACCAGTTTTACTTAGTACTTTTGCATTCCACTAGCTTTGCTTGGAAAAACTACATAGATGGCGCTGCTCAAAGCGACAATTCGACTTCCCCACGCTCCGTCCACAAACGGTCCATCAAATCTATCCGAGTTGTCAATGCAACTATGACAAACAGACGAGCAGTCGGCGTGTTATTAGCGACGCCATGAATCAGCCCTTTCATTGGCCGTGGCGGCTGACAAGCATGAATCTCAATTGTGGCCGCCATCGGCCACTCAACTTGTGGCGAATTACATTTTTGTTAGTGTTGCTAGTGCAGCTCAGGGTTGCCAGACGTACGAGAAATCTCGTACATTTACGAGATTTACAGTCCATGTACGAGAAACGAGATTAATAAAAATCTCGTACACTTTTGTACGAGATTTTTAAATTTTTTCCCAGCCAAAAAAGATTCTAAATAATAAAATAATTATCCACTCCACGCCATATTATACGACTCGGCACATCACTAGATTCACTACCTCATCACTAGTTGTCACTAAATGAAAGCATATTTAGTCTTTGACCGAAGAAATACATCTAGAGGGGAATCCCCACAAGATATATTTCTTTGTTTTCGTCCTTATCGCACTAATGTAAACATTGCATTCTTTCTTCTTTTACACAACATGTAGGGCAATGTTTATTACACTCTCATTAGTTGTTGTTTGTCGAGTTCCACCAGTGCATTTTCATATTTCACCCTAATTATTAAATGGTTACTTTGACATAATGAGTAGTGACAGTGAATCGTTATCCTCGCCACCTAAGAAAATAACTAAAAAGGGAGGATGGACTGCAAAAAAAACAGGTGACACGGTTTTTGAACATCGTACGCAAACCTTTCGTGATGAGTGGTTAAAACATCCGATATTTCGAGACTGGCTACAACCAGATCCTAGTAATCCTAAGAAAGCGAAGTGTTCATTCTGTCCAGCAAGTTCCCTGGTTGCTGAAATCACAAATCTGAAAACTCATGCCGAATCAAAAAAACATTTGAAAAATAAACCTAGTACATCGGGTCCACAATGCCAAAAGTTGACATCATTTGGTTTCAAGACGGGCAAAACTCCAAAAAATAAACAAAAGGACCGAGCTGAAATAAAACTGGCTGCATTTTTTGCAGAACACAATATTGCTTTTTCTGTGGCCGACCACTTGACTGATCTATTAAAAGAAATTATTCCTGATTCCAAATTGGTACAAGAAATTGAACTGAAGCGTACCAAAATCACAGCAGTTGTAAAAAATTCTATTGGAGAAGGACACAAAGTTGATTTGGCGAGTAAATTGAAATTAGCTAAGTTTTCTGCGCTTACTGATGAGACTACAGATGTTTCTACGATCAAAACGGCTTGTGTTGTGGTACGTTATTTTGACGTCGATGCTCAGAAAATCTGCAGCGTATTCTGGGAACTGTATAAGATTTTTAAAGAGACTGAAACTGGCACCGATGAAGTTCCTACAGCGAACGCTGAAAATATATACAGAGCGCTGGTAGATTCTTTTATCAGTCGTAATGTGCCACTTGCAAACATGATTGGTTTTGGTTCGGACGGATGTAACGTCATGATGGGCAATAATGACTCAGTCAAAACTCGTTTGTTGCGCGACTTACCAGGGATTGTCATTTCAAAATGTGTTTGCCATTCAGCCCACCTATGTGCAAGCCAGGCTTGTAAGGAAGTTCCAGAATCTGTAGAACAACTTGCGCGCGACATATATAGCTTTTTTAAAAACAGTGACAAAAGACAGTTTGATTTCCGCAATTTTCAATCTTTTGTCGATGTTGAGCCTCATAAAATATTGAAACCGTCTCAAACAAGATGGCTTTCCCTAACAGCAGTAGTCACAAGAATCTTAGAGCAATGGGAAGCGCTGCGCTTATTCTTTATTGATTTCACTACGAACCCAATCCACAAAGTGAAAGCCGAGGTGAAAAATCGAGCGATATCCATCTTAGAAAAGCTGTGTGATCCATTTCATAAGCTATATTTTTGTTTTCTGGACTGGTCCTTACCTTTGTTCACCAAATTCAATCTGGAGTTCCAAAATGAAAAAGTGGTAATTCACAAACTGCATGAGAGAATTCGCGATTTGTATCAAGAAATCCTTCTGCGTTACTTAAAACGAGAATATGTTATGCAGCCGAATGTAAGTGAAGTAGACCCTGAAAATAACCAATTCCAATTACATGACGAGGGAATGTATCTCGGCATTAAAGTATACGAAATACTGAAACACGTTGATGTGGTTAGGCAGCCCGTAAAAAAGGCATTATTCTTCAGATGTTGCAGAAATTTTCTCAGGACTGGTGCCTTAGAAATAAAAAAACGTTACGACATGGAAGACCCTGTGCTGTCGAAACTCCAAGCTCTAGGACCAACATCAGCTCTCTCCAACGATTTCAGAGATCAGTTCCCAACATTGATGCCCCTCATGGAAGTCGTGCCACGCATAATTGCATCTTTTGATGATAATCGAAAACAACAGATAGATGATCAATGGAGAAGATTGCCTATTGCAAAAGCTCGCTACCCAGAACAGCTTCAAGATACTAGTGAGCCTGATAAGTTCTGGGCAATGTTACTTCAAACAGAAGATTTCTCTGAATTGGCCAGTTTTGCTCTAGAAGTTCTATCGTTGCCTCATGCAAATGCAGACTGTGAGCGGGTTTTCAGCAAAACGAATTTAATTAAGACAGACCTCAGAAATCGTCTTATTACAGATACGGTGAATGGTACGCTTTTAGCGGCTGACAGTGCTAAAGGCCCTAATCGTAAAGGGAATTGCATAAATTTTGAGCCGTCTGAGGAAATGTATTCCAGAATGACAGCTGAAAACCTATACCCCAAAAACAAAGACGATTTCACTAATATCCCAGACATTGAATATTAATCACCACCTCTGCACTGCCTACCCCTTATCCTCAGATATAACATTGTTTAAAACACAGATTTTAATAGATTTCTAAACTTTAAACTTGTACGAGATTATGTTATGAAAGTACGAGATTTTGGCATCCCTGGTACGAGGAAAAAAATTCGACACCTGGCAACCCTGGTGCAGCTGGATCTCTGCATTGAGCTATTTTTATTTTAGCACTGGTTCCTTTTAAACCATGGAGTTGGAAACACTGAGTGTGGTGCGTCGAATGGCTAGGTGTACCGCTCAGTTCGCCTGCGATCTCGACCAACAATAAGGTGTTGGAGGTACGTAATGGTGAGAATGCTGTGTCGTCGACCGTAACGCGCCTGTAATAATTGTCAGTTCAACCAGTTTTACCTCAGGTAGGTTATATGCGCTGCGTGCCCTTTTATTCTTTTTTCTTTTTAATCAAACATTTCAATGCGTCTGACACGTAAGATCTAGCCAGAGGCACGACTCGTAATTGTACTGATATTTCACATTTTCCTGACTATTGGTAATCTATGTTAGGTACTTATCAATAGTACACAAGTGACTAAAAATCTAATAATATCCCAAAAAAGTATATATGGCGAGGGCCAACATTTAATTAAATTAAACACAAGTAGGTAGGTACCTAATATTAATTTAACTTGATAAATTATTTGAAATAGGCACTTCTGACTTTAATTTTATTTAAAAACCTAATGGTGTTAGTTTTTGCTTTTTACAAATAACTAAGACATATGTATATATATAAATATATGTACATATAAACTTTTACAACCAATTGAACTTTAAGCACCACAAAAATAAAACGCGTATAGGACTCACTCAATAAAGGAACTACATAGTTTCAACAGTTATTGCGAACTATTTTACTTCTTTGACATTTGCTGTAGTAATTTTTAATTGCAGGAGAAATGACAGTAATTAAGGAATAAGACAGGTGGGTCATTATTGTCATTTATTGACGGCAGATGGTGCCTATCTCAATCGTTGCAGGTAAAAAACATTTTGAAATTTTACAGACAAATGAAGCCGAAATGAACGCCTCATTGATTTCAAGTAAGGAGGTCTGAATATGAACGTCTCAACGGCATGGCGCGTGGCCAATCAAATGCTTTGGCTGACGCTATGTCTACGCACCTACCAGGATAAATGTTGCACTCGAATGTTCACAAGTGTTTTGACGCCCGTTTTAGCACCTCACATCGAGAGGTGTGAGGCTAAAGCTTTAACTTTATTTATTCGTACCTAATTTTTTTTTTCCATACCGTTCAAGCATTCCATGCATCATTTCAGTAACACAATACTTGTGAGTAACTTGTTCCCACACATAGACGCAAAAACTATGACGATCTCCATTTCGTCTCCAAACGCCTAGAGGTCCTTTAAACGATGCGATATAACCATCGAGATGTTATCGATAAAGGTTGGCGCACACATATCCACTTGGAAATGCATCCTCGGCATCTGCTTGACTCACGACAACTGTTAATGCCAATGGCAATGGCAGTGAAAAAACATACAAATTTTACAAAAATCGAATAACGACAGTTTAAATTATATAATGCGCCATCTTTAAATTGGGTGTCAAAAAAAAAGAGGCGATGCCATTATGGTGGCGCTGCAGCTGATGTGTCGCAACGCAATAGAATCATACAAATAATGTTGAACGGCTTGACTTGATGCGTTGATGATTCGTTTACGGATAAATATGTCTGTGACCAAGATTTATAATCACCTAAATAAATAATAAAAATAAAATACACAGCGAGGTTCCAACTGAGAGCATAGATTCCTCCAAGTCCTGTGCGTCCGACTCAATCATAACTTAGAATCTAAATATCACTGTGACACTCTGATTGCATGAAAATAATGTTAATATTACGACAATAAACATTTTACATCCGCGGATTATGTTCTGATACCTGACTCTGATACTGTCCTGCAAGCGACTACCTCACTCATCATTTGACCGACCGGTATTTTTAGATTTTATAGATGCAGCAGATAGCAAGGCCCTTTGAAGTAAGATTGTCTCCACACAAAGTTGGCGGGTTGCGGACAAGTTAACAAAATATGGGTAAGATCGCGGTCAAACGAAGGTATGAATGATTAAACAAAATATAGTCAGCTGCCTACAACACTCATGCAGTGAAATGTCGAACATCCCCGTGGAGCGCCGCCAGGCTGGGCAGTGAAAGCTTTAACATGTAGGTATGCCTCAGGGTGACGCGCGACGACAATGCTTCGTATCGTAGAGAGCTTAAACCCTATCGTTAATATCCTGCAATGTTATGTGATTTGTACTTAATATTCGAGCCCGTAAAACTATACCGCGTTGCTGATTCTTTTTTGTGTGTGGTTTTAAGAAGCAATATGGTATCTAGATAAAAAAACAATCTACACATCAAAACATCTTTCACACTTCTTTAACAGCTGAAAAAACCGTGCTTCCTACTTTCCCTACAATATTACAAACATGCCAAAAAGCTTGATATGCAAGCCCAGTAAAGCGAACAAGCGAAAAAATAATTAGCAAATGGCAAACATCTGCAGGCGAATCAATACTCGTTGTACAATAGGTGACAAAACATCGCAATGGAGCAAAACGCCGCAAGAACAACATATAACTCATCTCGTGGGTTCTAGTCGTTTTTCCGAACCGTATCTTCATATCCGGACGTATGCGAACGAGAACTCGACTGCAGTTCAGGAGCTAGCTATGTTTCTAAAAAACTGGGTTTACTGTTAGATTTTTTACGGTTTTGGGTGAACTCGAATAATAAAATTATTAAACAATGCCGGGAAATCCAATCAGCATCATCTAGCATAACGGAAATAGTTAATACAATATACATTTTATGAAGATACATAGATAAATTTTATACTTTTTTTTTGTTTATGCGATATTATATAAAATGCACAAAGCAACCCATCGTGCTTTATTGATACGAATTTTACATTTGATTCAAATTTTGTTGACGCAATCCTTATACCCGAATCATTTCTAAACTCTTTTATTTAACCGTGCGAAATCGGGGCGGAAAGCTAGTGTAAAAATAATAGCAGTTTATACAAAATAAGTGCCGTACCATACCGATACCTTAGTTGTCTAAAAATAAGTATAATAATGTATTAGAGAGTAAGATAGGCCCCCTACTCCTCGACTACAACTCTAAACAATCTGCAATTCGCGCACGTCTTTTGTCTTTATCTGAAGCTGCTTCTTGACAGCGGCCGATTCCGACGCAGGCCGAGACAAGACGAGACGAGACCGGAGCGCAAAAAGAATACCTACCGAGTACCAACTACGGTTTGTGTTGTGTTGGTACTACGACGAAACAATTGGACGAAGCGGGCGGAATCTGCTGAGCATATGCGCTCTGAATATTGTGTCAGAATATTTACAACTGATTTCTAGGTATGTGTGCATAATATGCAGGTTTATAGCAGACTTTTTTTTAACTTATATTTTCTTAGCCTTTTTCATATTCTCATTAAGATTGTAGAGAAAATGTTCTCTTAAAGAGAATGTTCTCTTAAAGAAAATGTTCTCTCAAAACTTAATTTACTGCAACGCTGCAACGTGCCTATACATTTAGTCAGTAACGTACAGAAGTTACGTCGTGTGTTCTACGCTTGTATTCGCACGCGTTCAAGCTTTTTTAGTCAATGTAGTCGTTCAGCAACTTCTGACTGACCATCGCAAAAGTTTATGAATTGCGACGTTTTTTGTTAATTTGTGAATGTGTTGGCGTTGAAAGGCGATACTTTTCGTGTGAAGTTATTTATGGTCCGCTGTTTGTTTAAGTTTGTTAGGAAAGTAATGCAGCTCAGGCGCTTATCATAAAACATGCCTTTAAAGCTGTCTTATTTATTTAAGCTACTTATAGTTACGTATGAGGTGTCATTGTCGGTTTCATTGGAATTTATCAATTAATTTCACCTCTATTCAAGTACCACTGATACAATAAATAAAGGAAACTCCACGCTAGCTAAGCGGTGTTTGTGTTATTGGTACTAGATAACTAATATACTTAATTTACTATACATACTCGTATTACATAATATAGAATATTTAATATGTTAATATACATAGAAAACGACCAGAACATCCGACAACAGATGGCTTACGGCTTTTTGTATTTGGACTTATAAACTACTATATAATCTGATTAATTACAAGTAGCTATAATGTATATATACCTTGTGAAAAATCGTCATCCACATCTTCACTCAGTTACCACCAGGAGAGCATAGTCCAGCACACATCGATATAGAGGTATATCCATAAAACAGAAAAGGAATAAGTACTCAACCGTTTTATAATGCAGAGAGCAAAATAAAGTGGAGTACTTGGGTGACTACAACCTTAACTGAAACCTAGAAAAGGTACGTCAAAGACATTCCATCTCGCGATATCATAACTGGACTCCACCTGCCGAGCGATTATCGTCTCGATATGACGACCGAGAGATCTACTCGATATGACAATCGATTCTGCAGATGATAGCTGACGGAATAATCTTAGCATCTCGAACTCTTTCGCTAGTTCTGAGAGCTGCGGCCACTTGCAGGCGAGATATCGTTGTCAAATCAATTGACATTGTCGACAAAGCTATGGCGGCATTCGGCATTGCAAATCCTACGAAAGTTATGAAAACATTTTGGATACAGTTCTATTTATTTACTAGTATTCATAGGTATCGCAATTGATTTGCGGAATCTATATCTATACTAATATTATAAAGAGGAAAGATTTGATTGTTTGTTTGTTTGTTTGTTTGTTTGTTTGAATTGAATAGGCTCGAAAACTACTGGACCGATTTGAAAAATTCTTTCACCATTAGAATCCTAAATTTTCCGTGATGAACATAGGCTATATAATATTTTCAAAAAAGTTAGGGATCCGTATGAAAAATTCGATAATTGAACCCTGCGCTGAATATTCAACCTCTTTTTATATTATGGCACGTCAGAATAGAAAAAGAGGTTTAATAGCGCACGGTGCTTGCTTTTTCTCTACGGCCAGTGTCAGTTATGGAGTGTCGAGTCAATGTCAAAAATCCCAATGCTGTTAGAAAAAGTAAGAGATCCGTATGAAAACTGTGAAACACATCGTGTCAGTGTGTATAATTTCTGAAATTTTTGTTTAATACCCGTGCGAAGCCGGGGCGGGCCGCTAGTATTATATATTTTGGATACCGTTGAAGAATATAAGTACCTTAGGTAGGTTTTTGGTAGGTACTATTGAAACTTTGTGTTACCTAAGTTTGAAACTTTATGCTTTTACATACGCTCAGACGCACGTTTCCGTACGCGTACTGTACGAACCAAATGGCTACTATTTGCAGTACCCAAGTCCAAAACAGTATTGAAGCAAATAGTAGTCAAATAATGAACAAGCGAAACCAGGCGGCGTCTGTCTGTATAACTGCTGATAAGTGGTAGACAGCTGTCAACACAGGTTGTTTAACTTCAACGTTGTTTGCAAAACTGGCTTACGAAACTTATAAAACTTAGTAATACAAGTATTAAACATCATTATAGGTAAAGTGATGTCTATTAGTAGCATTTACACCGGCTCATGTATAATTTAGCAGTTAATTTTGTACAGTAAGCTTCAGAGAAAAGGATACACCCCTTAATAATGACATCGAGCCGTTTAAGATTTTTGTTCTATGTCTAATAAGAAGTGGTGGCTAAGCGGTTCAGACATCTGCTCGGCATGCTGAAGGTCCTGAGTTCGGATCCTATGAATACAACTTCACTTTTTGATGTTTTATTTTTGCTTTCAGCTTTTGTTAGTTTGTTGGTGGTCATTGTAATATTTTCTAAAACAAATATTGAGAATAATAGTCTTAATAGTCTTTATTTAATAAAAATTATTACACATCAAAAAGAACAATGGCAGAATTTGGTCTGGACTTTTTTTTGCGTCCATGGATCTGATGTATATGAATCAAATTTAATAAATTTTCTACGATTTTTCAATTATTCACTCCTTCTCGTAAAGGCCGGAGTTATTTTATGATATTTAAAAGCTTATCAAATGATATTCGAATTAGGTACATTCGAAATGTTACCATTTTATTAGTGGTGTGGGTACAATTATTGAATGCAATGCAATGCAATGTATCATTTGTCTTTGATTTGTCTTTGATAGTGTCATGTTGTCAGCGGTTGTCTGTCAAGACGCCCTAGAATCTAGAACGTAGTGGTTTTATTCTCTTTGACAGAATCCTTCCGAGACTTCGGCGTTTTTCATCTCTGCTGTGTTTTGTGTTTATATTTTGGTTTTCTATTTATTTTAACCGAATTACGGAAGCCACAGGCGACGTATGTAACACCCGACCTGGACTGTTGTTTATGGACTGATTGATACTGCCCTGTGTCTGGCTAGTGCGTGCCCTTAGGACTCCGATATTGTTGTTTTGGGTGTTCTGGGCATTTTCTATGTAAAATAAAAAAATATCTATTAATGTAGATAAACATATATATATATATATTGTTTTAAGTATATAAGTTATCTAGTAGGAACTCAGAACATAAGACAACCTCTGCTTAGCTTCGGGCTAGATGATGCTGCGTGGATTATCCAACATTATTTATTAAAACCCTCAGTTTTTTGTGTTTACGGGGCAAGTAGGTACATTTTTTTAAATACACTCCCAGCTTTCGTAAACATACAAGAAGTTTAGAATTTGTTTTGCTCATTTTGTTTACCATTTCTCATTTCGGTGGCGTGGTCTAATTGATAAGACCAAACCCAAGACCAAACCACATTATCCATTTATTTATGATTTGATTTCAATCTGCGATGTTTTATAGGCAAATATTGTTTGACGTTCATTCATAACCAAAAAATTCAAACACTGAAATCTTTTTTTTCCGGCTTTCCCCAAAGAAAATAGTCTCATTTATAGATTCTGGAGCTAACGCCAAATCTTTTAACATTTTTTTCATTACGGTACGCTTCAATTTGATCCTAGACAATTCTTAGTATGGAGACCTGCCATTGTTCTTTAAAAACCATAATATTAAATGAGTAACAAATTGATTATAGTAAGTATTACGCTTAGGTTATTAATTACTTAAACCTATATATTCACAAAACCAAAACGATAGCAAAATAAAACAAAATAGATAAGAACGTTAGTCTTCGTTGAAATTTGTTGAATAAAAAAAGCTTCAGAGAAAAGTATCCACCCCGTTTTAAAACATTAATCTTTGCATGTCGCCACTGTCGAGCCAAGACAACATGCAAAATATCAAATCTAACAAAATTTATTTTACATTATCGGAATTACCACAACCAAAGGTTTGAACCAGGGTCCCATCGATCGGTCCAACTGCACTCTAAGCCGCTTAGTTAACGACCCGGCTATCGAGATTCTTACGTCATGCGGTGAAATTAAGAATCATTTGTTTAGCATATGACGTGTTGGTAGAATATAATTCGTCGCTACTGATTGACCGATATTGTATTTTAAAGTCACCCTCAACGCAAATAAATAATTATTTGCTATTGCGGGTTGACTTTAAAATTGACATGACAAATCATTAAGTGTTGTGCAAATCTGTCGTTAATAAAGGTGTTTGTGTTATGCGATATCTATTCCTGTTTTGAAACAGTTATAATAATAATGGTTTGGGTTTGATTAACAACTTTTATAAAAACCAAAAATTGCGGTTCTCTGAACAAGAACACAGTATACAGACGATAAAATATATTACTAGATATGGGTATTACGGTAAGATTATTGTTTGTTGTAAATATTGCTAAGTTATTGTTGCAATCATGTTACATTACAAGAGACTAACAAGATGCGGGTCGGGGTGTCGCAAAGAGGGTCCCATACATTTTTTTTTTTTTTTTTTTTTAATTAGTAATATTGTAATAGTTACAAAAGAGATAGCCGAAATTTTCAGGAAAAACTAAAAAAAATATTTATTTTAGACTTAGAAAAATTTTCATCGATTTTGTATGGGGCTGAGACTTAGAAAAATTTTGATCGATGCCTAACTGTCCCCGACGACGAGTGTAAAGAATCGCGTTCGCGATAGCTCCGGCGCTGCGGGAAGTGCAGCCTCTCCGCCATTGCGTAACAAGGGACAGGCACCACTGCTCACCTCCGCAGCTTCGGCTTTTTGGTCGCCTTCGGCGACCAGCCTCAGCCGCTGCGGCTCGCGCGGTGCCTGTCCCTTATTACGGCTGGCGGAGGCTGCACTCCCTTCGCGCCTCCGGCTTATTATATACACTCTAGGGGCGCCACGCACAAGACCACGTGGAGTCGGGGTACTCTGTGTCGGATCCGCCACTCAAATTGAACCTAATCAACTCTTATCGGAATGCTCTGTATCGGTATCTGTATCTGTATCGGACACAGTTTGAACTCTAGCGCCGAGGTCATGGAACTTTGGGGTCAATCAGCTGAACCAAAGTTGCACCCCTAGTGACCCTCTTTACGATGGCATAAGAAAAAATATATGTTATATATATATAAAAAAATACATGTTGAAAATTTTCTAAGTCTTTTTCGCCTTGAAACTGAACGACACACTTTGACCTCTAGCGCCGAGGTCATAGAACTTTGGGGTCAATCAGCTGAACCAAAGTTGCACTCCTAGTGACCCTCTTTACGATGGCATAAGAAAAAATATATGTTATATATATATAAAAAAATATATCAAAATTTTTCTAAGTCCCAGCCCCATACAAAATCGATGAAAATTTTTCTAAGTGTGGGACCCTTTTTGCGACACCCTAACCCTAAGGGGGCCTAACACTAGGTAAATATCATATTATAAATATGTATATAAATATGGTGTATTGTTGACATTTTTACTAACATCATTGCAACAGATATAAAAAGGTTTATTGTTTGTAGGTTACTGTGGACGGATGTCATCCAGGCGGGCTAGAGAAACTGGCAGCCGCATGAACAGTGACCGATGCCTTGAAGTTTTGAAGGACGTAACGCTGCCGTCTATGCATGTCGCATATCCTGAAGGCCAAATATACCTAGTTCAGGATAATTCTTCAGTTCATCGGCCCCGAACCGTCCAAGCCTGGTTGAAGGCCAAGAAAAACAACGGAGTGGCCGGCTAAAAGCCCGGACCTAAATCCAATAAAAAACTTATGGGGTCAGATGGTTTTAAACTTGGATTTTAGTGAAATTATAATATAACATAACAGGTATCCATCTATTTCTTTTTGTTTTTCAAGTAGTTTTGTGTTAACGATACACCATCTGACCTCGCATATTTTTCTTATGTTATGTTTAAAGGGTTATCAAAAACTGTGAAAAGAGAAAGATATAAATTGCTTAACTGTTACAGTTAGCATGTTGGTTCTTACTCTCACATGCACAGATATCAATATTTCATATTTGAACCTTATTTTTTTATTCAACAAATTTAACCGAAGACTAACGTTCTTATCTATTTTGTTTTTTTTTTTGCTATCAATTTGGTTTTGTGAATATATAGGTTTAAGTAATTTAATTAATAACCTAAGCATAATACCTACTTACTATAATAAATTTGTTACTCATTTACTATTATGGTTTTAAAATTTTTGATGTGTAATAATTTTTATTAAATAAAGACTATTATGACAAGTATGTAAATAATTCGAGAAATAAATAAATATTGTTTATACAACATATTTTTGTATACACTTACTTAATACCTTCTGAATATTTGTTTTCGAAAATATTACAATAACCACCAATAAACTAACAAAAGCTGAAAGCAAAAATAAAACATCAAAAAGTGAAGTTGTATTCATAGGATCCGAACCCAGGACCTTCAGCATGCCGAGCAGATGTCTGAACCGCTTAGCCACCAACCACTTCTTATTAGTCATTCAACAAAAATCTTAAACGACTCGATGTCATTGTTAGGGGTGTATCCTTTTCTCTGACGCTTACTGTACTGTACAAGGCCTTCGAGACATACCTAGTAGGCAAATGGCAGTGGCCGAGGAGTTACGGATTCGATTTCTTTTAGTATGCACTTTCAAAAGTATTTTCAACAGCGAGGCGATGCAGCCAGCGCAGCGTCTTGTAACTGGTACCTGTAGGTAGTATTTGTATACATAACAGACAAAAGTTCGCAAACCTCTGCGAGTTACACTCGCACTTGACGGACTTGTATCTGTTTATAAAGAGTCTGTAGTCACCCACTACAAGGCAAAGGCCTGAGATGAACCGACCAAATAATTCTGCAGTGAACCATCCCTTACATGATGCAGAAGGACCATGCACAGGGTAAGAAGACGAGACATTTTGGGGCGAACACAGCACCCTGTAGTAAAAATAACCATTAATGAGCACGCCCACTTTGACATGAGTGTTCAGAGAAAGAAAAGTGAGTGAATTGATCCCATTAGCAGAATAAGCACCGATATCAACCAACTAATAAACATTTGGCCTGCGCGGGCGCATATTTGCATAGCTTCGTTAGGCGGCTCGCGATAACCAGCGGACGTCTTTTCTCGCTTTTTTTTCGTTAATTAACCTTGTGTGAGGTCCGACGCCTTATTGTAATTGACTGGATGCTGAATTAGTTGCGTTCAATTGATGGCTCTTAACGAAGCGTATGCGCATGTTTGATACTGAATAATGAGCTTAAAGCGAATTTAGTTGGAATATACTTTACTTGCTTATCTCAAACTCAATTAAAATAAGGGTAGGTAGGTAATATTTGCAAATATAAAATGGCCTAAACCAAGGCTTCCATGTTCCAGAAAAAATTACAATATTGAATGTGCTAAGTTTCATCAATCAGTTTTACAACGTTCCATTGCCAGCGTCTATGATACTTATTTACTATTTGTATATTGCATGAATTTATTATTTTCAGACAGTGATAATGTCAGTAGGTACCAATGAAATATTATCAGGTATTTTACATTGAATGGTTACCACCTTAACCTCCCCCACTACCGTCAGACATACGAGTATCGCAATCCGACCTCACCGCGTTTTTCACGATAAGCATCACTTAATATTCCAATTTCGTCAAACTCAATTTGCTTATCAGCCGATAACGCGCAAAGCGCGCCGCGCGCCGACACCCGACATGCGCAAGTGCGCCGGCGCATCGCGTGCTGAGGCATGCTAATATGGACCACACCGGGTACAAACATACATACTATTGTATATAAAACGTACGTATATACATACAGGCATTGTGTACATGTTTTTATTCTAAATAATTACTAGAATAACATGTACCTATGTAAAATGTCACGCGTGGAAATCGATTATTGTTATTTCAATGTATAAATAACTATGAAGGCTTTGCTGGTGCAGGTATTAATGATACCAAAAAATAATTCTTAGAATTTTTCCAAATCAAAATTAAATTAAGTACCTTTATATGTATAAATCATCCAAGCTAACAGAGCAGGGTTACACCAACCTCTTAAGTTACTTAAGAGGTTGGTGCCCCATGTAAGTATATTTTCAAAATTCTAATTGTGTAAATATGCTCATAGCAAAGGCCTTTGTGTACACATTGTTATATACAACTGTTTCCTAACGTTACATAACGTTTACTATTCTCAAAAAATCAGCAACAAATGTGAAATGTAGTTCAAAAATAAAACCAGGCTCTACAAGTCGTGTAGAGTCTGCCACTAGCGTTTGCCGACTGTGATTATCATTTCTTTTGATAGGTACTTAGGTTGTTACGGGACAGTCAGTAACCGCTTGTTTACTTTTAGGTAAGTAAGCTAGTAGACTTTTACGAAGTTGGTAACTCAAGTTTTATGATATAAGACAGGCAGGGAGATGTCTATCCCGAAACTGTTCACGAGCGCGTTGGAAAATATATTTAAGATGCTGGACTGGAAAGGTACGGGTATTAACTTAAACGGCGACTACATCTCACACCTGCGATTTGTTGATGACATAGTCTTTAATGGCGGAGTCGCTAGAGGAGCTGAACCGGATGCGGAACAGTCTAGCTTCAGCCTCCCGAAAGCAGTGTCCGTTGTCGTGATTGCTTGTCGGGCAAGAAATCATGGACTCATTGGTATTTTTTTTAATATCAAACGTTACGTGTACTCGTGTCGTATGCTTTTCTTTTAATAAGGCTGAATAGTTTTGTCTCACAATGTAGAAAGTAACTGAGTTTTTCATAATAACAAAATAATGTCCGCCGTAAAAGGCAGTTCCCAAGCAAGACCCTAAAATTGTAATATTATTTAAATAAAATCGTGATAAAACATAAAATCTATAATGTAATTATGTCAATAGTAATCAATAAAACTGATTGAAACATAAAATGAAATGTTTTCAAAACTTCCTATAATATTTGAATATTTTATGTTCATATTTGGGACACAATAAAATAATTTAAATATTACTACAGCGTAGTAAAGTAAAATAGTTTCATTAACAAACAGGCAGGATTTTTTACACAACTTTTATACACATTTTATTTATTGATGTTCGATCTAAAGATGATAATAATAATAATGCCAGATAATCCACACAGCATCATCTAGCCCCAAGCTAAGCATAGCTTGTGTTATGGGTACTAGATGACTGATATACATAATAGATTCAGATTCAGATTCAATAACTTTATTTCTTTGGGCTTACAGAATAAGCACTTAGACAAGTCAAATTTCAAACAGATAATTATTAAAATAAGAAATAATTAGTTATTGATTTCTCTTCACTTCAATTTTTTGTCCACTAGTGGAAGAAGTGAAAAAGAAACCACTAGTACATTCATATAAAACTTATGTGTCTAATACAATTTTTGTTTTGCCTATCTAAATCTAAGTTTAAACTGATATAAATACATGTCAATAATTATTTTAAATTGGTACCAAAAGCTAAGTACAACATTCAGTTTCTTACATGCTATTGTTGGTGTGGAATGGAGCGACATCTGGCCAAGCATTTACATCATTAATATAATCATCTATCGAGTAAAAGGCTTTCTTGATAAGATTTTGTTTTATGTACTGTTTAAATTTACGAATAGGGAGCTCAGTTGCTTCAGATGGAAGCTTATTATAGAAGCGCACGCAATTGCCCATAAATGATTTCCCTACCTTACGTAATCTGTACGATGGGATGTGTAATTTGTTTTTGTTTCTTGTATTCTTAGAGTGAACATCACAATTTTTCAAAAAGCTATCTCTGTTTTTGTGGGTATACATTAGATTTTCATAGATGTATTGCGATATTACTGTTAAAATGTTTATTTCTTTGAATAACTCTCTCAAAGAGTCGCGTGGGTTCAATTTATAAATAGCGCGTACCGCCCTTTTTTGTAGAACAAAGATAGTCTGGATATCAGCCGCCTGTCCCCAAAGCAAAATACTATAGGACATTATACTATGAAAGTAACTAAAATATACTAACCTAGCTGTATCTTCATCAGTAATATATCTAATTGTTCGAACTGCATAGGCTGCTGAACTAAGTCTGCCTGCGAGAGCATCAATTTGCGGTCTCCATTGAAGAGAGGAATCAATATGTAGCCCTAGGAAAATGGTAGAGTCTACAAGAGGAACTATCTCATCCCTTAGCATAATTTTAGTTGGGGATTCTCTTACATTTGGTAACATGAATTTAATTCATTTGGTTTTTTTAGCATTGAGTAAGAGGTTATTGGCGGTGAACCAATCAAGTATTTGTGAAAGAGAACTATTTACGTCGTCATAATTATATTTATTTCTATCAACTTTAAAAATCAACGAAGTATCAGCATCAGCAAATAAGACTATATCACAAAAATCTTCTGCTAAAAAAGGAAGATCATTTACATAAACTAAAAATAAAAATGGACCTAATATTGATCCTTGCGGAACACCTAATTCAATCTTCGAACCTCTAGATCTTTCTTTACCAATATCAACTTTTTGAACTCTATCAGACAAATATGATTGCATAAGGTCCAGTGCCTTGTTATTAATTCCATAATGTTTCAATTTGCTAATTAAAGTACCATGATCTACACAATCAAAAGCTTTAGAAAGATCACAAAATATACCAATAGCGTTTTTTGCTTTATCCCAAGCATCGAATATATGTTTTAATAGAACTGTACCTGCATCTGTTGTCGATCTACCTTTGGTGAAGCCAAATTGATTTTTATGGAATAACCTATTAAGTGAGAATTATTTTCTCAAAAATTTTGCTGAATGCAGGTAGTATGGAAATAGGCCTATAATTGGCCGGATCAGTGTGGCTACCAGATTTATAAAGAGGAACAAGTTTACTATATTTCATGAGATCAGGAAAAACTCCTGCGTCGACGCAACTATTGAAAATAAAGGCTAAACAAGGAGCCACTTCCTTGATGATTGAACTTAGTACTTTCGTTGAAATACCCCAGAGATCCTCTGTATTTTTGATATTAATTGATTTAAAAGTTTTCACTACATCATTAGCATTTACATGACTGAAGATAAAAACTTCATTACATTTTACAACAGATGATTCTAACAATTCTACCGACAATGAAGGTGAGGATTTTTATTTGATGAATTTAATATTTTTTTCCTCAAAAATAGACATTTTGCTGTGTTGCAGACTTTCTTAAATGTTTTCGAGTAGTTGGTTACATACAAAAGAAACGCAGGATCATGTAACATAGCTTTTCTATCACTATAAAGATCGTATAGTCTATCCCTACTTCTATGAATGCCGGGAGTGGCCCAATCAGTGAATCCGACCCTATCTCTTACTGAGTATGTTTTAAGTTTGAATATTTCATTGTGTTCTTTGTTTATAGCACTCAAGAGTTTAGCAAAAAAATCATTAGGGTCATCAGAGCAAGATATATTAGCTAAGGTTAGTTCAACTTTACTTTGAAAATTCTTAATACGGCTCTCTGTGATAGGCCTGTAGGTATATTCCTGAATTTTGTTATTATCTTTCAAATTGTAACTAAAGTTAACGCTCTAAAAGTATTATCCAAATGGGTTCAGCTATTTTGGAGGTTAGCTCAAATAAAAAACAAACATTAGGTATTTCGAAATTCGTATCCCTCAAGCTAAGCTATTTTATAGATATTACAATCTGAAATTCAATATCCTAGGTCATGGCCGTAGGGAGGGGGGGGGGTTTGGGGGTTCAACCCCCCCCGAAATGTTGAGGCACCGTTAAAAATCAAACTTGAATAGGTAAAATTTTCTCGGATACGTACTCGTACGTGGAAAGTGCGGCTTACTTTAAATAGCTATTCTCTCTTAAAAACACAAAAAATTTTTCGTCTCATTTCGTCTCCGATTAACAACAGCGCGCTCTGAGTCGTCGATGGCGGACGGGGCGCGCTCGCGCACCATGCCATGCGATTCCTATTGTGTATCTACATACATTGTACTGTATGTAAGCACTTAAATATTTCTTTAAATTATTATCTTTTGAAAACTTTTTTTCGACAAAATTCGTCTCTACATTTTAAATGAGCTGGGTGCACGAATCGCATTCATTTACGGCCGATACCAGCTAGGCAGGCAGATCACGACATTACTTTTAATTTTATGAATCAATAGACCTATTTTGTTGTCGTTCCGTAGTAATTGAATTGCTTTCTCCGTTTACTGTCATGTATTTATAATAACATACTTTTCTAAATTATTTAGTAACGGCCGAAAAGGTCACAAAAAATTTCGCGGCTCGCTCCGCTCGCCGTAAATTCGGAATTATTCTAAGCTTTTTAACAACCTTGCGAAAATGCCACAATTTCCCAAAAATTTTCAGCGGCCGCAAACACAACAAAATATCGGCGGTCACTCCACTCACTGTTATAATTTTGGCTCTAAAAGTTTCAGGGTTCGCTAATGATAATCTTTTGTCACTCTTGATTCTATTTTATAGATCATCCGAAAGGTCGCACAAAAAATTGTACAATATCATTACATGTGCACACATTGGGATTCTTCAAGGAATGCGCGCGAAGTTTGCCGGACACACAACCGGTTTCGTTATTTTCCCCTATTGCAGAATAATATAATTACCCTACAAATAAGCCATCAGTCAAGTGAAATCTTCCAAACAACTTTTTATAGAGATGAGAAATTGACTGTCTCACTCTCCTCTCGGGCAACGGTTATGTTTTGATCTTAACTTGACATAAATATCTACAATGTATATGTACATATTGGACTAAGCTGGGGCTCGCCCACGCGTGGTGATGAAGTAGTCGTTACGGCGGATATTGCCTTCATTGCAAGTCATGAGCGGAAGCGGTTTAAATATCAGAAAAATCGATAATTACAAAAGCCTAAGCTTGTTGGAATTAAAAATTCAGGCTGGACGAAGGTACTACCACGATAAATGTTTTTGCTTTAGATTTTATTGCCATTCAGAAAGTAATAAAAAATCTTCAGTATTTTTTTAATTACTTCATATACATTAAGTTATAATTTATAACGCATGAAACTTCAGTTTTAGAACTTGTTTATCCTTAACTTGAACTTTAAACATTCAACTATCAAACCCCATTTTATTATAGAAATCATAACTATCTTAACTTTAACTTCTGCGAAATGACTGCATTCGATAACAAACATTATACCCATGCTATACCGTTCAATTTCAATTTCCATCCCCATAAACAGTAAATTCTAACCCTGTGTGGGTTAGAATTTACTGTTTATGGGGTATATACTATTATCCAAGTTATAAATAGTACAACAAATAGCAGTACCGTAAGTTCGCTTGTCGCCTATGCCCTGGCTCATAAAGCCGCTGCTTCATGCAACGTAACATGTCATGCCGTAAACTCGCTACCTTACTGTGTACCTTACCTTACTGTGACTGTGACGTACACATACCTATAGGTACTGGTACCTTCTGTACTCAGCTTTGCCACAGTATTACGTAGATTGCCAGTAAACTTGTGTTGGAAGTATGCATTTTATTGTCTAAGCAAGTGTATAACTGATAGGGCAAACTTTCGAATTCTATATAAACTAAAGATACTACGCGGGCCTTCGCAAGACTTGATTTCTGAAAAGTACTCGAAAATATATTAAAATTGATCTATGGATGGAATCAAGGATCATTTCCATATATCCCATTGAATCTCATTTATGGTCCGATATTTATAATAGTATTATGATGTGATTTGTGGCAATGTCTAGTATATATTTTAACTTTACTTGAGCTCGAGTTGGTTGACCAGCGCTCTAGGAACCATAGGTCCATACTGGTCGTTACAGCCAGTTATTGACATTGCGATGATCATGATGATGATTATTTACCGCTTATTAGTTTCTCAGGTTTTTGAACTATTTTTGAAAGCTAATAAATCTTCAAAAGCTATTACGTCACAAAGTCTCGTAGGACTTCTACGGCGTAGCTCCTCGTAGCGGCCCGTAGCGTGACGTCACACGCTGCTGCTTCATTTGATTTTAAACCTAACGCTCTATAAATCATTACTCAAATTGTTGCAATCTAAAGATACGTAAAGTGCGAGTCAGCCTCGCGCATGGGCACAGGTTCTGTAGCAAATCATAATAATTTGGAGAAAAAATCGGTTTCCGTTTGACCATTTTTTTTTATTATTTTTGATGTTCATAGCAGATTTGAGAAGGAGGCCAAGAGGAGAATCCGGCTTGGTTGGGAACCTCAATGTTTGAAAATTAAAGCCGAGCTATGGAAAGAGCTATTAAATTGCCGTTTTGTCTGGATGATTTGAAGAAAACTGATCTCAAAACAAACATTTTTGTATTTTATTTCGGAGTTACATATGAATTGAGCTGATATTTAAATTTTTTGAATTTTTTGGTGACCTGCCTTGTAAGAGTATTCTTTTGGTGAGTTTTAAATGTTTCTTCATGTACAAAGTTACCGAAAGAATTAGATATAATAGAATGATAGTATAGTGAAAAATTAGAGACAAGATAGATCGGCAGCATGGGCAATCCCTGATACCCTTTGTGTACAGAACCCTAAAAACAACAGTTTTCTTTGTTTAGCCAAAGTGGACCGTTCTAAAAGCTCAAACGGCTAATCTGCCGTCATCGCGCGCGGTGATGCCGATGTCAAGCAAACAATGGACTATCGGAACCTCATTATCTGATCATCACTCGAGATGGATGCTGCGACGCACTGGCTTTTTAAAACGAGGCGGTTTTTGGGGATAGAACTGGTTTCTATTTCATCTGTAATTTACTCGTTTATCAGAGTTTCTCAACGTCACGTCAAAATTTTAGAAAAATTGCATTCAAAATCACATTTTTTTCCTGTTTCTATGATAATGGGTTTTAAAATATGCAAGTCACATAAGTACTATTTTACTAATGCATATTGTTCTTACTTATACAACGTTACTGATCTGACCCTAAAACTTATTAACAAATCGAAAAACGTAGCGTTTTCGGCAAGCAGTGCGTCCTAAAATCTCAAACCACGAATTGGATCCCCATTAATGAGTTTCCTTGCGCGCTCGCAGGCAGACAAAGCCGGGGCGGGACAATAGTCTGCACAATGGCGCGGCCAGATTTGCCTGCAAGACGATTAATTTCTTTGTGAGCAGGTCAATCTTCAATCACCCAGGGATTTTCAATTCTGAAGGTTTTGTCTGTTTGATATTGCCTATTTCCGAGCGAAGTGTTTGTTGTTTGTTTATTGTGCTTTTTATCTTGCTGTTTTGGTTTCTTTAGTAGTTATCATCATAAACTAAAGGAAATAACGAAACTTTATTGTAAAACTAGTTCAAAGGTTATTTTTAATACAAAAAAAAAAGCTAGACCATTCACACAGCATCATGTAGACCCAAGCAAGACACATCTAAATAAAATACCCTGAACATGAACATCTCTGTACAAACATAAAGAAGAAATTAATATTTATCGGAAATTACAAACCTCATTATTATTATTAGGTAAGATAAGAAAACTAAATATTTATATCACTAGTCCATTTTAATTAAATTTACTTAAATGGTAAAAAACTCGTCTATCGATAACGTGATACACGCGTGAGCTACCACAAAAAGAAGGCGAAAATTTTAAAGATGGTGATGTGTCGGCTGTTAACTCGATTACGAATTTCCAGTAAATTAGTTTACATAAATATTTTTAAAATTTTAATTCAAACCTAAGTTAAATATCCTTGACAAATTTTAAGCAAGCCATAGGTACATATTGGTTACTTAATAGATAGGAAGTAAGTTATAGCTCTCTATGGCACAGATATAGAAAGTAAGAATAAAAAACATATCATTTATCATAAGACATTATTTCGCTCGGATATTGTGACCAGCCAGCGGCCGCCGTCCATGATCAACATTTCAAAATAGAAATCAGCGCGAAGTCCTAACTTCTATAAATATAGAATTTTTTGATATATTCCAGAATAGGTATGGCTTAATTTTACAGACTAATAGAGCGATCTAGTCTAGACCGAGTATTTCTGTGTGGACAGACATTTGATATACATACTATACATAGAATTAGCCGGTGTCTAGGTTGTCTATTAACTCGTCAACTGGGTCACAGGTATTTGTGTCCACTGATTGGGATTCGGAGCTGGTATATATTTATTACTACTATTAGAGGCAGGACTTGGTGGTTTTTACATTAACCCAATAAGCTACAGATTGTAAAGGCACCTGTAGGTATTTGGTTAGTAGGTATTTGTTCAGAGCAAGAGTACAAGCTGGCTTACTCCCTATTACGTTCATAATTAATGTAGGCAGGTTAAATATTAAGTACGGACTTTGGCTAATGATTAATTTTGTATTGTTAATAATTTGAAGAATTTGTCATTTACTCTCATGTTCGGATGCCGACCTACATAGAAAGCATTTAATAATTAAAAAGAATTACATTCTTTAAGGTTAGATCTTGAAGCCTGAGTTAGGTTAATCCAGACCCTCTATAGGCGTGTCTAGTATAGTTTCATGATCTAAATACTTATAATAGCTAGGCAACAGGCACCGCGGTGTAACTGCGTCTTGTGGTCTGTAAGGCGCGGAATGCGCTGTATGAACCTACCTTACTGAAACAGTGATTTATTCTGAATTTTCACTTGGGCTCGCGATCCAACTTCATTCGGTCCGAAGTGAGAATAATAACCCTTTGCCCGGCTGCGTTATGCAACCCAAGAAGGTCGTATAGCGCAGAAATAGACAAAATTCATAATGCCTATATTTGTGCAATGGGGATATTTTTCAAACTTGTCACTTACAAATGTCACTCTTGTCATAGTAAAGGATAAACACAGAGTACCTAAAACAGTTCGGAACTGTTGCATATTTGGATCTAATCGTCATCTGAAATCATTATAGTTACAAATGAACATTTGGTTCAACTAAAAAGCCGATTGCCCCAAAGACATTGCCATTAATAATATTTGTCACAACATCGACCTATTTGTACAATAATGTAAGTTTGATTTACGCTCGCGACATTAGCGAGTCGCGTATAAAAGTCACTCGACAATTACATGCCTTTGTGCCGTATTAGACATTTATCTCGAATACGGTACTGCAATACAACGTCCGAGATGACTTATGCGCGCACTCAACTTTACTCCTAACCCTAAGCGACACCGAAAACATACGCAACAATCGTCTCTATTTAGAGGATATAAGAGTGATTGTTGCGTGGGGTTGTTTCGTCTGGAATTGGAGAATGTTCCAATTGTCTTTGCAGAGGAGATTAAATTGATTTATAAGACAGTGTTTCGTCCGTGTGACGGCCCGGGTACTCGTGAACGCAGCAGTGCTTGATGCCAAAGTTCAGACGTTTCACTGCAGATATGAACATCTTTAGGAGGAGTAGGTATCCTACTCTCCCTATAGTATGTCACTTCTGGATCTTAATTTCTTGCTAATCATATTAGCTAAGTTCCGAGAAAAAGCGAGAAGGTCACGAAGTGTGTGTGTGTGTGTGTGTGTGTGTGTTTAAAACTTTAACATTGACCAAATTTCCCTATCCAGGACTGGTAACGTATTAAGCAAAGTGGAAGGCAAGCATGACGTATGAATGAAACATTTTGACGTTACATCTCAGTTTCAGTTTGCATTTAAAATCAAGGCAGTAAAAGTAGTTTTGCAATGGCCGTCCGCCGTCCGCCGCTGTGGCGGAGACCTATTCGTGATCGTTCGAGTTTTACGCCTGCGACTCCCTTTTGATGCGATGCTAAATCATCGGTGATATATTGCAGGATCCGCGAATGTTTCCGCGTAAGAATTAACTGTAAGCTGTAAAAAGATAGTTAAATTTGATGTGAATGATGAGAATTTCATATGAATGAGATATATGTCGACTTTACAAAGGAGTGTGCGATATCTGACAAAAGACTGGAAGGATATGGACTGTCGTAAAGTCAAGTGATTTAAAATTAACTACATAAAATGTTAACTTCGTAGTGACAGATTTTAATTGCGCGTTAGGATTGAACGGCAATACACTGATTGATGTCTTAAGAGGAACTTTATTTTAATGAATGGATTTTTTATGACGAGACATGACTCATACATAATTTTATATTGTTCATATAAAAGCAAAGCAGCTAAAGACAGTCAATTTCATTCTTGGGTATCCCAGGAGGTATTCAAGGCTGTCGTAAGGTTCGAGGTTCCCGATCTAGTTTCCCCCAACCTATCATCATCATTGTAAGTTAACTGGTACACGGCGGCCACCCTGAGGATCGCCATCGCCTCCTGTACATTCACCATTGCAAAGATGATCTTTCGTTCATCTTTATGACTCACGAACTTAAAGACAAGCTTTTAATGACATGAGTAACTCAACATCTAAGATATTTTAAGGTCATTATGAATGTGCGGGTTAACTTCGAGCCTTTGTTGTGTTGGAATAACACCAACGTGTCATCCCTAAACGAATTTATCAGGGTGAGTGAATTCGTCAAACTACGATAGTTTTTATACTAAAATATTGTAAGCTCTTTGACATAAGTCAGGACAACAGCGACTGTTCAATTATTAGCACTGACATGAACCAAGCTAGTATCGAAGTATCACATTATATTGTATGAATGATCTCGCGAGCGTGTCCTGTCTACGAGCGAGAGAGTTGGCGGGCGAGCGCCAGTTGTGGCGGGGATTGGTCAAGGTTGTACAGTGCAGGTGCATAGAGGAGTATATTGATACTAAACAGTAAGTATTTTTGTTGCAGCTTGTGTCTGAGGCTAATTATTTCTGATATGTTTTGTTAGCTCTATCTGTGCTCACTTATTTTTACTTCTCTTGTAAAGAAAAATATTTGACACTACAAAAGAAAAACGTTTCATTATTTACTTATTTATACGTTATTACAGTATAAATTGAATGAAATCATAATACATACATATGTATGGTTCAAATCTTTTTGCATTTCGCAACGTTTGCAACATCCCAGTCCGCAACAAACCAAGCTCTCTATGCTAGTGATGTTCCTTGCCCCGAAATAACCACCGATTAGCGCTCGATCGATGTTCCAGGAACGACACTTGGCTCTGCTAAATCATTCACGACCCTATCCATCGAACGTGTTCTGATCAGAGGCTGACATCCGGACAAGACATCTGCACTCAGGGTATTTTCAGTAGACAATGTCCACTCCGCCATTAGGCTTTCTTTAGCAATGTGTGGGTTCAAGGTGTGGCTGGAATAGAATATACAGCGTGATAATCCTTCAGTTTAAGTTGATAGAGGCAGGGCATTGAGGAACGCGAGGCTCGTTCTGTTATTATCTACTAAATATATTTTTGTGCTTATGTCCTAAAATAGTTTAAAAGAACTTACGTTGGTCCGGTCGTTACGCCAAAACCATCACAGGAAATATATCTGAAAATAAAGAAACGTTTTTATTATATCATACTGAGGTCATTTTCACTCCTTATGGATTTTAGCGATACACTTTGAAATTAAGCTGGAATGTGTTGATGAATTCAAGAAAATTTATATTTTCGATAGTAATCAAAATCAAAGGAAATAAGAAAATAATCAGCCGTATCTGATAGAAATCCCCCAGAGAAACATTTATCAAACTATAATAATATTCATTATGAATAGAGCGCAACTCCACTCCGCACGATAGCTCCGAGATAGCTTAATTAGAAGATTCTGCAAGAGCCATCCTTGTAGCTAATGACGGGAAACAACAAACACTAAACATGTTTACTTGAGAAAATACCATTTCTTGAGCTGACAATAAGGATATTAGCTCAGTAATTACGCACCCAATCAATTGAGGTGTAACAATTCAATTCTAGGCTGGTGCTGCGCGCGCGCACATAAACCGCGCGTAAATAAACGCTCACTTTAATTATACCGTTCAAAGACCGCCGATGTTTACTCACGGTAAGGGTTTCTGGAAGATTGGCGACGGATTGTAGCGGCCGTGATAAGTACATTAGACATTGCAATGTAATGCTTCGATAAGCGTTAAGAAGCATGCTAAACAATAATCTTTGAAAGAAATTCAAGTGGAGAGATACCTACCCAATCAAATTATGCGAAATTATTTTTATTTTAAGTCAGGAATTAACAAATCTACCAGGATGCCGTCAATTGCATTTTAAATTATCGCTTATTAACCTGCGTTACGATAGTCCAAATGCATGTTTCGCAGATAATAATTCATGACGCATAAATTGCGTTAAGTAAATATCTATATTTAATAGGAAAATGGCCATATTTTGCTAATTTATGAAGAAGAGGTTCGGCTGGCGTCGCTGCTCTTTTCTCCGCTATAGAACGCCGGCCGCTTCCTCTGAGACGGTTCCCTTGCTTATTTACGACTCGTTGAAACATTTCCAATAAGCCATAAGTCATCCCCTGACGTGAACACGTGACTAATTAAACTTAAGGTTGATAGCTCATCAGTGGGCTGAAATTAATTTTTGAGAAAGGGCTGTAAAAGTGCTATAAAATGGATCGATTTACGTGCGGCGGGCGCTTGATGCAGGACCGTCGTCGCGTCGGCCGCGGCCTGTTGTAGCTTGGGACGTATTCATCATAGGGATGGAAACTATCTTCAATTGATTTAGCACTAAACTTCAGCTTAATGTCACAAAAATTGGATAATATTCTCTAATTTTACATTGGTCTTTTGCTTTTTACATTGGTCTTTTACTTATTTTTTTTTTGGTAAAACCTTGGTCTCATCGATGCAGAAAGTATTAATTCACATACGAGCATAAGTAACACTAGAGGTATGTTGCACAAATAACCATTTTGATGGTAAATTCCGAGCCACCACCATGACCGACCGTCGCGCTGCAATGTCCGAAAGTCAGAACCAGAGAGGCTGAAAAGGCAAGTTAATTAAGGGGATGTTTCGTCTCCCTGAAACTACCCCAAGAGCGAGGTGTCCCCGTTTAGGAATGGTTATGGGACGTCGCGCCCGAATCTTATGCAAGACCAGTTACTACTCTAACGAAGAGAACAGAATGTAACCGACCAATAGAGATGCATTGTATTTCGCATTTTCTAGGTTCATGGGATCGTGGTGCATGCATAATGAACTATTTTTTTTTGTAATCATAGAAAGAACAGCTTTTTTTCTAGTTTGATATTTAAAGTTGGAAACCTTAAAAGTTTTGTCCTGCGCACTTATTTGGCATATCACTGGTGGTACGTGTTGGGGTAGAAAGTGCTGCGTCACGGCGTGTTCATCATTCTAATTCCTTTGAGACGACATCGCTCGTCTGCCCCGCGCGCGACTCAAACTCCGCGCCGGTGCGTTCCACTTGGCACCCGGATTATTGTGCAAGGCAGGAGAATAAATGCTAAAACTTCTGATGGTACCATGGTAATAGACTCTAAATCTGATTTTATCAAATATCCCGTTGAAATCATAGATGACCTTACAGGAAAACTAATTGTTTAAGTTATTTTGAATTACCAAGAATTAACATACAAACGCATAATTCTCTTAAAAAACAGATGCATAACAGACTAACGGAGCATAATTTTAATGGTTACGCTCAACAATTATTTCCAACCGAAGGTTGCCTGGAAGACATCTCTTCTAAGCGATAGGGCCACCCTTTGCATTGGTCTAATCTATAGGTATGTTCTTATTTTGGTGTATGTACATACACCAAAATACAATAAATCTTTTTTTGTATTGTATTGTAAAATTTGTCAAAATAACGAGCATTTGCTTTGTTTAAAACTTTTATATTCAATAAATATCTTATTTAAAATTAGATCGTTTTGGCAAACGCATATTCTGATTATTGGGCACCAACCGCAACGCACCCTTCAATGACAGACGCCGACAAAGCGACCGACAGACAACAGACCGATCATTTCTAATTGTGTGATTTGATACCAAAACTCATTGTTGACCGCATCGAGAAATTTTAATCATCATCTGTTCAGCATTTATCTTGCGAGATAGTTTCACGATTTACACTGAGCGTAATTAAAGTAACGATTGTTTGTGTAGCGGGAATTGTGTTTGTGTAGCGGGAATTGTGTTTGATTTGGATTTTTGGAGATTTTTATAATCTGATAAATCAAACTATTTTGAAGATATTTTGTCATGATTGCGTTAACGAAGTTACCTCCTGTCAAAGAACATTATGGACATAATGCAGATTATCATACCTACTTCTTCATTGCAGAGAAAAAATCTTCGAAGTATTTTATGTTACACTTCGAAAAGTTTTCGAAGTGTAACATAAAAAGTATGACAATATCTTCACACGTTTTACATTTCTTGCCCAACAAACAAAATGAAACACAATCACAAAATCACAATTACAGCGTATCAAGCACAAAAAACCCGGCGATGATACCTTTGTGTTTTTTGTAGATGATTCGTCATTTCGTCAATCATTCGATTGAGTGATCCTCTCCGTGCCGATCGATGACTTCTAATTGTGATCTTTTATTCGGCGATTAATAAATACTTGTACGTGCCGCCCGCGCCGCAGCGTGACTCGCCGGGACCGAGGACAGCTCTGACAAAAACAATGTTTATTATTCACATCTCTTGTGCGAAACTTCTAAAATGACCGGCCGGGCCGTCCCCTCGCCTGTCGCCCAACATGGGAATCTCTGTCGTTTCTATAATTATTGTATATTTTCTTTACTTTTCACTTTTATAGTAAGTATCTGCATTACTCGTAGTAACAAAATTTTTACCACCACCTTACTTAAAATTACAAAAATAGAGAAAATTTACTCAATTTTATGACAAAATTTATTAACAATACCATTATTACAATAACGAGCTTTTGAATATGTTTCAAGGGTTGCTATCGGTTCGGACAAAGTTTATTGGGATACAGTGTCCCAATGGACACTTTTGATTTTAATATTTTTATTTACTGTCGATTCGGGCACTGTCTAATTATTGAAGTTGTGGAGTACAGTCAGGTAAAAAACATTTCAGCAAAATTTAATATAATGTGATAAAGCTAATAGAATCGCACAAAACTACTAAACCGATTTAAAAAATTATTTCACCATTAGAATCCTACGTTACCTCTGACTAACATAATTTAGAAGAAGATAAATATTTTAAAGGTTACATTACACTGGACTAGAACAAGATCAGTGTTCGGGAAGAATTCTGCAAGCTACTACTAGTAAAGCAATCTGATCAGTATTTTTGAATCAAAATAATGACTTGTTTAGCCATAGTGAAAGTGGGGTTAGCATAGACTCAATGGTTGGTGTCAGTCGGAGGGAAGCGCGGCGGCGCGGCGGGGCGGGGCGGGGCGGGCGGCGGCAGCGGCCCTGTTGAATGCGGGACCACCACACGTTGCACCAGTTTGGGGACATTTTACGCAGGGTGGAATAAGGTAAAGTTTTGGAAAATCATCAAAATAATGTAAATTAATGTGCGTTTATATAAAACCTTTTGAGCAAGCGAAAACTATAAATATTTTTACTTATTACTAAAAATAAATGTCTCATAAATAATGAGAATTTTGAAATTTTACAAATAGATTCAATCTGACAAACAACCTGACAAACAAACAAATTCATGTAGTCTTCTTAACACTATAGAAGGTCGATGGAGGCGCAGTTTTGTAATTTATCCCGAAACTCCCGAATAAGCAGACACCCCCAAAAGCCACCCGTTAAGTGACGATGATCGACAAAAATGAAGAGCAATTTTATTAACACGAGCTTTCATCAATTTGAAGAAAAAATACAAGTTGGAATATAACAAATGATGTTGTTTGCAGCAGAAAGGGAAAATGGGCCCACAGAAAGGCTTTTAGGGCTGCGACATCCGGCTTTTGAGGAAATCCGAACTTAATGCTGCTAGTTTAGATACAATGAACCAAAGTTTAAATTAGAGAAAAACTTTATATTAACACATAAACTCATTTTATAACGAGATATTTACCATGATTTAGGTTTTAAATTTTTTTGTTTTACATGATAAAAATGAAGGCCTCGGTAATAAAAATTTATGAAACAACCTGGAAATCTTTCTATAAACAAAAGCAAATAAATCATCAAAATCTAACAACAGTGCAGATATTGAGTACCATACATACAATACATACATCCGAACTGTGTTCTTTTCGCTTTCTTATAGATAGATAGATAAAAAATTATTTGTACAACAGAAACACATACAATGTAAGTACATTGATATACAATATTAAACATTAGTACATTTCTTTTGTTTTTCGTCTTTGCAAACATGATCCGTCCGTCTTTTCCCGACAGCACTAGCGAGCCTGAAAAGGCCGTGATGTATTATGGCCTGATCCATTGCTCGCTACTTAGACACCTATTGATGTGACATGATTCGCCTTTTCGCTTCTCCGTGAAAGGCCTGGCCCAGCGCTGGGGTGTTCACTGTTCGGCAGCGCAAACAGACCAGGTGTGCGTCAAGGTGAAAAATGATTTTGTTCTCAAATGGTAAGTGTTAAGTGTTTCTATGGAGTTTGGGGAATTATCCTGTGTTATGGAGAATGGGCCCGATTTCACAAAGAGCATTTTGATTGAATGGTGGATTCTTTATTTTGTACAATCATAATCATCATCCCGATGGGTACTGTGCTACGCGTATCTTATCTTTTATAGTAGTTTTGTTACTTTATCTGTAGTGACTTTTACGTCTTGACTATAGTTTAAGCGATTTTAGTTAATCTTAGTGTCATCTGTAACGATGTTATTTCTAAATTAACATTCATGTGGTTATTTGTCCAACCAATAATTTGTTATTTGCGCATTTATTCCCGTCTTCAAAGTATTACTTTGAAAATGAGTTGTGCTTTTGCTTGCCATGCTCTACTGAACATACGTTGACCCCCATCCCATGTATATTGTCCATATAATTGCATCATTTTGAGAAAGATGAAATTTGAAGGGAATCCTCTTACTACAGAACTTCTGTTAGAAAGAGATTTTTGAAAATTCCATCCCTAAGAGTGAAAACAGTGGATGATTTTTTTTGGTATTATTATAATCCCTTTTCCGACAGAGAATTCTAAACTACTGTATACATGCTCCAGAATTTTTCAGAATATTCCGGAAAATGAGGTGAACTGAGTTTTTAATATTGAAGGTTCTTAGTTCGTCGGCTCCTTATTTAAATGTCTTTATCGCTGTAACGTGCACTAAGAAAATAATTATTACATATACTTGTTTCAAAATATAGTACGTTTTCAAGTCTATAGTATATAATTAGTCAAAATTTTCAAAAACAATTTTTTATTGTTATTTATTTTTAAATATAAGTGACTCAACTTGCTTAAAATTGCTGAGAAATACTCAAAATTAAGAAACTTAATTTACACAATTTCAAGATTTTTTAAAATATTCTGAGAGTTTGGTAAATCTAAGGGGTATTAAAATTGGAGATATCTAGCTCGGTAACGTATTAAAATGGTTGTAACTTGTAAACATGCGGAGCTAATGACCAATTTTATGTAATTAGAGAACAAACAATAAATTATTTAAGTTACCTATCTTTTTTTTTGCCTTATTAATTATTTATTTCATACACGCAAATGAAATCGCCGGGTACCTAAGTTAGTTTACTGTATTAAATTTGAATTGCCAAAACACTAATATTTCAAACCAAAAAAAAACTGAAAAAATCTAGAAAACCCCTTATTCCTTCAGAAATTGAAAACAGAACACAACATTTGGCTCAAAACGCGGAATTATTTAGTTTAGTTTAGCGGAATTAGTCACATCTCTACACTCGTCACAGGGCAAGTGCGCCGAGTCATCTCCACGTTCCCGTGCAAGGGAACGTGAGCTTTACTGCGGTGGACTTTGAATTCACTTCAGAGATACACTCTCGTGATGTATCTGCGATGCAACTTTGAATGGTAATTTTGACAAATGTATCTATACTAATGTTATAAAGAGGAAAGATTTGATTGTTTGTTTGTTTGAATTGAATAGGCTCCGAAACTAATGGACTGATTTGAATTATTTCGCCATTAGAATCCTAAATTTTCCCTGATAGGATGATTTTATAGGCTATAGAATATTCTCAAAAAATTAAGGGATTTGCATGAAAAATAATGTTTTTGTTAAATACCGTGCGAAGCCAAGGCGGACCACTAGTTTTATATAATTTTAATTGCCATCTCACGGACGTGGAAAGTATCTTCCTCATTTCTCAATCAGATAGACTTTCGTCCAATCAGCCAGAATCAGTTAAATATAATAATCGTTAAATTATATGAATACAAAAACGTATAAAGCAGAAATAGGTATCTAGGCAAGAGTAGGCAGGAATGTACCTATCTATAGAAACTAATTCTATTTTGTAAAAATATATGAGGTCAACGTCCAAATAAACATAAATCCAAAGGATCCAAAGGTCCATCAGAAAAACTAAGAAGATAAAAATAAAATCAATTGAAATTCATAAAAAATATTAAATTAGTAATAAATAAACATTATAGAGCCACCAATCATGAAATGGTATTATCATAATTGCCCATAATTACTTTATGTTGGAAGTTTAGAAGATTATGATGGCGGTGTCTATTTGCATAAAATATTGACACAAACTTAGGATTTATCTACACCGGAAACAGGGATGATAACATCTCTAACTCCTAAAGTTAGTTAAGGAACTACAAATCTCGTCGAAAGAAAAAATAAAAACAATGAGCAGAAAGCTATAAGCATCGATTTATTAGAAAACATTAGTTTTTTAGCAGATTTTGAAACCCTCTTCTACCGGTGAGCATACGGGTTTCGTTGTGAATGCGGCCATGCGTAGGATTATCATAAAATATTGACATAACGATCAGTACAGTGATGACAAATAGGAGAAGTGACACCGAGTTCAGCGGGTTTTGGACGACATTATTCTGTGGAACGGACTCTGTGGAAGAAACTATTTGAAGAACACAATCTGATGTTGACCAGAAAACAGGTCTTAGACCCAACTTGTCCTGTAGAAGTTTTAGTGGTCGTTGTTTTTCACGTTTTTTTTTACTTCTCACTTCGGTATCGTACCTACTAGGAACCTACCTATTTCAGTTATTTTCAGTAGGTTAGTAAATTTTAGTAGATTTTTTCTTTTGTTTATGTGTGTATATTTCTCTGAATAGTTCAAACAACATAAGTATCTACTTACTTAGGTCTTATTTGCTCCAGACAAACCTAGGTAGGTTGTTTTGAATAAAATGGAGCCACTTACCCCACTGTCTATCAATTGGTCACTTCAAATTCAATACAACCTTATCAATTGTTAGGTATAATATAAAAACGGATCCATTTCCGATTGGCCACGGTTCGTCTAATGAGTGATCGGTCGTTTCCATCAATTACCTCCACGCATGCTAAATCGGTTAATGTCTCAGTGAGTTTACCGTGGTAATTTAATCGAGTCCTATCAAAAAGTGGGCTTTTAACGGTTGGGCTAGGGGTGTTAGAAAAAGGCTGGCTTATAAATTCACACAGTTGCTCTCAGGGTGCTTTGGGAGGCATCTCTGTTGTAGAGCCGGGAGACATCCAAACTGAGGTATCACAATTGTGGTTGCGAAGAAGACACGGCGCAGCGCACAGTTGAACAGTGCTCGCGTCTCTCGATAATAGGTAAGTCGGTATTGGAAATTTTTGATCCCTTTCAAAATATTTTAAAAAGTAAGAAACCTATGTTATTAAACCTGTTATTACCTCTATTTGATAACAGTATTTAAAAATATTTTTTGTTATGTACACACCCATAAACACTTTAATTTCTCCACACTTTTGATTCGGTAGGTCTAAAATTACGTAAAATAATTTGTTCATTTTCATTTTTTTTTTAATCTTAACAATAGCACTTGCCGTGTGGTGCCGGCATAGAATTTCACCACCCCAACTCTTCCCGTGGGTGTCGTAAGAGGCGACTAAAGGACACACACCGGGGGTTAGGGGAGGCCTATGTCCAGCAGTGGACTGTTATAGGCTGGTGATGATGATGATGAATAGCACGAAATATGTTATTATTTTAAAGTTCAAATTTATAGCTGCAGTAGTTGCTGAGATATATTATAAACTAGCAGCCCGCCCCGGCTTCGCACGGGTATTTTAAAGAATTTTAAGTTCTTACACACACACACACGTTAGATAAGGTACTTTATTATTGAAGTTTTCATAAGGATCACTAACTTTAAAAATATTCTATAGCCTATGATTATCATTCTAATGATGATTTTTTTTCCAAAAAGGTCCATTAGTTTCAGAACCTATTCAATTCAAACCACAAACAAACAATAAAATCTTTCCTTTTTAAAATTGTACCTTTACCTCCTTTACTTATATAAAGACTTTTCTCTCGCACCGCTATATCGCCTACATCGCATGGTTTGTATATTTAGTGACATTGAGTTTCCTCTCGCACCCTAGTAACGAATTGTGATGTCTATGACAATCCATAACTGACACTGGCGGAGTCGTCGTAGCAAAAGCGGTGCCATAAAAAAAGAAGTTGAAGTTGAGTCACAGCAAAAGCGAGCAGCGCAAAAAAAGAAAAAAAAAAGAAGTTGATTTATATAGCGCTATGGTTTTATTATTGAAGATCTCTAACTTTTTTGAAAATATTTTATAGCCTATGTTCATCACGGAAATTTTAGGATTCTTATGGTGGAAGAATTTTTCAAATTGGTCCAGTAGTTTCGGAGCCTATTCAATTCAAACAAACAAACAAACAATCAAATCTTTCCTCTTTATAATATTATTATAGAAGATAGAAAACAGGACAGAAAAAGCGAGACCATAAGGACCTCAAAACCCTAAAAGTTGGAGATTGCTAGAAAGTTTTTTGAATGAGATACTAAAGGATTTAAAAAAAAATTGCAACAACATGAATTGAATGCAAACTTTGATGTTATTATTAGCTACCTCAATTAGTTTAGTTTGAGTATGGTTATAATTTTTTTTATTATTATTTAATTTATAGTTCAATCGCCACAAGCAATTATTAACGTCCAATAGAATGGCAATATCGAAGTCTGCATAGATGCTTAAGAAAAAGTACCCGTGAAACCACTTAATTTATTATTCCAAACTGTTTTAGACCTCATTAGTACTCAAATTGTATCATCGCTTGACACGTTTCCCATTCTGTGATTTCCCGATGTGTTTGCGCATCAGTGCGCACGCGACCGGCGCGGCGACGTAAAAAGTAAAACTATAAATTAATGATACATTTCGATACATACAGCGCAGCGGTGGAGGACGTTTACATCAAACGATTTTAGTAGAAAGATATGAGTACGACTTTTTTTTTTAAATTATAGGTATGCCTGTGTGATAAGATCCTCGCACCGGGTTTTTTTAAAACCTTTTTGTAGTAGGTAGTGTAGGTAGTTAAATCAACTAAGGTTTAGCCACCAGGATGTAGGTATGTATAATTGTGAGGTGAGGTAGATAGCTTTACTCTATAAGTATTTAGGGTTTCGGTAAAGAACAAAACCCGGTCTCGCTCTGTCCGTCCTGTTTTCACTTTTGAATATCTCAGCAGCTACCGAAAATATTTTATATTACTTGAATTTAAAATATTAATAAATATTATGTGGTAAGAAAAATACAAATATGTACCTATGTAAAAACTAAATAAGTATATAAATATTTTCAGTAAAAATTGTGGGGTCGACATTCAAACAGAGACCTACTAGGTAAAACGGGGTATTGAATGTAAGCACATTTCAACTTTTCGAAAGAAAGAGTCGTACTTATCTATTTATCTATATATTTTTGAACCTTTCGTCCTTTGCTCTGAAAATTAAGAGAGGATTCCGAATTTTATAAGAACAGAGCGATCCATCTAAATGTGATATACCTACTGTTTATATAAATTACTTATATTAATCGAAAAATGAATCTTACCTTCACCTATTCTTTGATGAACAAATCTTTAGCCAAGTAAAGCCTAGAATCACAGAGAGTAGGTACCTATGTATGTGTTATATTTTTTGGCTACTTCCCATTTGGTAAACCTCAAACTTTACCTATTAAAAAGTTGCGTTTGGTAAACAATTTGTTACTTCATACATTTATTCCCATTTGGTAAACCATGTTTGTATTATTATTTTAGTGCGGTACAGTCAGAGTCAAATGCATAGTGAAATGAGATATTGGTTTTGAAATGCTTCAAAGTCTTGAGATAGAATCTCGATCGTCAAAAAGAACGGCTAATCAAGAAGCATGTAAAAAAAAGTCTGTCAAAATACCAAGTGCCGCAAAAGAAGCACCGAGCGGGTACTCAGGTAGGGAACTGGGTACTATTGTCTTTACCATCGTTTTAGATAAAAGGTGTGAAAGAGATAGTAATAAGTATGCCTAAATTATACTTATTTGTAAACAGGATTCGCCTTATCAGTTTACTCGTGTTATGCATATATCAAAACGAAGAAAAAAGTCCATCCAAAATGATCGGCGATTACAAAAGTGGAAAAATATCATTGGAAATTTGTTTGAACCAATTATCACGAGTTGCTTGTATTATTACTCTATATTTTTTTTTATTGATTTTTAACATTGTAGTCTATATTTTTGTTAACATGCCAAATCGATGATTATTGTATATTGTTGATTTTTTTATATTTGATTTTGCATGTAATCTTTTGAAATAGTCAAATTGAACTCTGATTTTTCTTGATTTTTAAAACAAGTTGATTTTACTATAGACTATAGTTTTATAAAAAAAATGTTTGAACAAATTATCTAGAATTGCTTGTACAACTTTTTAATTTTTTGATTTTTAACTTTGTATTGTCGTCTGTTTTTTTATGTAAATATACCAAATCTGTGATTGTTTATTTTATATAGTTGATTTTGCATGTAAATATCTTATGTTATGAAACAATTTTAGAACTAATAAAACTTGTGATTGAAATAGTGAAATTGAACTGTGATTTTTCTTGATTTAACAAAAAGTTGATTTGACTTCATTCTATAGTTTTATACAAAACACCTTTGAACAAATCATCTAGAATCGCTTGTATAACTTTATATTTTTTATTGATTTTTAACTTAGTAAGTGTAGTCTGATTTTTTATGTTAATATACCAAATCTGTGATTGTTGTTTTTTCATATTTTAGTTGATTTAGCATGTATATATCTTATGTTAAAAAAATTAGGCACTAATAAAACTTGTCATTGAAATAGTCAAATTGAGCTGTAATTTTTCTTTAATTATTTTAAATTTGATTTTACTTTATATCTTAGTAAAACTGTAAAGAAATGTTTGTAAGCGCTACTTTTTATTTATGTTTCATTGTACTTACATGTGATTAAAATATGTGACAATATTATCATCAGTTTCGTGTTTGATTTTTTACTTGACTGTACCCATTTCAATTAAAAGTTTACCAAATGGGAAACAATACATGTCATTACTTAAATGTTTACGAAATGGGACTGAATGTATGACATATAAAATGTTTACCAAACGCAACTTTTTAGTAGGTACAGTTTGAGGTTTACCAAATGGGAAGCTTACCAAATGGGAAGTAGCCTATTTTTTATAGTTTTACCTTTACCACAAATGAATAAACTGCAACTTATCCATTCGTTATATTTATACGATCTATTTTGATGTTTTCTTGAGTGTCACTCCTTTATATTTCTATCCAACGCTCATAGGTTTTTTTCTTTCTTATTATCTACTACCTATATACATTTTATATATTCATACCTAACCATATGCAGCATTCGTTGTAAAAATAGAATAATGACCAATAACCTGAATCGGCCAGCAAGTCGTGTCGCCGACACAAAATGGCGCCGACTCAGAACTCTCCCGCTATCTCCTCGGCAGCACTACCTACGAGTATACCTAACCACAAGCACCACTACTATCTGTATTGTTAAACGCACATTAAACGTGTATAATCTTAGCTCTAGACGTGAATTTAATTTTAGACAAAATGTGTAACACTCTAGACATTGTCTCTGATATATTGAATGAGGATCAAGCAGAAGGGCTCTTTAGGAACTTGGCTGCTTAGACCTGAATTGTTGCGCATCATACGAACTTTCAAAAAGTGAAGTATTATTGGTCTCACCTATAGGTATCAATATTATAAAGAGAAGATTCAAGAAGAAGAAAGCATTGGTTGTTTGATTGTTTTGTTTGGATTGCTCCGAAACTACGGGGAGAAAGTTCTTACAACATTAAAATCGAAATTATCCTTGATAAACATAGGCTATAGAATACTCTCAAAAAAGTTGGAGGGAGACGTATGAAAATTTCAATGACGTTATCCAACGTGTACCTATTTATCTGTGTGGAAAAAGTTATGTAGAAAGTAGGTTCTATTCAAGTCAACTTCGGGAGATTTTTGGTTGGTAATTAGACTTAAGTACCGACAAAAAATCTCTCGAAGTTGACATTGTATACCATCATCATCAGACCTATAATTTCACTGGTGCTACACAAAGAAGGTATGACAGGTTTCTCGGGTTGCTAAGAGACTCTGATACAATTACTACGAAAGTATAGGTACATTCTGACGCGTAATGCTGTAGGTAAGTACGTATATTCGTCTGACTGATAACATGAGCCGATAGGTAGATGAACTCCTTTTCAATCAAATGAAACTTCTTACAGTACAACTTATTAATTAATTCTCATAAAATCTAATTATCCTCCAGTGATCGATCACTAGATTGTGTCAACGTCATCGCGTGACTGACGGACGGACAGTCGATTGGATGTGATTACTGTGCACTTTCTTGGGCTGTTTGTATGGACGGGTCGTCTGCATGTGACTGACAGGAGCTGGACTCATCTTTGATCGATTTACGCTTTGATCTGAATAACGGATGTTATCACAACGCTAACTTGTAAGTACCTTTTTCAAAGAATACAACCTTCTGGGAATAGTCAAAAGAAACAAATAACTAGTGAACGTAATTGCAACAGTTGAGTTAACTGTATATTGTTGCAAATAATCTAAAAGATAGCTCTACGGATCCAAATTAATAGCAACTGGAAGCGTCCCCAAGATGCTGTTTATAAATGCACCACATACACAGACTTCATTAAAACACATTTTTTTAATATACAGGGTATCCGTTAAATTATGGATAACCCTTTAATGATACTTGCGATTGGCAGCGCAAACACTCATGAAGAAATAAAATAAATCTATCTGCTACCATCTTGAGATTTTCTAAGACTTATTTTAATTTTCAAGAATTCAATGAAAACAGTTAAACATAAAATATTTTTCAATGCGCGATGGTAAAGTCAATTTTATTTACGGTTACTCCCAGAGAAAATCAATTCGTTATGATTGTTTTGGAGGCGCAGTACCCAATAATGTTAACAAAGGTTTGCATCAAATTTCGTATTATTTGTTTTAATCCTCGTCTGCTGCAGAATTTTTTCCCTAAGTGAACTATCTATTCATTACCGGACACTCTATATCACTTACTATTGAGTACCTATTATTAGACATAGATTATTAACATTACCTAAACATAATACATATAATTATTCATAAAATTTGTTAAAGATACTTTATCTATTTACTTTAAGATTTACCTATGTACAATAGAACACTATCCGTGAGAACGGGTGTTCCATTGCGTATGAGATGCTGTTTGCGACACAGTTTGTCTACAATTCATTTCATTTCATTCATTTCATTTCATTTCATTTATTCGCAAACAATTTACAATTTTGTCGGAATTTCTTTACAACTAAAACATCTTTCTCGAACAAAATTACAAGTATTTATCCAAGATTTAAGCTACTACAAACTACCGCAACCATCATCGAGTCCCAAGAGTTATTACAATCGTATGCACAAATCGAATACATAGTCATTTCCTTAAAATTGTTGTCATTACCCAACCATGGGTTGCTATTCTAGTAGAATAAAGATTTAATGATTATATAGACCTATTATAATCATACGTCTAACAATACTAAATAATCCGAATTATTCTCGAAATAGAATGTTGCCACGGCAAAAACATTAATTTGCTCGCGGTCACTCAAGTGCAGAGCTGATTGATTCGAATTTGGAACGACTGATTGACAGCTGACCGGTACACTCGCGTTCAACGTTCATGTCGTAAATAGGACGGTAAACGCGGAATTAATATTAATTCGGAATTGATGGACATACCAATATTGTTTGTTTGCGCTGACGAAACAACAAACTCACGTATAGCTTCGCACGGTTTTGCGTAAAAATATAACTAACTCTTAAATATTGCACAGTTCTACTAGGTGTTTACATTATGTACTATGTTCCATCTAGGTACTTCACCCTCGAAATAAACACCGTTGGCATCAAGCAAGCGTCTCAACGTCTTCACAACTCATTAGCCCCCTTGCCTCCCCCGCCCCTCCCCCGGGACGCCCCGCCCGCTTGTAATTAACCGAGGGCCATAAATTGACCCTAACTGTCATATCATATTGATTTAGTCCCGGGAACCTACGCCAGAGCTTTCGTGAAGGGAAAAATTAAAATTGTTTGGATTGACGCTTTTGGGATGGAAACTTCTTGAAGCGAACGTAGCTTCCTTAATTGAAAAATATGTATTGGTTTGTTTATTCACCCACATAGTTGATTAGACGAATAATGTAAATGCGAAATAAAAAGCTTACCTACCTACTATATTTTTAAATGTGTCCTTTTTATTTCCCAGCGTTCAAAAGTAATACTCGTAACACAAAATAATACTCGCTCTATACTACGCAAGTGATTCAAAATTAGTCCGAAATTTATTAACTATTCTATTTTTGAAATGTAACTTTGAGTTGCCACTTCTCCATTAATTTTATTGCTGATATAAAATTACTATCATCGTTACGTATTTTAATTCCTATACAAAAATGTGATGCCTTATGCAAGTAGTTAGAATGATCTAATTTAGCCCACTCGGGGCGGTGGAATGAAGTGAAGACAGCGTTATTGCCGCGCTGCAGCGATTGAGACTGTCAAAACAACGCTAACTAGCGAAATCGAACAACATTCGGCCGGCGGATGATAGAAAACAAACATTTACTTGCCATTCTTAAACAGATGATTCGATTCAACAAACATTATTGAACGAATTTACGGCCCATCGAGATCAAAGTCGTATCACAAAAATATCTATTCCAATCAAATAGGCGAGCGGGGCTCCTCTCCCACAGACGTTAAGGCGCAAATTCGTATGCGAGATCGCTCCGATAAGCGCGGATTCCCGCTGGCAGCCATGTTTTTTTCGCGCCAACAATCGCGCGCGTCCGGTGTTGCCACATTCTAGAGTTTTCCTCATCGTCGTACTAATTTTGATTGAACAGATTTCTTTTGTTTATTTCGTATATTTTTCATAGATGATGATTTTAAGCCTGTATGATCAAAGATTTAAAGTTTGGCCTTGATATTACCGAGTGAAATTAATCAGCCGGTGCAAAAGAAGACGGTTTGTTTAGAATAGTATTTTTATTAGACATGGAATTAATGAATGTATAAACGTTGTAATGAAATTACACATCTGCACTCCAATTTATCCCAGTATGGTTCTTCTAAAAAGTTGCGTAATTTTGTATAAGATTGGCTCACAGAGAATGGCCCTCTCACGAAGGCCCATAGCCGCGCGCCGACGAAATTGACTGAAAATGAACGAATGAATTTTAAATCCGGATCAAATTGCTTTTGATCAAGCGCGAGTTTTGACGATCACGTGTGAACGTTACCTGGTAGCAGGAGGATAATAGGAATCTTGCTTCAGACCGGTGACAATTTATCGATGGAATAAAACTTGTTTTAGACTCCAGAGTCTGGGGTATTTGGAGGCAGTAAAAATTCCAATTGATTTCACATCTTGGTATTGTGAGGCATAAATCGTGAAATGTGTCAATTAACTCAAGTTTAATGTAGTATTTATGTAAATGGCGGCTGACGGACGGACGAACGTAGACAAAAAGAGACGTTTGACAGAACACGACTAAACGCATTTAGATAAATACTGGTGTTCACGTCCCCACGGAATATTTATATCAAAAGAATTTAGTTATAATGTTGTCGAATTGAAAACAAAGTTATGAGAAAGTTATGGGAGGCTCTCAATGCATAGCCTGGGTAATGTTTAATAAAGTGTCAAGGTCTGTTGACTAAAACTGTAGGTATACTTCTACCGAAATTGGAAACTCATAGATTAATACTACAAATCAATAACTTCATCCCATAATAAATTCATACTTTGAGTCTTTATATTAATGTAAGATTAATGTCTTCCGTTTTAATTTCCTTCAACTGTTTTAGTATAGGTAGGTCTATAAAGATATTACTACATTATGTATAAAATTTTTGTATAGTTTAAGCACCACGCGTGAGTGATACACTGACGGACTGGCAATTAGGAACAAAATGGCCGACTGCGCCCGCGCAATGTCAATACCTCTATAAATCATCCGCCATATTTATTCCGACTGCTTAAGTAATATTTATTTTTATTGCCATCACTCGAACTGGTTCCCATAGCTTATCTAGTAACCATTACTTTTAATTGTTGTATTAACCTTGGAATACCACTGTTTTGTTTCGAACACTTTAAATCAAACCGTGAACATATATTATTGCTTTGCTCAAACGAAATAGATATAATAGCTAACCATCTATTTAGAGCCACTTTGTCAAAGACTATTTATTAAAATACACACACAGCGATATTAAATTTATGGAACGGATCAAACGTACTTTGGATGTATCAAACGCCTAATACAATAATTAAATTTAGCCAGAGGTGTTTCTTTTTTCGTAAATAAAAACTTCATTTCAAAACTAAATTTATTTCAGCAGGAACCTAAAATAATACTTTACAAAGAAGTAGGTACTATAGTTTTAATATACATTAATTATCTTTAAATGAAGCATACTTACAAATAATATTCGAAAACGTTGAAAACATAGTCCGAAATGATATATGATTGTCCAGATAACATAAATAAGACACGAAGTTATGGTATTTCACTATCTAGGGAACAGATGTCGCGTCACATGGTGCATATAAATTTTGGTAGAGTCGTTTTATGTCCTGTCAAAATTATAAAAATATGGAGTTATGGCAGTCTACGCTAAACCTCTTTGATGGGTGGTTGGTTATCATAAATAGGTAGGTATCATTTTAATGATTCTAATTTGTCACAATTTTAACACAGTATAAATATGGACGATTTTAACCAGGTAGTTACGTAGTTACCGACTTATTTGTTTATTCCATTTTTTTATGAAACTTAGCATTTTGAAATTTCATTGTATGTACCTATTTCATGTTGTCATATGCTTAAACTTGCTGAAATGAGCATAATTAAGCAGCCAGCATTAAATCTCACCTGAAGTTTATTGATTGTTTTCTTTTTTAAATTTTAACAATTTGTATTAAAATACAAAACATGTACTATTGCTAAACATGACTAGCATATTCATTAAAAAATCCATAAAAAAATTAAAATAAATTTAGTAAATCCTTACGCAGTATTGACACTTCGCCATCCTTGTCTAGGGCCCCGCCCCCCGCCCCTCGCCCTGCAGACGGCTGCAGGCGCTCAAGCAGGAGTCCTCTATTTAAAATGATGACTGTGTGTGCACTGCTTTACAAAAATAAAGATGGCGGACTGTGGGACCCCTGGTGTTCTGCCAATATCTGCAATCCTTAGTGACGTACGTACTTACCTAGTTGCATTTATTTTAATAAAATGCCCTAAACCGTAAAAAAATACCCTTCTAGCTTATCCAATAAATATCCTATTAAATAATTTTATCATTATTTGCCATGCATGGCTATCTAAAAAACAAATAAAAGTTTCTTGAAGTTATGATTATGTCCGTAAGTTAGTAGTTACAATAATAAAAGACAGGAATTCAGCTGAATCACTCGGACTCAGGATCTTTTACTGTCTAATAATGTACTTACCTAGGTATTACATGTAGGTCACTTTTTTATTTATTCATATAATATTTAAGTTACATTTTTATGATTTATTGATTGTTGGCACTTAAAATCAAGTTCAGCTAGTACGTTCTTCAATTTCACAAAGTTTAACAACTTTTAATTATTTTTTAAAGACTTCCTGACCAATGAAATTTAATTTTACTGCTTCTACAGACTGATATTATAATAGTCTAAATAAAAGTCTGATATTTACAACTTATTTAAGAGATAATTGATCACGTCCCAGTTGTTCCGGGCGAGGCGCGCACAGGACCGACGCCGGCCGACGCCGCATCCCCACTGAATTTGCCAAACAACGCTCCCAAACTTTCAGCCACCCCTTCGTACTGAAACTTTTGCTTACTTTATTGGAACTATAAAATGCGAAGGAATTATAAACACTATACACAACAAATACTAATCACTCTAAATAACACTAGGCAGGTAGGTAGGTACGGTAAGTACATGCACTACTGATAAAAAATAAGATCCAAGCAATGTTGTATCTTCCTGGGCTTCATGACTACCAGACATTAAACACACTCACCTTCTCT
>OZ007527.1:149353-220876 GCA_963931895.1 Eupithecia pulchellata | reverse complement strand
ATGGAGCCTGCTCTTTTGTGAATCCTTACAATTTTATTAAAATTCGTTTCATGGAAGCTATTATGAACTATCTTATAGCATAGATAGACCCTTCACACAACAATGCTGCAGTTGCATTGCAGGTCATACACCGCCGCGCCGCCGCACCGCCCCGCCAAGCGCGGCGCGGCGCGGGCGCAGCGGCGGCGGTGCGTGTCGCACAATCATTCATAAATCAATCAATTCATTGTTTCATGCTAAATAGGGCTGTCAATGGAACGGAACAAAAAATAACCTGATATTCAAATGTGATTTGTGTTAGTAACGGTTTGAATATGCAATGGCTTTAAAGACTGCTGGAAAAATATGTACATACGACGCTAAAATTAAATTCATACGTCCAAATATATTTGAACAATGAACATCCTCCTCATCTTGATCCGCCTAGCCGCCTGTCCGGTGCCACTGCGGATAATTTATCTCAGTGGAAGTGTTTCAAATACACGGAAGGATGGTGCAGTCTTCTTCGACCACGTACAACCACCACATATACAAATACTTACAAATTAGTTTTAAAATCTACATATAACCAGACTAGCGGCGAAAGATCACTTGACCTACGTGTGTGATGTGGGTTCAAGTCTAGCTGACGGACATCTGTACCCTGGCGTTAGCAGAGTGACAGCAAAAACGCCGTCATTTGGCAAGTTGAAAACGCCCCTTGTTTTCTTTCCTACAAGAAGTGCGTGCCGACCCTGCTGGTTATAACTTTACAAGGCGAAAACAAGTGTGAAATAGTACCTATACGTAATTGCACATGAACTTGCATTGTAACGTAGTGTGGTGCACTTGGTGATGGGTTGGAGGATCCCATGCTATCATGTTGAGTTATATTGATGAGATGTTTTTGTTGCGGTTCTATTGTACACGCAACTTCCATAACACATTGCTCTTGATAATTTGCATTTTGGTAATGATAACATTTTTCAAACGCTGTCCCGTTTGTTTAGAATTCTAAAACTTAGGGCTGTCTGTAATATTTAATGGTGTTGTGTAAAGGACAAATACCATAAACAAATGACATTTATTTAAACAATGTTTCCTTAGTGGGATATTTTCCCAACATTTTCAAACAGAATAAAATAAAAGTTACATCTAGAGTTGTAATGGACAATTCTTTACTTCTAAAAAATGTGTTTTATACCAATAGCCATCAAATGACTGTAAAATAAACCAGCATTTCTGCAGGAAGCGTCTTGCGTCGGTGTGGGCCGCAGGTGGCCCGCTAAAGGTCACCGCGGGCCCTTGATGTCCACCTCTGTCTGCATCCACACGGTACCTATCTACATAATGCCTAACTATGTGCATGAGGGTGCGGCGATAGGAGGGAGAGCGGCGGGCGCGGTAGCGACGGCGGGTATTTATCAAATATCCGCCGTCGCGTAGGTTTTTAGGCTACTGCCTATTCATTTGGCACCTTCAAAGTACATGATTTTCTTTGTTTCTTAGAAATTAACAGTACTTTGCAGAATAAAACAATTGCAACTTGAATTTACATTTTCATCTGTTTCCTAAAAATATAATCCGAGTGGGGAAAAATGCGAATGGAAAATTTGCTACGCGGAATTAACGATTTCGGGGAAGAGATCTAATCACTCTATAATAAGCATTCACCAGAAGGCAGTATACCCAGAATGCTGGTGGCATTGCTACGTTGGATAGTGAAGCTAAATAAACGTTAGCTGATAATGACGATGTGACTTACTTTACTTTTTAACCAAAAAACCCGTATTTCTAAAAGAGTATTTGATATTTTTCTCTCTATCGCCTGCTGTTACCCCGCCACCGCTCGGCTACCGCCACCGCTCCGCTAGCACCACCGCCGCAGCCTTATTATCTACATTCCGACATACCTGTGGAAATGCGAGCCTGATGACTACCAGTGTTGAGAACTCATAATGTTTTGCATAATTCTTGATATCTGTTTTATTTTAGTTTGGCCGCTGCGACGTGAATATTTGGGTTTGTGTCCACGGATCCCGGGATCAGATTGAATTGGCCACTGATACCGCCAAGTGTGGGGTCATATTGATTTTGGGAAATTTAGATACATGAAATGAAAAAGTATGTTACCTACCTAAGCGTAACTTATTACATGCTGACAAATTATTCAAAACATTGCTGAAAATGACAGATAATTATTAGAAAAAATGCACTCGACGGCGAACCCGTTCGTTTTATAAATTAATTTAGTGAATAACCGCAGGGCAAAATTGTAAATAATTGCAATGCGATGTGTTTTGCGGAATTACACAAATTATAGAATTTGTCGTTATTTTCGCATGCTGTGTTTGACAGGACGCAATTATTCGACCTCGGTTTTAGGTTTTCTGGCTTTTATACTTAGTTTTATTTAAATGGATATGTACTTTTTAAGTCTTCTCGATTTTCTATAGCTGTCTAAAGCGTTCTGACTAAGATCGTATAACTTTTGTTTTGTTTCTTCAATCCTAACCAGTACAGTTTACACTATTACTTGAGTAGGTAGGTTGGTAGGCTGGCGTAGGTGTGGGAGATGATGACTCGTCATTGATGAGGTTTGACATGCTGCAGCAGTAGGTGATCTGTCATATAACATTACTTAGGTACGTATTTGGTGATGACTCTACCAAAAAAAAAACTGTACCAATAAGAATATTCACTTACACGAGTTAGATACATTTTATTCAACAGCCCAATTAGGTGTGGCAGAAGCAAGTACGTATATATATAGACTAGCAGTCCGCCCCGGCTTAGCACGGGTATTAAACAAAAATTTCAGAAATTATACACACTAATACGATGGGTTTCACAGTTTTCATACGGATCCCTTAGGTACTTTTTTAACATCATTGGGGTTTTTGACATTGACTCGACACTCCTTATCTGACACTGGCCGTAGAGAAAATGCAAGCAACCTCTTTTTCTATTATGACGCGCCATAATAGAAAAAGAGGTTGAATATACAGCGCACGGTTCAATTAATGAATTTTTCATGCGGATCTCTTAACTTTTTTGAAAATATTATATAGCCTATGTTCATCACGTTGTTGAAAAATTATTTTACCATTAGAATCTTTATTTTTTATAAAGATTCTAATGGTAAAAGAATTATCAAATTGGTCCAGTAGTTTCGGAGCCTATTCAATTCAAACAAACAAACAAACATACACACAAACAAATCAAATCTTTCCTCTTTATAATATTAAGTATATATACCAACAATGTATATGTATAACGCTTATAAAGTCGAAGTTTAATCTCCCTGATATAAAACCGACACACAATCAATCGTGGACCCTATTAAAGTGCAATTAAAACCGCAATTACAGCGGTAATAGCACAATCCATCAAACAATTTGTTGTTCTAGCAGATGCCCCTGTGCACGCGTGCGGGTGCGGCGGAATGCAAACACTACTCCTTGCACTTGTGGACTTGATCCATTTCAATGGTCTACAATGGTTCTACATTCATATTTCGAAGCATTTGTTATCTGATGTTCGTTTGATATATTATTAACCATAAGCAGTTAGTAGGTACATTTATGTCATGCAGGTTGCAGGTACCTATTTTATTCGAAAAGCGCAATCAGTGAAATGAAGAAGTAAGTAAAGATAAACCCAATAACACCTTATTTCTTATTGATTAGTACTTATACTTTTTAACTTTTTAAGGTATGAATCTTGACTATATTAATAGCTATTTTGTAAGCCTAAAGAAATAAAGTTTTCATAACTGAAGCTACGGAATAGAAAAAATTAAGCTAAGACCAACATGTTCTTAGGTATAATTTCAGCCAGCTAGATAGGTACCAACCACTAAATCCATTTATAACGCGATATTTACTGCAATTCACACGGTCGGTACCTATTGATAATCATGTCTATGCATACACCTGAATCGCTTTTGAAAGGTTGAAGATTGACCCTCTTCCTGGATATACATCGTTGACTCCAACTAACCGCTGAAACAACCAGATAACTCCTTTAGTGTTACTGTAACAGTTGGAGTGTTCACAAAGGCTATCTCCAGTCCACAGGCTCCCTAAGCAGGTAATCAGCGAGTTTGTCCGCAGATTAAAAATGCCAGTCAACAAGAGATTATGCCCGTAATTCAGCTACAACACGATGGCTGCCGATAAAGCTGCTCAGATTAAAGCTATCCGAGCCAGAACAAAACGAACTGACGCGAGTGGGGCGCTGGCACACGACGAGGCTCTGCTGCATGCACAGCACAGGATGGACGGGACGGGAGGGAGACGAGACTGTGATCGGCTCGGTTTAGTTTTGAATCTTATTTACTTATTAAAAAATAATAATAAATTGGTATCGAACAAGAAATGATGAGGATGGATAAAAAAATTCAGTGTGTTTGCTGCTTGATCGACGAAGCTCCATTTCCCAAGAATGGGAAGTATAGTATGGAGTTTTTAAATTGTGTGCATCGACATTTTGTATATAGTGATGAGAGAATATTCTTTTATTTCCTAGGTCTATGTATTTCTTTAGATACCCACGTTAGAAACAAGTTTTCGTAATTCGGCGGCGGCGGCGCCATGACATAATATATATTCTTTAACAGCACTGCCTGACTACTTGAAGGGCAACTAAGTATGCTGCTGGTCAGTAGTGGCCGTGCTTCGTCAAATTGACTACCTGTATGCGAGAGAAGTAGAGGAAGATTGGAAGAAAGAGACATCTCGTCACATTGTACCTGTCCATTATTAGCAGCACACCAAGTCATGGAGTAGATGCCGCGCACTACTCTGTACTCCGTGGCACCGGTAAGTAGTGGCTGTATCTACGCGGCGTCTAATAAATTTGATGCCGGCATAAACATGCGGAGCGAGCTCGTCATCTGATACCGCGGACATTGTCTCGGCGCGGCCGCGTTGTTGCACACGGCACGGGAATGCAGAGGTGGGACTACTTCCAGAGAGTGGGAACGAGGAATTTGTTTGAGGTGGATAATTATTAGGAAATATAGCATTTTTAAATTATGTTGGATACGAGCTTCATCTAAAAAGACAAGAGGCCGTAAATACAAAATAAATACGTTATTTAACAAAGAACTCTATGATCAAAATATGGAAACAAATCAGAACTAACAATTGTGTTAGTTTAATTGTCAGTTAGTTTTTTCACTCTTCGGGGCTCTCTTGATTTGGTGATGCTTCTCTCGACCCCAAGGCTAAATCGGATAGGGCTCGTTTTCAGTGAGCAATGACACAGGAACAGACATCTGACAGTTCGCTCAAAAGCTAAGTTAGATTTTCCCCGAAAAAAAGAATAAGTCCTTTTATTCACGGGCGTTAAATAGGTATAGATATTCGTTGTGTTGCGATGTTCTCACAATAACAAACCCCGGATATCAATGGAGCTGAGCAGTAACCGGCCTGCGAAGGCATCGACGGGTGCTTGGCTGTTGGCTGACGGAGATCTATGGCGGATCAGGTGGCGGTCGGCGAACCCTCGCGAAAGCTACCACTTACCGTCCGATCTACCGTTCCCCGGCCGCTGCAGATCATAACATAATGCTTCTAGATCAGAAATGTTATAGATGGCAACCTTTACAGACACAAATCTTATAAGAACAAAGCAATCTATAATCAAATAATAGATACAAATTAGAATATTGCTGGGTTATGTCGGTCACTGGTGGTCTGAACATTCTGAATTCACAACCTCACAAAGTTTATTAGTACCGGTTCACATAGGAGTTTGGATATTTGACAATCAATGATGATTTGAGTCTCGTGAAAGAGAAGACGATCAAAACATCTCCCTTGCAAAGCTCCGTATTTTACTTAGGGTTATTATTCTATGTTTCTATTGTAATATTATAAATTCGTAAATAAACGCAAAAAGCACCGGCGACAATTATTGTTGAGAAGAAAGAGATGAGAACACACAGTAAAATCTCCCAACGACCTAGCTTCAAAGAAGTTTCCTCCTTCCTAAAAATAGAGTCATATTCTGAAACGCGGCGAGGAGTAGTGCAATGTAACATCCACCTCTAGGGTCCACGGCTCACTGGCCACAGCCAGTCAGACGTCTCCGTGGCTGAGGTTTTTGTAGCGCCGGCACATGCTAGCCACCAGACCATACAGAACTGTAGGTAACATTAAACATAATTTCTACGAAAACCAGTGTGAATTCGGCTTTAGCATAAATATTTTTAAATGTAGGTACACGTTCTGCACACATTTCTATTAGTGTATTTAAACCTCTTGAAACTTTCGGTAGTAGGTAAATAACCGCGATAAATACTCACAATAATACTTCGCTATAAGGCTTTAACGTACTAGTATTATGTTATCTGAGAGATTACCTTTTGATGAAGTCGAACCTATGTTTAACCACAGGTTTAACCGAGATCGTTAGTTAAGGATGCTTTTCAGATCAAGTGACAGCGGGTGACAGTTTTCTATGCACGATAGCTGTAGGAGCAGGAAGAGACATTTTTATCAAAATATCAGGAATCCTCTGGAACAAAGTCTGGTCATTTTTTACCAAATATACTACTAATATACCAGTTACAATCCAGAAGTGACCGCAACTTTATGGGCCTTTGCATTAACCCTCTAACCGAAAGCATTTCAACTCTTAAACACACCGTTTAATATCAAGTTCACAAAGCTCTCTTCCCAACTCCACTCGTAGGTCAATCAAACTCCCGCGCTCACTAAAGGACTTCTACAAGGTACAGGGTGCGTCCGACTCGCATCGCATTACCATATTCATTAGAATTCGATTGCCGCGCGTTGCGTGACTTCGTGCGTTGTTTCTATGAACATTTAAACTCGGAATATTTGAACTAAAACATTATGATCGCCTTATACAGTTGTAATTGTTTTGCTATAAAAATATTGTACCTACCGTGGCTATGACAAAACGAATACTTTTTTACTTTAATAAGTAAAAGTTCTCTACAGTATATGTATATGTATAACATACAATATAATAAATATTTCAATTCAACATTATAACGAGCTATGTATGAAATAATAGAGTACAGTATCATGTCGTGGCTATTCTTTACTTTTGGTTACATTGATAATACATGAACCTAGGACTAGGCTTTTCGAATTTAACCTTTGACCACCCCCACACTTAACGATTACCTAAGGTACGCCTATTCACAAACATATTCACAAATAGTGAATATGTTATTTCGCCAATAAATATTCCATTATCAAACAAACGTGTGCGCCACACCTGTCTCGCGTCCTATTCAGTGCGTCCAAACAAATTACAGACGCAGTAAGTGCTTGTTCCTTTACACCTTACGGATAAGTACATTGTAATTACGAGGTCCTTTTGTCAGTTCCTGTAATAAACAACTAAACGTGATAATTATGCTCATCAGGCTGGTGTTTTACAATGTATTATTTATTAATATGCGAGAAATATTGGTACCTAAGCTTAATTTTAAATATAATTTTAGAGAAAGTAATTTTTTCAGATATATAACAGTACCTTACCTACTCATTTATATGGCACATGATATTATGTGACATAATATCACCAACTTCGCGTGGCTTGGGACTAAATGATGCCGTGTAAATTGTCGAATATTATTGTTTTGTGGGAGAAGTATATTCCAAAATAAATATCAAAATTCTTAACGTACCTATATATTATTTCGTTATGTTCAACACGATAAGCCTTCATTCCTTTCGTAAGTTTATTGATAAGTTACTATAATAATAAGTGACATAATGAACTGTATGACGGAATTATAGGTCTCATTGAGCTTATTGTCATGTGAAATCTTTAAATTAACTTTAGGTAGGTATCTTTATAAATACATGTCAGGTCAGGTCCAGTCAGGTTTTGTTAGACACCCTATAATATCAGCTATATTTAATAACTGTTTTCAGTTAATAGTTCTATGTAAAGTATCTAAATACACAGGGAATGCCATAAAACCCCGATGGGCAAACTGAACTGAAATCCAGGCCAAAATCCAATACTCTGCCTAGGAGTATGTGTCTGGCGACATAAAGCGTTCCCAGTACCATTGATTACAACAAGTTAAAATAAATATATAACGCTTTAACAAAATATACCTTTTGTATTTATGGAAACATCCTGAAAACCCTGAAGATAGAAAATTACAGTCCACCACAGATTGCTAACGAGTTGTTATAGCTCGTGGTGTTAATTTACACACTTCGTCGTTTTGTAATGACTACCCGCACCAATGTAGCTAAAACCTTAAAATAAATGTTTTTCTTTAATCCCCCCTTCTTCGGAATACATTAGGATCGGTAACATGCGCTGGCGCAGGCCCTTGCATTATTCTGTCATGTCGTATGTAAATAAATACCAACCGCCCACACGACCTTTCAACTACTAATTGCAACTAATAATGTGCCTAATGTCAGTACATGTGTTTGTTTATTTCTACTTATTTTCAATTAGGTATAAGTACTTGGTTTCAAGTCCTGGACACTTTTGTAAACGAAAACATTTACAAAAGCAATTTAACAAACTGATAGCTAGAGATGGGATAATGGTAAAGCAGTAAATAAAATAGATTTCTAAAACTTTGCTTCCTTAGGCTTACAAAATAAGACATAGAGAAGTCAAATTTTATCCCTGCGACAGAACACAACAACCACTAAAACAAAAACTGCATATATCATCGACACGCATGTAGCAAAAAAGGAGCAAATCTGTGTTCGAAAACGGGCGAGAAACAAATTAAAAGATGAATGAAATCTATCAAACAAAAAGAGATTCAACCTCCTGCAATTAGCTTCCTGACATTAGGCATCTGTGTCATAAAATATTTTCTACTAATATTTTCTTGAATTTGGAAATGGGACACAGGGTGTGTTTACAAACAATATATAGAGGTAGTATTCTAGAACTGAGTGTTAAAATCTGATCTGGAATAAATTTTTACTTATGAGTGAGAGAGGGGGTATATTAACATCCGCATAAATACGTCATAAACTAATCGTCAACCACTCACTCCATTTACCTCCTGGTAACTGGAGTAAGAACGATTATTCAATGTCACCAAATAATGCGCGCCAAAAACGGCAGTAAAAATAATATTTTATTTTCTAAAATCGAATTCAAATCTCGAACGTTATCGCAACTGCCGACGACGGGCTGTCATTCTGACAGACAGGTCTTCTACATCAGCTGACTGGCCCCGTCAAAATGGCGTGTTCTAAATTTAAAAACTGAGTGATAAGCGATATGGCTCGTTAATTCGATGACTCGCGAACTAAAAATGTCATGAAAATGCATTTAATTTCATGCAGAGAGATCTAATGAGTTTAATGAATTATTGATCAGACAGTGGAGAGTGAATGTCACTCATGCTTTAAAAGTAAAAATAAAAAGTATTACCTACTTAGTCTTTATTAATATTATACCTATGACGACCTCTGTGGCGCGGTGGGTGAAGGTCCGCCTGCGACGCAGTAGGTTGCGGGTTCGATTTCCGTCTCAGGACAAATATTTGTATGATCTGCAGATATTTATTCAGGGTGTTCTGGTCGTTTTCAATGTATAATAAAAAATATCTATCTATGTATTTAATAACCATAACACAAAATCAAAATCAAAGTGCTTTATTTCCTTTAGACCTCATAGGACTCTTGGACACGTCACGAAATACAAGTTAAATAAGTAATAAAATGGGAAATAAAGTGATCACTTTGATTCATTGTTCACTTCACACGTTCATTGTTCACAAGCTCTTAGCTTGAGGCTAGTGATGCTGTGTGGATTGTCCAGCAATATTTATTTATTTATATGTTTAATTAAGATATCTAAGACCGTTTATTTGGGGATTATGGGCAATAACCCCCAAATAATGATGCCATCTATGGCGCTCATTAGGGGAGGTGGACTATTATAGGCTGGTGATGATGATGAAGACCATAATATAATGTCAATGAAAAAAAATATTTTTAGATTTATAATTTTCTTTTTTATACATTGAATAGAAACAAATAATAAATAGAAACATTCGAGCTGGCTGCAGACTTTTGCAAACACTCTAGCTAGAGGTAGCTGTCGGAATCTTCCCCAAGACGCGCCGCGTAGCCCCGCTCTATTGCAATGTTGATGTGCTGCGCCAAATAATACGCCGAGATCTGGTGAGCTCTCGGGTCACGGGGCACTACGACTTGACTGATTGATACCTAGTTATTTAAACACAGATTCCGACAAAATCTTCATCGCGTGTAACGACAAAAAAAAGAATCCTTTTAATCTGAACTCTAGGACACAATATTTAGCACAACGTAGTGGGACAACTACATATTTTTACCATCTATAGGAACATTTTTGATCCTGTGAATATCTGCTTAATTTGAGGTTAGACAACACTCTGTGAAATTTACAGCATTTACAGCGGTTTTATTATTTTCAACTCTGAATCTCCTAAACCACTTCGGGGTAACTGCATAGGTTCATCTCCAGAGCATTTCCCATATCGCGCGCGCCATCAGCCCCCAGTTAATGACCAGAGCAGGTATCCTTGTGAGGCGACGGGACGGGCGACAGGTATGCAACAAAAAGTCGCGCGACACAATGTTGATGTAGATTTACGCGGGTGCGGGCGTGCTCTATGTGCGCCGGACACCGGAACAAGGACGATATGGAGAAGATTTGTGCTACAAAATTTTAAATGTGTATTTAATATTTTTTATGGTGTCCTACGATCTTTTGAACTTAGATGCAGAGAGTAACGAGTAACAAGTACTTTAGAAGGAGGCCTTTAAGCCGTGTAGTTAACTACTTATAATACTGGAGTTCACGTACTGAGGTGTAGTAGGCATAGAGAGTGGTAGAGCCAAAGAGCCAATGCTGGGAGTAACGAACAGCAAGCCCAACCAATACCAGAGCCATGGCTTTGAACTTCTCCACTGGAGAATTCCACTCCCGGCACAGCAATAGTGGATTTTTGGCACTACCATCATTATATAAAGCGGTCCGTCCCGGCTTTGGACGAGTATTTAACAAACACAATCCAAAATTGAAATTGAGAATATTCTATAGCCAGTATAATGTACGATTCTAATGGTGAAATAATTTTTCAAATCTGGGCTGTAGTTTAGGAACCTATTCAAACAAACGAATAAACAACCATTAAAATTTTTCCTCTTTAAAATTATATAAAAGCTTAAAGACTATCGTAACGAGAACCCTTTGTTTTATTTTGCCCCAGTCACGCCAACACCGCACGATCGCTGGAAAATAACACAAGTGGTAAGCGATAAATACGTGATAAACAGTCTTACTATCTCTCACTATGCTAACAAATCGCAAAAGTTTAAAAAGTTTTACTCTCATTATTTCCAGTGTGTCCTCTCCACAGCACTCCCGTGCCTCACAGCGTGGATCGCGGCTGCAGATAGCGTCCACATTTTTGCATCCTTTTTATGTTAAAAAGATTTCAGTGGACGACTCCCTCTACACCACGCACCGGCGACCTCCGGGCCATCTTATTTTATTTGAATACTGTACCTATTGTGTTGTTCTTTCTCTTATTTACTAACGAAACCTGAACATACCTGTCTCTGCAACAAATGTGTGCCAGCTTGGAGGTTTCCAAGTTAAGTTTTAAGTATTAAATAGTTTCGCGACCATAAGTGCGTCAAATTATTTCTTTTTTTTTTTAATTAGCATGGTGAGTTTCACTATGTTGTTGGCATATCGTCCCCGTAGGTGGAAAATTAAATAATTGACACATTTTGCGAAATCGACTTTATTGCATTTCTATAAAGTCTAATTCAAGCTGCATCTTTCTGTCTTACTAACGTTTCGCTATCTTAATTTATCAAAAAGTTATCTGTCATTGAAACTTGCAAGTCGGAACAGATGGAAAAATAAACTTCTCAGAATACACAAAAAAGTAGCGAAGGAAAATTAAATAACGCAGCCATAAATAGATAAGTGAAATCATTGATCACTTTGCGACAGCGTAAAGGCCATAACATCACTTATTTAGTTTTCCCTCGACAAATTTATGGTTCATCAGGAGCAAATGAAATAGGTAAAATTAAATAAGGTAAGTTATTGAATTTTCGTGTGTTATGATTGTGGTTTAATAATAAAGTAGAAATTAAATAAAATCATTTATTTAAATTTGTCTACTAGAGCTCTCTGGTTTTTTACAAGTTTAGGACAAGCAGAACAAGATAAAGTATTTTGTTTAACTTTTGTTGAATCGGCCGAAGCACAGATCAAAAGTAATTGATTTTTTTGCAGTTTCCATAATAAGTAACTTATAATCTGAGTAGTAAGTAAGGCGGTTGGAGTTTGAATTTACCATTAGTTATGAATTATTCAGTAGGTGGTGGTAGGTTATTTTCTATTGTGATACCTAGGTAGGATCTTACTTGTTATGATAACAAGCATTTTTAAATTTAATCATGACTGCAACACAGGAGGTATTGGGTTCGATTCCCGCCTTGGGAAAAATGTTTGTACGAACTGCAAATATTTGTTCCAGGTGTTCCGAGTATTTTATTTATTTATTAAGTGGATGTTCAGCATTATTATTTATTTATTTTAATTTCGTATAGGTAATATTTTTGTAGCAAGCCATAATTATTATTAGTACCTAGGTACATACTAATAATAATTATGGCCTGCTACTAGGTATAGGTACCTGCAGAGCTTGCTGCAAATTCCATCTACCGCTGACAGCCTCATGTATTACTCTAGGAAGCTAAATCTCTACAACTTATCTGTGTATGAATTTAAGCCTCCAAGGAACAACGCGCATTGTTTGATATGGACCGAGGTGAATGGGAAAAGAGGCAGCACAGAAATAGCTTCAGCCGTTAATACATGGGTCAAAACCATCCCAGAATAAGTGTCGAATGTCACTCTATTTGGATACTTGCTCAGGCCAAAACCGAAACCAATACATGTCTGCCTATTTTTTACATCTCCTTCAGACCAACCCAAATTTGAGTGTAGTCGAGAGTACCTCGAAAGTAGCCATAGCTTGTTCTTCAGGACGTATGACCAGGAGGGCAAAAAACGTCGAAAATACCCAACATAACATTGCCCAACAGGTACTGACTATGGCTTATGGAAATCATCTTCCAATCACGGAAAAAAGACCTACTTAATCTATGCAAAATAAAACATAGTACCCTATGAATTACACGGTTGGTATGAAACTTGCCTTCGTCAAATACAATAATTGACGATTTCCAATCTGGAAATGATTCTGAATAGAATAGAAACCACTAATGAATAGTAAATGCATAGGTGCAACAACAAAACAAAGCTAGTTCAATAGGATTACCTACTTATGCAGGAATAATAGAATTAGATGTTATTGTCTAGTTTACTGTCTTTTCAATGAAAAGTTGTTCGTAATTTTTAATTAAGCTAATGAGCCGATCTCAATTTTAATTTAAGTAAGTAAGACTGAAGTAATTAAGCTACATAGTAGGACTGAACTTAAAGCCATTGAATCGATCTCAAGTTCAATTTGATTTGAAGTTATTTTATAAAGATGAGACTGAATCAGAGTTGATTATTTTAAGGTTTGTTAATTAAAGTTTATGAATACAAGTGCATTGTTTTTAAATAATTTAATAGTATTTGTGTTCTAAAGTTGTTTATTTTCTTGATTTTAGTACCTAGTACCTAACGTTACCATTGATTTTATAAGTCTGACAGTGAAATGTAGCCGTTTCAGAGGATTTTTTTATTCCTATGTTATCTCTTAACAAAAAAAAAATTACAAAATATGAATAATTTGGTTTTCTTTTGCATTTTATTCAAATTAATAGGATGGTTTTACGAATTATAAAGTAAACAAAGAAGGCAGTTTATGATTTCATTGATGAAGGAAAATTAAATAAGGGCATTTACCGTGTGCTTTTAAAGTTTCAGCGAAGAATATTGTCGTTGGAAAAATGAATAACTAGCATACACAATTAAATAACTGACATAAACAATCAAAACTCTGGCGAGGGAAAAATACATAGTTGCTTTTGTTTTTTTTTTCTTCTAAACCAATTACCTTAATTTTTTGTTTGTTTAATTAAAACCTAGGTAAAGTTATAATCTTTAAAATATCAAAAAGTGCACAGTAAAATTATTTGCCAAAAAAAAGTTATCGGCATTTTTCTCGCAAAAAATCGGTAAATCACGTTTTTCTCGCGATTTTGGTTTTGTCAGTTATTTAATTTTCCTTCTACGGGGACGATATAAGATTTGTAAGTTATAGATCATAACATAGATCTTAGTAAGAATATCAAACTGAAATTAAAATATCCGACTTGAAGACTATTAGTAAAGTTAATGAAATGTCGCTATAATCACATTACTATTCTGTACACACTCGCAGCGTAGTGTGACCAGAAACAACACTAATTATGCGCCTGACATCGCTCGTAGACACTAAGCATACGTCGATATCACCTGCTCATTACGGTATTTCAGTCAAACGCATTGTAAGTTTATATTTAGGGTTCCGTAGATATACTTCCCTTTCATGCACTTTCAGAAAATTACCCCATGTGCTTTTATTTACTTTAAGTAAACCGAGTTAAGAGAGAGTTCACGAAGTGAGTTTGGAGAGAGTTAAGATATGGAATTTGTGGTAAAAATATAAGAGCCTATAATTTTATCATAAATAAATAAAATTCTGGACAATTCACACATCATCATCATAACCACCATCATACCAAGCTAAGCTGAGCTTGTGTTATGGGTTCTAGATGACTGATAAATTTACTACAATACATATTATTATGTACACAGATAGATCTTTTTTATTATTCTTTAGTTAGTTTATTTACGAGTGTTAACGGATTTTATTATAACTTTATTCACGATTAGACATGTTTTTTACAACAATTTTGTTAATAATTTTATAGATGAGCCTATTAATTCTTAAGATTTCTGATTTCTGAATCAGATTGGTAAAGCCTTTCGTAGAGGTATGGCACCGTGTACAAGGCCAATGATAATCTACTACTTACATACGGAACTCGTCGACCCGAACCAGAGCTTAAACTTGTCCAATTTAAATATGGAAGGCGCAGTCCGTCGCTATCTGTCATCAGTGGGTCGTGTGCGCCTCGATTAAATCTTTTATAGTCGCATTTAAAGCTAATAGTCCGATACTGAAAACGATAGGTTTATTTATAATATTTACAGGTGCGTTTTAAATAATTATGATTATTACCATTTAGTTTTTTTGCAATTTTTATCTTAAATAATATTTGCAGCTGGGCACGAGTCTTTATGAAGGTTCTGGACAAACGGGCGACTAAGGGGTCGCTTTTCTTGTCAACGACGTGTCCTATGTGAAGATGGACATTAGTAAGAAAGCCATGGACGAAAAATAACGGCTGATAGAGGGAGTAGAAGAGGAATACCGGAAATATGAATACATAGTTTTGATACTCAAAAGTTTCGTGCCGATAGATCATAAATAGATATATTTGAGGTTACACCCAACTATAATTTTTTGAATAAGTCAAAGTGTCTCTGGAGGACAGGGTGATAACCATGTACAATAAGTGTAAGCCCGTCTTAGTAGGGAGGGGCATTACATGGGTGTTGTACTCGGGCCCATACGATTAGCTGTATGTATTATAATTAGAGATTTAGGACGAGTTTAGTTAATCTATTCAATAGAATAACGAAAATTACACTACAAAATGTTGTTTAATCGTACATAGGCACGTATCTAGAAACGTCATAGAGTATGTCAGTATGTCAGTACCCAAAGAGAAAAAAATCTCATTTAGTTTAGATTTAATAAGGATATTAAGGTAAGGTAGTCGAGGCCCTCCTCCTATGATTAATCTGGACCAAATGGAGAAGAAATCTTCAAGCCGGAAGTGGATGTCACTAACCTTCCTAACAGTATTTTAATTTTTCCTAATTAAGCGTAGGATAAGCATTAAAAGTTCGTTAAATAATAACTTCGGATCCTTTTTTCTACAATCAGGGTAAAACCTTCATTAAAAACGAATATTACTACTAAATAACCAAGAAGAATTAGTAGTTACAATCGAAACAATAGAGACTGTAGCAAACAAATATGACTGGCGCAAATATGGTCTCGACTTAGTCTAGGTACACATTTGCTCCCCGTCAAGACGTGGGGTAGGTACCGAGGCACTTCAGGTTTTTAAAAAAATCATCTGAGCGTCTGGTCGAGGAAACGCGTGACCCAAGAGCTGGGCAGTATCGGGCACAGCGCATCAGCATTGCCAGACAGCGATGCATCGCAGCCAGCGTCTTGGAGACGCATCTGACTGGTATTGCTTTGGATCAGTTGCGTCTATTTCTTGAAAAGAGTTAGGTAATCGCATAATATATTTTTACCTAGAAATACAGAGAAATCTTCAAAGAAATCCTTATTCGCAAGTCCTGTCTTGCGGATAAAAACATAATCTCATCAAAATGTTCCCATCGCTAGCGATAAGAATAACATTGATTGATTTATTGATTGACATGTTTGACAATATCGATGACAGACACAGAGTACATCACAGATAACTTGAAGGTCGCGTCAAGATATTTATTGACCTGATAAAATCATCATACAACATCTTACCTTTTATGTCTTTGCAGTATCACTGGAGGTATATTATTTTCATTCCACCATACATTTGGGTTAAATGGGTCATGTCAGGATCATGAATCGCCATTTAGATTTAGCAATGCGGTTAGGTACCAAAACGGAGATGTATAATTTTCAAGACACAATCCAATACTTATAATGTTAGTAAGTAAACAGAACACGGCTTGATCCGACTCTAACAATGGCAAACCCATTGTCTCTGAAGATGAAAACACAAAACAGTTGAACAAAATTTTGTTAATCTAGTGTAGTTCATAATAATAATCAGCTTGTCATTAATTTTTACTGATAATATTTTCAATGTTATGTAAATTAATTGATAAACAGTGAAGTGTGAAACAAACCATCTTTAACGAAAGACTGGTATTGGTAGGTACCTACTTATCTACAAAGAAAACTTAATTAAAGTTGAACCATCGCCTTTATTTATTGAACGTAGAAACAAACTGGATTACCCGACAGAGTTTTACAGAATATTTGGAGGATTGAAGAGGGGAGAGCTTGGAGTAAACATTTCTATAGAGACCAAAATACATAATAAATAAAAACATCTTTTTTCGATTTCAAGACCTTTGCGCACCAAGATTATTTACTAATTATCACTTTTTCGAGATAATTTAGGCATTTACTAAGTGGTTTACTTTTACGGTATAATTTAATGATGACTACAAATCCTATTATTTTATTCGTTACTATACTAATAATTTTTTATGGGTTCTTTGCCTACTCATAGCTATGGAAATTATACCTCTAGAAACCCTTTTAGCCTCGATAGCCTGTAAAGTAGGGATGTCAGAAGTGAAGAAAAATATCGATATATCGATATTTATAAAAATATCAATATCGGCGTCGATATATCGAGGAAAAAATATCGATATATCGATATATCGGTCAAATTTTCAGAGAAGTTTGCAATTTAAAATAATAATATTTTATACAATGCATATTATTTTAATACACAAAAACCTTAATAAAACGAAGGAATTATTTTTATGGACAATTTTTACTATGCAAATTAGAAACTACAACTACTAAAAGTAGAATTTTTCCTCCTCCAGAGTGTTGAACCCCTCGTTAAATAATATACAATATTCTAAGAATAAAGAAACAAAAACATAATATAGTTAAAATAAAATACAATGCAACACTGAAAAGATCATAAATCAAAACATTCAATAGATAATAACTTCTTATTATTTTATCTATGGCTCTGCATCTGGTAGAGGAGGTGATTTCCTTCGACCGAGATCTGATTTGACTCAATTCTACCATTATCTATCAGTTTCAAATTGCGCATTTATGAACGAAGCATTTACGGATTTGATTTGAATGCTTGCGACTTTATTTAGATAGTGATTGATGCTTTATATAAGATACATGAAATATGAAAAAAAATATCGTTTTTGATACCCTCTTCGATATTAGATATTTTGTATCGATATATCGGATCAAAATATATCGTCTAAAAATATCGATATATCGAATTAAAAATATCGATATATCGATATTTTTTCAGCATCCCTACTGTAAAGCTGGAGGAAGTATATACCCGATGATCTGTCTCGATTTCAGTATGAGCAACGTCCGTAGCCCTCGCATGACCCCTCCGCGCGATGTTATTTACAAAGTAGTACATGATCAGTGGCGTTATGTCCAATGCCGCCGCCGCCGCCGCCGCCGTCTCCATCGCGTAATGTCTCTCAATCTAAGTTGGCTCGTTCCGCGCCGAGGTGAGCCTCATCAGCGGACAACTTTTAATGAATTGCTGAGGATTAGGTACTTACTTTTGTTGTGCATTTTGGAGAATTTTTTGATCGCATTATTTGTATTTGTTGCATTTTTTCTACTTTTTGATTAGGTAACCGCAAGTTATGCTTGTAACTGTAGATAATCAAATTCTCATCAAATTATAAAAATAAATAAACTTAGTCGGTAGAGGTAGGTATGTACGTACGGTAGCTAAGTTTAATTTGAAATCCAAAAGTACACACTAAGCTCGTCCATAAGGACTTCGAAAACGATCGCGGAATAAAGTTTTCCTTGTTGTCTGTACTCAAAAAAAAGAAATGTTTCAAAATTTTATCTACCAATTTCGTTACTACTAACGCCATCTAGTGGAACGCGACGGAGTAATAATGAAACTAAAATCTGTACCATAACGTTCGCGCGAGTGATTGAATGTCCACCGCTTGATGCTAACTTCAGGGCACAGCTGGGCGTCTGAAGCTGTGCTGAGTCACAACAACGTTATTATTTATTATTTTAGTGGTTTTAGTTGCAAATTGACCTGGTAAGTTGTAAATTAAGTTTTTTGTACCTTGTTTATGTTGGATATTATGTGAATTATATAAAATTTACGGATGTTTTCATCAAATTCACAATTCAACGAGGTTGTTTTGTTGGTAACAAGTCTGTAGCTTAGCTACATCTACACAACTGTAATCTGTGCCTCTACAGTACCTACCTAGAATTGGAAAGTAAAGTTCGTACCTACTCATTGTTATCTCTCTAGAATTACTTAATGGGTAGTAGGTATATGTACTTATTTTAAGTAAGTACCTATGATTACGATTTATGGACATTTGCATAATATAACAAGTCTTGTTTTATAAGGATATAAGAAAAATATATTTTGTTCGACAATACCTAATCGTAAAGTTGTATACAAACTACGTAATTCTAGAAGGTTTATATTGCTAAGTGTCAACGATACAATACGTCTATCGTTCAATCGCTTGTAGTAGGTAGGTATAGTTAGGTACAGGTTGTATTTAAAAACAAGCGTGTTCTTTGTTCACAGTGTGTACCTACATTCTATTAGACTAATTAATAATAAATCAAGTGGCCGGATTATCCGTGACGTGGCGGGACAAATGTTTCCGGTCGCGCACAGCACCGCTTTTATTTATTTTTATTATTTTTATTTACGAAATAAAAATTTATGGTTTCCGAGACCGCCTTCCGAGAGATTTAGCGAGTGTGTCATAGACTCGGGAGTCGGGAGCTGGAAACTCGATCTGTGTTGAATTATGTACGCTTTTAATGGTTTCGCGGTCGGTATGTCAAAAAAGGTTCCGTTTAATGTATTGGTAGGATTGTATTTTTATGATTTAAATTCATATTATTGGCAGAGACAAGTGGATTTGGTTGGTGGATAATAAATTCTGAATTTTATAAATTTCATTCCTACGCCCAACGTACGTACGTTCGTGCAACCCTTTTTTCGTATAGAATTAATAAATAAACCAAAAACCTTTCAACTTCGTTATATACCTATCCAGTAGGACAGCAGTTGTGTATTAAATTATTCAAAACAAATTGTCGCTTTACCAAGTGCACAATCGAATTAAAGTTTACATATAAGTCGTAATTTATTTCCTAGATTCTCTTTTCTGACATTAATTCATCGATTCGCAGATACATCGAACAATAAGCTTATTAAACAGAGAAATAAACATTATCTTGGTCAATTTATCTGCAGCCGGATCGCTCGGACGGCGGCCGGCGCGGCCGGACGGACGGACGACGGACGGACATACACGCAGACAATAACTTGTTGTACAAGGCTGCGTACAAATTTAGTTATCCACCCACTGCGGACTCGATTTATAATAAAAATCCTTTTTATACCATTTTGTTTCCGATTCAACATTAATAAGATATGTTATTTAAAGCCAATATATCACTTGACAGGTGGTAGTCAGCCATATATTTTTACCAGGCTAATTAATACCTAATCATCATAGTCATAAGCGTTACTTTTCTTTGAGGTGGCTGCGGGATTGTCGGGCGGGATGAAGCAGACGTCTCATAAATGTATACATAAATATCACACAAAGGCTCTGTGTGAATGTACTCAAAGATTTTAATCAATGTCCAAATGAAGTAGATTTTGTTCTGGATTCGTGCACGAGAAGGTCGATGCCAGCTAATAACAACAAAACAGCTAATAATCAATCAAATTTTAAACTAAACTGGTATCTGACCTTATTTTAAATTAAACTTTCTTATTACAAAAATTTCATGCTTTATACACTATTTAATATCAAAATTCTTATAAACCATCGTACTGCCAGCGCCATCTATCCTCAGGAGCTTGAACGATTTAACGGCCTTTTTGATGAGAAGGGTAGAAATTGATGCTCAAAAAGTACTTCTCGGCAGGAGATCCTTCTGGTCTTTCAAAAATGGTGCAATCCGAAATGCCGATGGTAAGGAGTGATGGGGATGGGCTTAGTGGATATCGTCAAAGTGAATGAGCAGTAACCGGTCTGGGTCCGGTGGCGTCGCGTCGCGCCGGGCGCGTTGCGTCGGCAGCTGGCGCGGCGGCGGCGGCGACGAGCGCTAATCGATGCGCGCCACTGCGCTGTCTTCCGACGACGGCCATTACGCACCTTTATGGGCAGCCGGATCCCCCCGCGCCGCTCCAAGGCGGCACATGACGAATCAATATGCTGCCAACCGACTCAACACTTATTTATTTGACACGATTTATTAGCTGAATGCCTGTAAACTTTTATGCACCCTACGTTCATATCCCCCTCCGACTCCGAGGGATGCTTTATGACGGCCACGGCACACATAAAATTCCATGTTTCTGCTGTTTTGCTATCGTCCTCGTTTATTGGCCGAACAGGGATCGCGTCATAGGCACAAATATCCGATCCAAAATTCGTTTAAAGGCGATGAGCTGCCGACGACGCGCCCGTAATAACAATTTCTTTTAACAATAATTATGCTTCATTAATGGCCGTTTTATTTTGCGACTGCAATGCAATGAACATTAGTTAGTTTTTTACCAGCGCGTCGTCGTCGCAAGCGCTCTGCGAGTGCGACTCTGTGGCAAAATGTCGGCGGAAATGTGTAATTTTTTCACAAATATTGCGGAAGGAAGGCGGTCTCTTCCTCTAGCCTGTTTAGATGGTTTTTATGCTAATAGCAGAGATTTGCTGGGTTTTCTTTTAGCGCGACAATTATTCACGGTTTGTGGCTGCGGTCGCCCTTTAAGAAATTAGCGGAGGGCGGAGGGGTGTGGGCCCAGCCGCAGCCTCTGAGTAAACTGGGTTAAGTAACGTGGCGCAGCTCTCTCATCAAATCTTTATGAATGATCCTGCGAGGAGGAAGCCATCCCCAAGCGGCTTACGGTGCTATTTTATCCTTGAGCTAAATTTTGTTATTTTCAGAGCTTTCAGTGTAAGTGTATAATAGCTACACTTAGCTAGCGCTGTTTTCTCGAATAAACAAGCATCTCTCATTGCGGAACCTCGTCGAGCATTACCTAACGCAACAGTTATTTTTTATGCCCTCGACGAATACTAAGCAGCACAAGCTTGGTCGCAGTAACGCTTAATGTCCGACATGCATGCAGAAATGCGATCTTTTATTAGTAGTAAGGACAAAGCTAACGACTTCTCAAAGATAAATTAATTTGCCAATAAAAGCTGCCCTCTCGATCGTGAATTCCTACAGGAAATAGGTTTTAATTATAATGACAATTGTATAACCTTTACGTGGAAAAACGTATGCAAACCATTCTCATTACAAGGTATTATAATTTCACCGTTGTAGTTGGTCGAAGACAAAGTGTGGCCATAAATGATTCTGCTTAGAATGGCTTGACAGTTAACGCTGTTGTTGCTTCTCTCACACGGCACTCCTGGATCTTTAGATATTACGTTTATACATTGATTTATGTAATATTCTTCTTATTAAACCCCCAATTAATGACGAGATATAATCCAAATGAATAGCGATAAAATATTCCTCATTGTTGGTTACGTCAGGGTTGGAACTTGTAACTACACAATGCCAAATGCATAGAAGTATAATAAATTAGAAGCAATTGACCCAGAAACCTCACCCTGTCGAAGCTAAACGAATTTCAAGTAATGTACGATGGAAATGAGCGCCAGGTCGTTCCGAGACTTTGTTACTACCTCCGCGTGGAAATATGAAGGCCTCAGTCGTGTGCATGTAAATGTGAAACAATTTCATCTCGGAGCGGTAGTATAGCGAAGGATGAGAGGCTGGGAAACTTGAGGAGCGGCTCACTAGACGCGAAGCTATCCGCCCGCGCACACTCGAATGCATAACAGACAAACAGGCTAATCCCGACGATATCGTAAATTGTCAGTTTATGACGTGCGGAACGGCCGTCGGTAGCGGCAGCAGGGGGAGTTTTCTAATTTCGCCCCCTGCGCCCGTTTTGATGCGCTAATTCGTGTAAGCAGTTTCTGAACGTGCTTGTTTCGAGTTCACTTCAATTTGCCAGCGCGGCCTCTGCGCTCGGCGAGGCCTTATCGGCGCGCGCTAAGACTGCTATCGCCGCGCCCCGCGGACGGCCGCGCCCGCGCCCCTGCGAGGTTATCGTCGGCCTTTACATAGAGTTGCGCAATTTACATACATTTGTTTGTTCGGTTTTTAAATTGGGGAATTAACTGTGTTAATCGCGGTGTTGTTTTGCTAAGAGCGATATGTGTAATACTATGAGTTTACGCGCGCTATTGTTTATGTACCTACCGTATCGGAGCGCACTATCGGTCGGCGCCTCGGCGGACGGTGGGCGCGACGGCGGCGGCGCGGCGCGGCGTCTAGCGCGCTCTGAGCGCTTCAACTGTAGATGGGATCGGCCGCGCGGGCGCATCAGCAATTAATACTCTTCATTTAATCGATTCCTTCAATTATTCCACCTTGATATATGTTAATCCTTTTCTCAGCCTCCCCGGGATATTGTTGGCTATAATTACGTGGGAGGCGACCTCTATTGACAAGTATTGATGTTTTTAATCTGATGTTAGGATAAGACATTAGTATGCGCCCTGTCCGTCCGTCCGTTGATTTGTGGCCGGCGCGGCGGCCGCGGCCGGCTCATTGGATCGTAATTATTGGATTTCGGCGCGATATTTATTGGCATTTCTTCTCAGTCGCCTTGATTTATCATTGGGCTGTCATGTCGAAGAATTATTGCGATGCGTGCTCGTCCGCCGAGAGCGTTCCTTAATCGAACTGTTTTTTTCGTTTATTAGAGCCGAATCCCCGGCGTACATCCAATACGTCATATTTCAATACGTTACGCGTTAGGACACATGATCACCTCCATTAAGGCGCGTCTTCTCCCGACGGATTAGCGCTCGTCGCCGAGTAATGAGATGGCGAAAATATTGGAAATAACACGCGACAATAATAACCGTGTAATAGGGCCGAGGCGGGGCGGCGCCGCAGCTGCGGCCGCGCTCCCTCGTACCTACCTTCGTGCCTGATGCCCACACGTTGCCTCACGTTACGTTACTTGTTACACTCGTGCTTCACCTAACTCTACTCAACTCACATTAAAGACCAATACACTTTTAAATTTAAGCTTAAAAAGCTTCTAACATATTGTAAGTTTTGTCGTGCGCAAAATGCCTACAGATTTTTTGATTCCAGATTTGTGTTTTAATCAGCTTAAAGTTTGTATCATAGACTAGTTACTGTTATCTACCTTACCTGAGTGAGCCTCTTTCTATAAACTCAACAATTAAAATTAAAAACCCCATTAGGACAATTACAAGAGTAACTCTACTCCTTGTAGAGTTACACCTATGTACACTGTATACATATTTACAAATTTTATTAAAACCAATTTGTACAGGTACGTATCGAGTAATTGACACGATAAAAACTTAAGCGCATTTCCCGCCTTTTCCCAACAATGGCGCCGCCTATACTGCCAACATGATGGATTAACGTCACGCGAGAATTTTCTTTTAAAACCGTCGCAATATTGCACCGAGCTAAGCTAATATTCCCTTGCCAATCATGCTGCTCAGTCAATTTTCAATTTCCCAGTTAATAAGGATGTCAGCGCCGGCTAGGAACAATATACACTTTTTATCGGGTCATTTTGAAATACGGTGTACATGCGGTGTACCTACTTTATTTCATGTCTTATAATTGCCCTTGATTTTACTGAACGCACGCTACCTACTCATGCATACATGCATACATAGGTACATTAAAGTTTAATACCGTCAGAATTTAGTGCATTTAGTGCTGTGAATTATCTTTGTACTTGAGACAATGCCTATGATATACAGAAAATAAGATAGGTAAGTGAAAAACAAACAATCAGTCGTGTCTATATTATAATAATGATTTCTAATGTGTTTTTGTCGATAAAAGATATTTTCACTCAATAAGCAATCAAATCATCAAATAAATCTATATCTTCTATACTATCTATACTAATATTATAAAGAGGAAAGATTTGATTGTTTGTTTGTTTGTATGTTTGTTTGTTTGTTTGAATTGAATAGGCTCCGAAACTACTGGACCAATTTTAAAAATTCTTCCACCATAAGAATCCTAAAATTTCCGTGATGAACATAGGCTATAAAATATTTTCAAAAAATTTAGAGATCCGTATAAAAACTTCAATAATAAAACCATAGCGATATACATCAACTTCTTTTTTTGCGCTGCTCGCTTTTGCTGGACCAATTTTAAAAATTCTTCCACCATAAGAATCCTAAAATTTCCGTGATGAACATAGGCTATAAAATATTTTCAAAAAATTTAGAGATCCGTATAAAAACTTCAATAATAAAACCATAGCGATATACATCAACTTCTTTTTTTGCGCTGCTCGCTTTTGCTGTGACTCAACGTCAACTTCTTTTTTTATGGCACCGCTTTCGGTACGACGACTCCGCAAGTGTCAGTTATGGATTGTCATAGACATCACAATTCGTTACTGGGGTGCGAGAGGAAACTCAATGTCAAAAAATATAAAAACTTCAAGATTGGAACCATGCGATGTAGGCTCATAAAAACGATCGATGTAGACGGTATAGCGGTGTGAGAGAAAAGTCAATGCCAAAAAAATAAAAAAGGTAAAGGTACAATTTTAAAAAGGAAAGGTTTTATTGTTTGTTTGTGGTCTGAATTGAATAGGTTCCGGAACTACTAGACCTTTTTGGAAAAAAAAATCATAGGCTATAGAATATTTTTAAAGTTAGTGATCCCTATGAAAACTTCAATAATAAACTACCATAAATAACGTGTGTATGTAAGAACTTAAAATTCTTTAAAATACCCGTGCGAAGCCGGGGCGGGCTGCTAGTATTATACAAAAAGCATCACGACGAAATACTTTTTGTACAACATCGTGCTTTCTCATAATTCAGCTTAAGTATTTTAATTTCGAGCTTGTCGTCATAGAGCAGAGTGGCGCAGTGGAAGCGTGCTGGGCCCATAACCCAGAGGTCCGTGGATCGAAACCACGCTCTGCTATAATTCATTTTGCATTAAATTTTTCGTAATTTTTGTTTTTCCTCAAAATATTTCATTGTAATTTTTAGGACAGAAATGTTTGGCAGATATATTAACTAATCCATATAAATACCCGTTGGAAGTTATTATTAAATTAATACTCTATTACTGCAAAGCTTCTGTTTGTGCTACAATTTGGACCTGTTTTATGATTTTTATATATTTATTTGTTGACAAGATAATTAACAGCTCGTTTGGTCTGTGGAACTAAGTTTTTAACTTAACTTTTTTGTTGTCAAGATAGGTAATCTGATTTTTTATAGTAAGTTTAGCAATGAATATTTTTGATATTACGTTTAAATTTATTTATAGATAATTTTGGCAACCGAACCGAAACGAATTTTGTTGTTGAAATGTTTGCATTGCCCTTGAAATACTTATCTTTATTTATTTAGATATATTGATGTGACAAAATACATCACGTTTTTCGTCATGTTTCTGTTAACTAACATGTTTTTTGTTAACTATCACAATGATAAAACATATTATTAACAGTTTTACAAATATAAGACTAGCTGCGTGCCCTGGCTTCGCTCGGGTAGGTATTTTTCAAATCGGTCCAGCAGTTTCGGAGCCTATTCAATTCAAACAAACAAACAATCAAATCTTTCCTCTTATTATAATATTAGTATAGAAGAGACATAAAAATAGGTGCATTAGTACCTAATATAAATATATATATTCAATAGCCTTGCGAATAATTGCACAGGACAGGAGTAAATACATACCTACCTATATGTACCTACATCTGTATCTGTGCAAACATAGAAGTATCAAGTCGATTAGTGAGGCGTCACGTTAGATTTATGTTTAATTGAAATCGTCGAGTTTATTGTGCGCCATGATTTATTGGAGCCGCGGACAGCCCTCGGTGTACGCCTGCGCCGGGGAGTCTTGATGCTTCATCTTCAGGACTTTATCGTTTCCAATTGTTTTTTGAAAATGTCATCGAATAATTTAGTGTTTCTGGGCGCGGGTTCGCAATGGTTCTTTGTATGGCGGTTATTTCTATCCAACATCCCATGGGAAGTGGTGGGATAAGAAGTAGCCTACCTATGCTCCAGGTTCAGACCTGGTGGAGCAGCGATCAGAGCACCTAGGCATGACTTACATTAAATATAATTTCTCTCCGATCTGTCCTGTAATTTTGGGGTGCAGAAGTAACAAAAACCCGTTCATCCGTACTTACGCATTTATAAAGTCTTGTCATTCATTCGTAGTTTGTAATATAAGTCAGTAGAAGAAGTTTTTACAAAAACATTACAACAGTCATCTTTTCAACGACACGAAAACTTGACTGTTTCCTCAACTAAGGTTGCTCAGAGCACTATGAAGGCAGCTCTGAGATAGCAAGCACCAAGCATCCCAAGATCACCACCTACCAACCTACGTAGTTATTTTACCATCCCCAGAATCAGCCTGCTATATACCTATAAAAATGTAGATAGAATCTAATAAAGAGATTTAACACTAGTAAATGAAATTTATTTAGTTTGCCAGTAAAATCAAGTCTCTACCTAGCCGGCTGCGCCTGCCCGGCCGCGGCGTCGTCGCTCTCGGCAACGGACTCAATAACAATAGACATTGTTTGATTATTTGCTTTCCACGCCTGACCACCGCCGATCTCACGATCTCATACTAAACTTTGTATTGATTCATTCATTTCTACCGTTATGATTGCGACAGAATCCTACATCGTTGATTGCATCATCATCATATTTCTTAAGAATATCGAATAATTTGTTTTTATATTTTGTGTTAGATGCATTTCAAACTCAACCTGGGTGGTGGTTCAATCAACAAAGATTCATAACTCCTACAGCGTTTTGCAATCTGACGTAAGCTACGACGCTATCACATTCCGTCGTTCAGCCTCTCTGCATCCTTGATTGTCTCCATAAATACACATGAATACCTACTTACACGTCAGGCAATATTTATTACATATGTATCTACTGACACATCTTTATTACTTGCTATATGAATAATATTATTATGAACCCTCAGACTTGTTCCAAACAAAAACACGACAGCGCAGCACCAAAACAGACATTTAACCCGCACGGAATAAGAGCTAAAATATGGGACGGGCAAGATGTGGTCGTGTGAACAAACAAACGCATCCATTTCCACAAATCCGTGTCAAGAATCGAAGGAGCCTTAAAAAAATTAAAAAAGAAGTGATCCTACTGACGCGGGGGCTCAATAAATAATACCTTTTCACGTATTATTATTTATTGGACTCTACACAAGCATTCGGACGGGTAACGATGACGAATACCAGATACGTTTGTAAAAAACCCTGTGCGAGTTGACGCGTGATATATCCCTCGCGCATGCGCGTTATAAAGCACGCGGCAGGGTGCGCGCGCGCCGAGCGCTGATTGGCCGCTGTAATGACTCCATGCGCAGACGTTCCGTTTACAAACCACCATCCTGACGTAGACTAATGATCCCTGTAAGCCAAGCCAATGACGGATAGGCACCTCTGAACCTATTGTGTATGAGATATATAGAGTGTAGAGCTGAAATATATGGCATCGTTTGCTAGCCCCTCTAGAGATCGCTAACTGGGACCTGAGATATTGGAGGAACATGACTGCAGCCAACAGCTCGCTCAAACAGTTTGTAACAAGCCTTATTTATGACAGACATCATCTATGGTTGATAACTGATATGATAAAAGATACTATTGTAATTGACGCCTCCAAACCAAACCAAGTAATCCAAGCAATCCATGTTAACTAGAACGAGATCTACGTAATAATAATAATCGACCAGTTCTAAGAAAGTTTAAAGATAAAAGATAAGTCCTGTTAAGATAGACCAAGTGAAGATATTAATAATATAGTTCCAACCAACACGTCAATAGTTTCAATTCAACAGTTAACGTAAATTTTCACTCACCCTTCACATTGAGCAAATTCCAAGATGAAAATATAAATATAATAAGACACTGTAAACTCCTAAACCGGGGCAAATCAAAACTTCCCGCTGTCCGATGTCCGTTAATGAATCGGTCAATCCCGCGGGGCACATACATTGTCCACCGGACGTGCTTCTTGCCATACTGCCATACGCTGCATTTACATAGAATGCTGGCCAGAAATAATTAGAATTTATCGGTAAACAAAAACTGCCGTTATTAGTCTATCCGTACAATGAAAAAACATCTTATAAACATTCGACTTCACCACGACAGCATTGTTTCTTCTATTATATTGGCATCAACTAAATAATGAAGCACAAGGAGTTAAATATGCTTTTATAGGTGTTGACAAGAAATGTAGTGTATGTACAGATCTAAAGAAAATATGTAGTTTAAAATGAAACTATATTTTTCAATAATTTGTGGAGTAAATTTTTCTGACAAACTCGTTCATAGGCGCAAGGTCAAATAGAAATCTATGAAAGGAATTTGGCTTCTATTAATTCAAAACAGTTTTTATTTTATTTTTTAAGTTAGTAATTTTGATACTTTTTTATATTTTTATATATGTATTTTCAAAATTGGCACTATTATCCTTCTTAAATATGAGCAGTGGAATCACAGAAATGAAATCGGGCTACACAGAAAAATACAGTATTTTTATACAACGGACGACGGACCTACCTTTTGGTACCTACGCTTCTTTTTAGTCTCGCCAAGTCCGCAGGCTCCTCGGGATCGTCCTCTCGATCGCGACCCCGAGGGCTAGAGGCATAGAGGTTTCTATACTTTACGGGATTGTATTTCATAGTCCAGAGTATGTGAACACCTGCTTCCTAACAAAATACAGCCATAGAAGATTGATTAGTTGGGAATTTGCCTGGATTTTAATTGATTAAGTAGATAACTTGACCGCAAGGCTATTCGTTAGGTCGGATGGCATTGATGTGGCATTATCAGAGCAGGGTCGAGGAGCAGCTCCTGCTTCCATGGAAGGTCTTCAACTCTCTTAGTTACAACAGTTGATGGAATAAGCGACCGCTCAGATGAACGACACCAATTGCTGCGCGTTAAAAACTATTGTTCGCGCTTTGCGCTATAATTGTTGACATAATAATTTTTACATACTTTGATAAATAGTGCTTGATATCTTCAGGGCTTACAATAACAAAAGTCCAACTTACCTAGGTACTGTAGGTAGACTTACATACTTTCAGTAGGTATGAATAAGGTTTATGAAAAAAATTCTTGCAAACAAAGTAGTTGGGTGTTCTTGTTACAAAATATTTAAAATACTCATATCGACCTATAGAAGGAGGGAATCAATTATAATTCCCATTAGAGATAGGCGGAGTCCCCTGATTTACTGCCAAGGGCAGGGGCCTGAGGGGGGAAATGCAAGTGCACCTTGCAACTGATAAATTAAAGAAAAGTAATTTATAATTACGCGAGTCAATTCGCTCATTCGCTGATTTATTGCGATTATAGTTATTTTTGTACGCGGACGGCTGAGCGCAAATTGTAATTTTCTTAACATTATTACCTGACTATAGTTACAGTTTGATTTTGATACCAAGACAACGTTTTGCCGGTCGAAGCAAAACAAATACACGGCGCGGGGTCTTGTTGATGGATACAAACATCCATCCATACTCATTATATGAATGTGACAATCTATCTGCCTGTAAACTTATTATTACGAGTACACTTATACTAATAGTGACTGAAAGGTCAAAGAGGTACATAGGTAGATGACAATCACGAAGGCATACGCTAAGCTTTTATGTATTAAAAGCGCTTAAGAAAACGCAGCACAAATTAACTTCATAAAAAAATTCGTCAATAGTCAAGTTTTTGATTGAAACTCTGAATATAAAAGAGTTGAATGAGGTGCGCGGCGATTTAAAATGTTTTTAAAGTAAAAAATTTGGTCGGTATTCCCTTCATTTCTTGCATAAAACAATGGTTTGGTTTTATTATATGTATAGAGATCTCAAATAACTCGAGTTAGTTCATCAGCAACCGTCATGAAACTCCTATGCCCCTAGATTGTAAGCGGAGTGGTCACATGGTCACTCCTCCCAGCAAAGGAAACAGTATATTCGCGCGAGGGTGTGCGATGGCGCGGGGTGCGGGGGGCGATCGATGCCGACGTCGTTATTCGGGCGACAGCCTTTGACGACGTCGCGGATCTGTTCTGATGCCGCCTCGAACTTCGCACTTTTGAATTCTGGGGTGCAAAAAGTACAAATTAAAAGATGGAAAGTGAATGTTTTCTTTATACTCGGCTGGGTCCTCAAGACTGAACAACGAAGTTTGTAAAGTTAAGCCTACAAGGTACTAACGTATCTAAATCAGTCCCATTTTCTTTTAGGAAGCTATCTTGTCTCCGACCTAGTTGGTCCACTTTAAACAATGTAACACTATTACTAGAATTTCTGAAAGATTGAGCAAATCCGATGAACAATTCTGTTTTCAGACCTTGGAATACTTATTAGTGGAATGAAAAAATATTTTAAATAAAAAACATTGATTCAGCACCGTTGGTCGGTAACATAAACTATACTCATTACAATAAATATACTAGACAATCCACACACTATCATGGTATCCCCAAACTAACCAGAGCTTGTGTTATGGGTATTGGGTACTATAGATGACTGATGTATACATAATACAATACATTACATTAATAAATAAATATATTTTATACAATATACTTACACAAAATAAATATTAAAGATAACAATAAAATTCTTAAATAAACAAAATTCTACCTAGGTATGTAAAAATAATAAATAAAATAAAATTCATTTATTTCAGACAACACAAAAATAACATTAGCTCCATATTATGTTAGTGAAAAGTTTTAAATCTATGTTAGTAGTATTGAGGAGAGAAGTAATTATTGTATTTCAAACACTGCAATCGCCTAAAGATGAAACTTCATCAATATTCGATTGCAGTGCTTGAGGAACGGGCTGTCCCATTTATTTGATAATGCACTCAGGATGGTGTTGGTACTCCCATGCAGCCTGCACAGCACATATATTACTATACATAAAATAATATTCTGTTATATATAATATATATAAGCTAGCGAAATCGAGCAGGCTGGTGCACATGCTCGGCCCGGGCGTGTACAACCGACTGCCGCAAGAAATCACCAGCGCACCTTCGATGCAATCCTTTAAGAATAAGCTTAAAAATTGGCTCATTGACATGTGTTTTTATAATGTTAATGAATTAATTACGTGCAGTTAACTGACATTTATTATTATTTTATTAATTTCATTTTAGTTTATTAAGTATAAGAATAATTTTTATGACATTAAAAATTATTATTATTGAAATGAATTATTAATGATAAATGAAATGTAACCAATTAATTAACTAGTTATATTTAATACTTTAAGTAACAATGTATACTATTTTAATGAGACCTGTAACTATGTTGCCAATAAAAAATCTGAATCTGAATTTAATAAATAATTTCAAAAAATAAATAAATAAAAATGCTTACTTATGAATATAATTGGTTACTTATGGGCTCTGCGACAAGCTCCTCATGATAGAGTAGTCGGTGGTGCTCGCTAAACTGTGGACCCCAAAATTCTGCTCTCTTCCGCATGATGCTCTGACCGTCATTCGTTGATTCAGGTTTCTTTACTAAAAGGCACGGGTTCCGCTCTTATAAATCAGGGTGCAAAGTGGAACGCGCCCTGACCGGTCCACGCCTCCACGACGCGTGACTGACGGACGTCCAACACAACACACATGCATGAGGCACACATCACGCACACACACACACATGCACTTCTCAACACAATCACTGACAGATTGCAAAATAAAGGGGAAATCAAATTAAAGAGGATTTAGAATTTGGAATTGGAACGTAAACTGAGTTATTGAAAAGTGGTTTGGAAAATTGCAAATCATACCGACTTACCTCCCCTCGCCTATCCATTACGGCTTAGGGAACAGAAAGTTGATGAAATGCGATTTAATTAATAGGTCACCTAACCCAGTTAGGAAGTAGTAGAAACGAGCAAAAGACATCAAAATAATTAAAAAGAAAGTTCCAAGAACAGCGTCTAATGACAATAATGACGTTAACGACACGGTGCTGACAGCATGGTCATTTGTCAGTTGTTTGTCAATGACGGTGTCAGGCGGCGCGCGGCGCGGGGACGATTGACGCGTGTCATAGTGCGGGTACTTGTACCATGGTTCACCATGGGACAGCGTTTTCGGTTCGTCATTCGCTGTCTTCTATTGTATTATTATCCGCTTACTTAGAATATGCTTAGGGAAATAGGGAATACATTTTTATAACATCGGGAATGTGGGAAAACCGGAAGTTCCAGTCACCTAGCACTTAAAGGCAGAATATAACTGGACGCATATAAATTTTAAGGCCTAGTTTGAAACATATTATTCTCGATCTAAATAAATAAATTTCATTTAATTTCATTCTTACAATAACAATTATTTTATTTAAGTCACAGACAGCTTAGACTTGCAATAAAAGGAAGTCACAAGTGATTAAGATTTTGCTCGCTTACTTTCAATTTCAATAAGATGGTTGGTAAATTTGAGTCGGCACAACAGCGGACCCTTGGAATTGGGACCTTCAGCCTATACTTTTAAATTGACCGGCAGGTGACCGAGACATTATTAATGACAGACTCACACCTCAACACGACGGCGACGACGGTCACGCCTTCAGGTTAGCAATAAGCTCGAGCTACGACTGTTGCAATTATAGATCTTTCTACGACCTGACGAGAGTACAGTTTGAAAATAGCAGCTATATATCAGCACTACTGGTGCATTGTGCATAGGCAATACCTCAAGGTTGCAAGATGCTAGCCTTAAATATTGGCAATAACTATTAAGTATTTGTCGAAACTAGAAGATACCTTTGTTAGTTGACTCATTATAGACTAGGGAAATACTTTTGCTTATGTTATGGAATCTCAATTAGAGTCTCGTTAAAGGCAGGTAAAGCTACACACAAATTGCAGTCATGCCATATTGATTTGTGCACTTCTTCGAACAATAACTGAAATACCAATCCAACATCAGATTTATTACGGCTGCATAATTTCTAGGGTAGAATACCACTGAACACTGTAAATGAGTTGCTGTAAGTTCCATTGCATACAGTATCGATCGTGGCGAACTATTGTAACAAATATTCGCATATTTTATGTTGACGGAGACGTCACGGGTAATATCCACGCGATTAATAAGTCACCGTTAGTCTGGTCACGCACGACACAGATCCATGCAGTAGGTACACTGCCAGTATCTCCGAGTATGAGCCCTTGCAATAAACGGACCTATCTCCCGTCCATCTCTTCCCTATGCATCCAGTCTAGGTACATTCTACTCTTAATTGTAAACATGCTACTGTCAACGACTTCACACACATTCTTTTGGAATTAAAAAATTGAGCCCGTTCTAGCGAATTAACGTGAAGTAATAACAAACATCCAAAATTTCACTTTCAGTATACTATCTAGTATAACATCACAAATTAACATCAACGCTTTTTTTATGTCGATGCCTTTAATATAGGTTCGATGATCACAAGTTTTCAATGATCACAAGTAGATTGTATACATCGCTCTGTAGATACAGATACTATCTAATGAATGCAATGTGCAGTGTGTTTACTGCTTGTCAGGCTTCCTGTGTACCCGTCTTGCCGATGTCACCGCCACCCCGGCCGCAGCCATCCATCTTGGAGTAAATCTTCACCTTAGCGACCTGTCCAAACTTTGCGCGACCTACTAATCGAAGGTTTTGATGAAAAGCTACAGCCACGTTGTGTTTATGTGGTTCAATTGCTGTTAATTTAAGGTGATTTGTTAGGAAACGGTCTCTTTATCTATGCGAATGGCGGAAAGAGTTATATTTACAATTTTTTTACAGATGCTGTCACCAAGGGATGACGATGACGACGACACGCACTTGTGCATCAAGTGCAACTCGACCGTCGTCGGGCTTGACAACTACGTTAAGCACAGAAAGGACAGGTGCGGCAAAAAGTTAGAGAGCAAAGATTTACCACCCATCGACACTTTAGACCCCACATACAGCCTAGGGGCAGACATGTTTTTCCAATCTTTGGAGCTTCAAAGCAGCGTCAAGAAAACTGCACTGTCGAGGCTGACCCCTCCGATTCCTATATCTAAACCGAGCATAGACAGAAAGAACTCATTACCCATCGCATCAATATCAAGACCACAGATGAGCCCACTAGACACCAATCTCCGAGGAGAAGACTGGATAGGCGGACACACTTTACGGATAAGTGGAAACGAAGAAGATAACCAGACAAAACTGATCAATGCAGTGGCCAGCATTAGTGGTGCAGTCAAGAAAGACACTAATACTTCATATACGATAGGTTACAACTATAAAGGAGATGAAGAAAGCGATGAATCAGAAGTTTTTGAAGAAGATGACGAAGAAGATCACTCTGGGGGAAAATGGAAACCACCAGTTAATTACACAGGCGGAAAATGGCGCCCAGGATCGCCAGAACACGATTGGGATGATCAGGAACCGACAGCTTCTTGGAAAACTTTACTTCCAGAGGTGGATGACAACCATGATGAAGACTACGATGCTCCTCCTCCAGGACACACTAAGGGTAAATGGGTGCCTGGTGCGAACGAGAAAACACAAATTATGCAAACGACTTTACAGAGCAAAGGATCGGTACAATACTGGTGCGGACCATGCAATAGGAGACTAGGCTCCCGAGGCATTTATGAAAAGCATTTGAGATCCGCGCTCCACTTAAAAAAAATTCAACCAGAACAAGAGCTTGAGTATTCAGGACATTTAAAACCTATGAAAGTAGTCGAAAAGCGTAAATTGAGATCTTCCAAGTTTTTAAATGATGAAATTTATTCAAATGTCAAACGACAGAAGAGACAGAAGGGTCCTAGTTTGAGCCTCAAAGTGGATCTGAAGAAGAGAAAGAGAAAGACTCACTTCATTCACTGTGCCGGCTGCAAGTCTCGTGTGCGAACGCATCTGATGGGGAAGCATCTCATATCCCACTACCACTTTAGGAAAGCAGCTGGAGTGACCGACTCTTTGTATCAACAACTGATCTTAGACAATATAACTGCAATAGTCCATCAGTCGCCTTTTCAATGCAGCCCCTGCAAGTTCTACACGAACTGGTTGTCCACCTTCATGCAACACTGGCGCTCGGACGAGCACGAGTGGACCATGGCCTTTATAGAAGGCATCTTCTGGTGTTCTTTCTGCAAGTTCGAATGCGAGACCTCTCAGGAGATGCTAGAGCACCTGACAAGCTCTGATCACACCGAAGTGATTGCAGTCATCAACAGATCCATGCCAATTATTATTAGAAAAAAAACTGTTCTCAAATGTGAGACTTGCAATGGAGTATTTAGATTAAATATTGAATTAAAGAAGCACAGCGCGAAGAGCGGTCATCGGTTATCTTATACAGCTACTGATGCCTACCAGGAACTCCACCAATGTGAGCACTGTAAAGCAAAGTTCAAAACGACTCAAACCTTGGCAGCACACTTGAAATCTAAGCACAAACAAAAAGCTCATCTCTGCCTCGTTTGCTCGAAAAGCTTCGGTTCTGCTGATGCGGCTAAGCAACATCGCCAGACTACTGAGCACAAGGTGAACCGTAAGGAAATGCTCATAAGACAAGGGCTGATCACGAAGGATTTGAGAAAGAAGTGTCCGTATTGTACAGAAAAAGTAATGCTTAGGAATATTATAGCGCTTAAAGAACATATTCGTACTTTTCATCCTGATATCAGGAAAACGTAAGTAAAACGACAATAATTATTATTTTATTATTATTAATTATTGAGGCTGTTTCCTTATGGAGTGTATAAGACTGGACAAGAGCGTAAATTGTGCGCTCATGTCCAACGTTATACGTTTACTGTGTGTGTGTATATTTGTTATTTATTCATTAAATAAATCAAAAAGTAATTTTAGTTAAAAAAGACAGTTAAGTTTGCAGATTAAAATTATTGTTGTCTATATCAGCTATATCTCTCTCTACTAATATTATAAAAAGGAAATATTTGATTGTTTGGTTGTTTGAATTGAATAGGCTCCGAAACTACAGGACCGATTTGAAAAATTATTTTCCTAGTAAAATCCTAAATTTTCCCTGATGAACATAGGCTAGAATATTTTCAAAAAGTTAGGGATCCGACTAAAAAAATAAAATTTTGTTAAATACCCGGGCGAATTTAATATCGTAGCAGGGGTGGACAGCTAGTCAGATTGACGACCACTGTGGCGCGGTGGGCGAAGGTCCGCCTGCGACGCAGGAGGTTGCGGGTTCGATTCCCGCCGCGGGATAAATATTTGTACGATCTGCAGATATTTGTTCAGGGGTTCTGGTCGTTTTCTATGTATAATAAAAAATATCTATCTATTTAATAATATTGTATTATGTATATCAGTCATCTAGTACCCATAACACAAGCTCTGCTTAGCTTGGGGCTAGATGATGCTGTGTGGATTGTCCAGCATTATAAATTATAAAAATATAAGATACTAGCGGCCCGCCCCGGCTTCGCACGGGTATTAAACAAAAATTTCAGAAATTATACACACTAAAACGATGGGTTTCACAGTTTTCATACGGATCTTTACTTTTTTTAACAGCATTGGGGTTTTTGACATTGACTCGACATTCCAAAACTGACACTGGCCGTAGAGAAAAAGCAAGCACCGTGCGCTATACAACCTCTTTTTCTATTCTGACGCGCCATAATAGAAAAAGAGGTTGAATATACAGCCCACGGTTCAATTATTGAATTTTTCATGCGGATCCCTAACTTTTTTGAAAATATTATATAGCCTATGTTCATCACGGAAAATTAAGGATTCTAATGGTGAAAGAATTTTTTTACTCGGTCCAGTAGTTTCGGAGCCTATTCAATTCAAACAAACAAACAAACAAACAAACAAACATACAAACAAACAAACAATCAAATCTTTCCTCTTTATAATATTAGTATAGATAAACGATTGAATTGACGATATTGAATTGAATTGCTATGTTTGACAGTTTATACATATTTGTGTAATATACATATTTGTGGTAAATGTGTTCTAGATGTCCAAAGTGCGGCATGGAGTTCATCCTCTCTCAAGAAGTGTCGACGCACATCCGCGCGCGCGCGTGCCGCTTCCAGGCGTCGGCGCGGGTGGACTCCTCCGTCTTCTGGAGCTGCAGCCAGTGCCTCTTCACCACGGACTCGCAGGCGGAGTGCTACTTCCACGAGGTCCTCCACGAGCCGCCCTTCAGAAGCGACGGCAACGAAAAGTACACCTGCCCGTTCTGTCAGAAGTATTTCAAGAAGACCTCGCTCCGTCTGCACCTGAGGCAGCATACCTTTGAGCGGCCTTTCGTCTGCTCCGTCTGCCGCGCCAACTTCACGCGGCAGACCAGCCTCGCGAACCACGTGAGGGCTGAGCACGGGGATACTGCGAAGGGGCCGGGAGTAAACGCCGTCACGAAACCAGATCATAGATGTGAAAAGTGTGGGACCAGATACCCTAACAAGTAAGTAAACGATGCATGCCTAACATTTTATTAGCCGAAACTATTATAACTATCAAAGCGTTGGAAACGTTTCCCAAGCATCCTTTGCCCCTGCTTTACCCTGCATAACGTCGTCGTCTCCAACAAGTATCGTTACATTCCAATAAATTTCTTTAACATTAAAACATTTACCACGCACGCCACATCTCGAGCACTCCGCCTGAACGCTAAGCACGCCATTAGGAGCGAACTGTCATTACTGGCGACACCATCGCAGTTATGGAGCCGTACCTAATGCGTTGCCTGGTCGCGTCGAGCCGGCCGCGGCCCGGCGGCGGCGCAGCAGGCTGTAACATAACACACGGGAATCGACGAAGTTAGAACATCAGCGCTAGGAAGGCTCTAGTGAAGTTTACGCTGGACTGGGGAATCTATATCTGGACGCGAACGAGACTTGGTCATGCAAAAAGATTGGTAGACCATAATGCTTGATTGATGTTGTGAATGAATACTAGTAGTTTACCAAATCAATATAATTTGATAAATTAATTTTCTGCCCAGCATCTGCACAGTGTAGCCCCCTACACGGTGCAGAGGCTGGGCGTGCGTCGTGGGCCATGAAAGAGCATGTGTTAAAATGTCGGATGTCAAAAAACAGTTAAAGATTCCAAAAACTCCTCAAATTATTTGTTAGTAAAAATAAATAGTGTTCACTATGAAATAAACCCGTTTAACGCATTTTCAATGCGAATTTGCGTCCAGAGCTAAGGGTTCCTGCCTAAGCTTTAGCAACTATAGACATTCTGTACAATAGCCTGGTAGAACTTAGAACTGTTAGGTGCTCTAACTAGGATAGTCTGAGGAGTGGCGAGCTGATTCATTGTGGCTGCGGTTATCAAATGCGCGAACTCACTCGAAGAGACCATTTAAATGCATAGTCTGCCTACCTAGTCAATCCGAACTAGGTACCTATAAGCTGAGAAGGGGCTGGTATAGGCGCGAAAGGTAGTATGAAGAGCCCGGTAACTTTCTCATGTAGGTATGACCCGTTAGCATCTTCTAGGAGGTACTTACTATACTACTTCTCTGACTTAGGGCAGACCACGACGCCCTACGACATGCGACATGCTACCTTAGAGCGCGTAATATCATTTAAGATCAGATCAGAGATCGGTCACATACATATGTTAATTATTAAATCTATAATATAAATGTTGCTGCGTGCAACCTGTAGCCTCATTAAACACTCATGTAAGATTAACATTTGACGCTGCGCTGAAAATAAGCGCAAGCACATCCGGCGTCAATTTATTGCAGCAAAACATAAAAACATCAGCACAGCGGTGGCAGCACCGGCTCAGAATGTGCTCGAAGCGCGTCAAATTATGAATGTTTCCCGATATTTGTGAAGGAGTTGTGGGACAGGTGACAAGGCGCGTATCCTGCGCACGACACGCATGCGCGCTATTTCAGTCACTTTGTTCCTGCTCGGCTTGTCTTGAAGCACCTACAGATGGGTTTATTCGAGAGTGAGACTTAGAGATTATTTATGCAGGAAATCGATGTGCTCTACCTCTTTTACGCTAATTTCGTATCGCCTATGGATCTACTTAATCTCACTTGACCCAAGTTTTGGTTTCATTCCAGGTTGGCTCTCACCCGCCACGTCTGCATCCGCGCCCTCACCGGCTCCGACCGCAAGTGCACTGTTGAAGACTGCAACTTCATTGCCTCCAGCGCCCTACAATTAATTAAGTAAGAAACAATGAATGCACCCCGCAACACGACTGCTTTAGTCAAAATTTAAATTTTATAAAGCGACATCTAGCGAGTTTTCAATGTACTTTTTGTACATTTGGGTTTCATGTTAAGTGCGCTGCTTTTTTGTGCAGTTCATATCGTAGTTCTTGAATAGCCAATAGATGTCGCCCCGTCAAGCCCCATCTCTTGATGGGTGCGACGACGCTGTGAGCAAGCTTCTTGCTTTTTCATAAGTTAAGCATACCATACCACAGATTAACATAATACAACCGTTGCATTAAAAGATTACAGACAGACAGAATTACTTTTTAGAATAGGAAAAGAATAAATATAAGAGAAAAGTGACAATTGGCGGTCTTATCGCTCGACAACCGTGGATGGATATGATCGTTGGATTGAAGATTTTATGTATATAACATGCATAAATGTTTCTCACTATCAAAGAAAATAGATCTATGTTTGGTAAATTATTGCAGGCATCATCGAATACACGGCGATTCGAAGGCATTGCGGCACCAGTGCCCGCATTGTCCCTTCCGAGGTTCGCAAGCCAGCCATCTGCGGAGACACCTGATGTGCCACAAAGGAGACAAGCCTTACGCGTGTCCACACTGTGACTTTACTAGCGGAAGTTTGGTAAGACGACAACAAACATAAATTATTGAGAAACTCTGTATGAAACTCAGAGACCATTTTCTATGAAAATTTGGTCACATTGTTTGTGGTAGGCCCATTTCCGACTAAAACTAAAGTGGCGCTCTCTGGTGTAGACTTACAGTACTTATATAGCAGCGCGCGCCTCATGAGAGTCAAAACAAAACGTTCCACATCTTATCAAAACCTCCGTTAGGTACATATAGATGGCGTTGTCAGTCTAATACTTCGTCATAGCTTGCGTCTAATATCCATAAACGGGCAGCTGGAAGCAGAGGATCCTGCCTGTCTGCTTCAAACTGCCCGAGTAGGTGAGGTTAACAACTCTAATAATAACAAACTTTTCCAGGAAAACCTTCGCAAGCACGCGCTCCGAAGTTCACGCCACAAGGGTGTTTTCCTGTATCTTTGCAAGCATTGTGAATACAAATGCAACTTGGCAACAGAACTCCGGCTCCACCTCACCGCTGCACATTCGGCGCTGTATGACGTTAAAAAGGCTATCCAAGCTGCGAAAGTGCATTTGATGAAAATAGAAAGTGCGGAAGAAACCTCAAACGAACTTATTAATGAAATACCTACATAAATAGGTATTTACGTATTATAAATTATTGTTTAACCCCTGGTAAAATTAAGGTAATAAAAAATATTTAAAAAAATTACCACACATACCTACCTACCTACAGAATTCCGTTTATACCTACGAATACCTACATAAATATCTCAAATAGGTGAGGTCGAACGAGTCGTGTTCATATGCGATATAAAATATTTTTGCGTTAGTCGAAGAAATAAAACTATCGGAAAAGTTAATTGCCTGCCGCTAACCTTAGATTGAAATTTAATTCGCGCCAACATGAACGATCAACCCTAAAACCATCCTAGAACCCCTAAAACCTCCAAAGTCGTAAATCGCTTCTACAAGCCAAAGCGATGAATCCAGCTGCGATGGATTATGTTATGCTAGAAATATGTATGAGAAACGCAGCCGCGCCTTGGAACACAGAACTCATTCTGGTTCTCCAATAACGAGCGAGAGCGCCAGCGAGCGAGCGAGCGAGCGGCGCGGCGGGGAAAAACTAGAGAATAATCGACCGCAAGCCGAAGTGGTCGTGTCTTGTTTACGTTTTGAATTTTACGTCAGTAATTATTATTACGTTCAAGCGATTCTGTGGTTTTCGATAAACATAGCTATATTGAAGGTTATTCAATTAACATTACATAACAAGTACTACTTTGCTAGTACAGAAAACAGTTTTATTAAACGCATCAACAATTTTTGAGTATATTTTCAAGTGTTGTGCATGTTTGTCTTCACGTGGCGAGCTGAAACTGAAATCTACCGACTGAGATCCAAAATGTCACTGAAGGTGAGTACCTTACCTACATAACTAAATCTAAGAAAATTTCCCTGAGAAATAGGTACGTACCTACCTAAGCAATAATGACTGATTGTTAAAAATACCTAGGTAGGTACCTAAATTTATTTTGTGAGAAATTTTGTATTGAATTTTGTATTATACACGTACCTACCTACCTACCTACATTTTTAACAAGAAAACACGACTGTCGAATCAGAACAAGTTAGACGCTGAAAAATGATTGAACCCTCCAAGGAAGGCAGATAGGTAGGTAGGTACCTAATTTTGTTGTTAAACATTTATCAAAAATACCTACCATGAATTAAAATGACAACAATGAGTGTGTTTTTTAAATAAATCTAAAATCAAACTACTTATATTGTCAGTATGACAATTACAACACTACCTAGAAATTAATATCTAGGTACCTATACCTACGATTATAAATAAACCATAGTAAAATAGGTATCATGAATGCCTACCAGGACTATCAGTGACTGCTTACCAGGGACCTTCCTTATAACAGTTATAACAGATTACAAAACTGTAACCTGTTCTAAGGAAGGTCCCTGGTAAGCAGTCACTCAGATCAAAAGAGATGGAAATCTGCAAACTGCCGCCGAGGGGCCGGCCAGTCAAACTACGCCTCGCCATAGATTCACACATAATTGATTTGGAAACCAATATTTTTCAACAATCAAAATTTAACTTTCGCGTTTGGAACACGAGTCCTGCCAATTATGAAGTGTTTTTGTTTATCTACCCTAGATAAAAAAAAGAAAAATATAATGTGACACACAATTTATTAGGTTAATACCTAGGTATAAATAAATAAATAAATAATTCTGGACAATGGATATACCTACCTACAGAATCCTTTTTTACTAATGTAAAATATTTCGAGTGCGTGTTTGCTGGTTCCAACGAACCCTACAGATAAAATTTTGATGAAAGAAATATATTTTGTAAAAATCTCTTCTCAGTTTGCTAAAATGTTTCGCCTCGGCGTCTAAATATTAGGTATGAAGACTAAACTTGGACATGAATTAATAGAACCCGTTTAAGAGCCTTCATGGGGTTGTGTGTGGCCGATTTTTGATGACTGGATACGAGCAGCAACAACCTTACCGTGCCATCACCTGCGCAGATGTTTCGCTAAAATATATAAGTTAATACTAGTTTTTTTTTTGTTTCTATTTCTTCGTTTTTAATTTTAAAAGAATTGACGTCAGGACATCTGTACAATTATATAACACTAGCGGTCCGCCCCGGCTTCGCACGGGTATTAAGGCGCATACAGGAGCGAATGACCTTGAGCAATTTGGGCGGGGCTATGGTTTCGGCCCGCACCCTTCCGCGCGCCCCCCGCCGCCGGCGCCGCATAGCCAAGAAAATGAAATAGATTTCGCGCGTAAGCCGCAAAAGATAAGTAAATCCTTCATGGCCGCGTGGTAAACCAAGCCGGCTGACACGCGATAATTGCGGGTTCAATTCCCACTGCGGGATATTTTTTTACAAATTGTCTATCTTTATTTATGTCTGTGCTGTTCTTGTGAAGCTAAATAAATGTATCTTTGTCTTTAAAATTCTGCAAGTATTTGTTCTTGGTCTGAGAACAGAACTCGGTACTTTAGGTAAGTAATAAGTATGTATGTTACCGCCTTACCGCCTCTTGTTACTACCCGCGCGGCGCGGGGCGTTCGCGTTGTAGGTAATTTCCTTCTAAACTAGCCTATATTCCAATCATTCGAAAGTTTTATGCAAATCAGTTTAGTAGTTAGGTACATGGTAACAAACATTCATACAAGCTTCTCTAATTTTCAATGTTTGTAGGATATCAATGATAGGTAGGTTATACGGGTGGAATAATTTGAAACAATAAATCTCTGAGCTAAAGGAAAAAGGTCATAATGGACCAAGAGAAAAAAATTACCATTACATGGTATTTACATATAGGTTTTTACACCTATTCAAAGAAATGATGCCAGAAATCGGATGTAAAGATTTGATAAAACAGTAAATTTCTAAGCAAGAGGAGAAAGGGCATCCTGGACCAAGAGACAAATTTACTTTTATATAGTAGATTTTTTTTCTTTTATTTTCTTTCTGCTGTTTTTTAGGGGTTTGAAACCGAGGTCAAAACCCTAAAAACCAGCAGAAAGAAAACAAAAGAAAAAAATCTACGATATATAAATTTTGTCTCTTGGTCCAGGGATCCTTATGACTTTGATTCTGTTTTGTGTTTTGAATCCATAATATTTCAGAAACTACTGCAGCTATTGACTTGAAATTTGAAATAATAATACATTAAGTGCGCCCGCACAGATTTATAGAAAAATAAATAAAAAATTAAAATGAAGATTTTCAGTACAAATTTTGAAATCGAAATTTTAAATGGGACCTACAGAAATTAAGGTGGTATGAAATGAAAGGTACTGATTTGTACATTTCGTTTTGGAAATTTTGATAAATTTTATACTTTTTGAGAAAAAGGTCGAAAAAATTACCATTCCCCCTCCCCCCCACCTATCTCCGAAGATTGCAGAGCGATCGATGTAAAATGTACCAAGTATTTGAACATATGGATCTATATTTTACAGTAAAAATATAAAGAAGTCTGTAAAAATAATACTTTTTGAAATACGGTCAAAAAAGGGCGGGAAAAATTTCTAAAGTGGTGACTACCAGAGAAGTCTGTGAACATAACTACTTTTAAAAATTATGGTCAAAAAGGGGGGGGGGATTTCTAAAGGGGAGACTACTCCCGTCGAGTGGGGTGGGGTATCAATTTGCACATTCCAAAACAGTTTTTGAAATTTCCAAAGGTTTTATACTTTTCGAAATATTTTGATAAAGGTCGAAAAATTGGCCATCCCCCCCCCCCTATCTCCGAAGATTGCAGAGTGATCGATATAAAATGTACAAAGCGTTTGTAGATAAATATACAATGTGTCTGGTCACCGGTGTCGGAGACTTTGGGGGGGTTATTGTCCACATTATTGTCTATCAAATAAGCCCTCTATCGTCTTCCTAGGACCTCTACATGGGTTGCTATAGCTAAATCAGTATATGTAAGCACCCGTGCTTCGAGGCAAAAGAAAACAAAATGGCTGCCATTTTGTCATGGAGGTAGAAAAAAAAATAGGAATAGTGATTTTTCGATAAAATTTACCGTATTTCCCCCCCCCCCCCCCCCAAAGTCTCCGACACCGGTGACCAGACACATTGTAAATCTATATTTTACAGGAAAAACATAAAAAAAAATAAAAAAAAAATAAGTGCGTTGGTCCCAACGCACTTACCTACCCACTAATCTCTGTAGTAACCGCAACCTCCTGCGTTGTAAGCCCACCGCGCCAAGAGGTCGTCAATAAACGTAACAACCTAAACGACAAAAGTTCAAAACCCTCAGCGCGCGAGTTACACTCGCAATTGTCGTACTTGTTTATCTAGAATTCTAGATAATTATGTACAAGTACAAAGTCGCGAAGAAAACCCGTAAAAAATACTCGTAACTAAAAAATACCCGTAAAAACACGATAAATACCTACCCGTTAAAATAGTAATAATAATTATGAGTTCAGATCGCGTAAGTTTAAAAATATCCGAGCTCTAGGAGATGAAAAAAGGCTATGTACCATTTTTACCCAGTCTCCTTTACATTTTGAATCCCATTCCCATTTCATAACAGTAAGTAAGGTGGGGGTGTACCTACCTAGTGCTTCACTTCGGAGAGTCATAGAACTGTTGCAGCCATACTAGAATTCTGAAGACGATCATGAACCGCGTTAGGAAGAATGCCGTACGTACATATTTTATTTCGTCGCATAATACATCATAGCTACCTACCTAATATTAGCTACCTACCTAAGCGTAATGGATGTTTTACCTGTAGCAAAACATTTTCACTCCAGTTTCAACTTGTCCGGTCACTGTAAATCTATAAATAAATAATAATGTAAGATCAGTAATAAAACAAATAAATGGGTAGGTCTAAGGAGTATTTACTTACATTGTCGTTCATTTGTTCCTACCTAGTTTAGTACCTACCCGATCTCCTAAAATAAATATACAAATATGTAAAATCTACATAAGATTGCTAATAGGTAGTTACAATAGCATAAATTTTCTAAAATAACGAGCTTTCAGAGCTCTGGCTTTCTTCAGCTTACTGATCTTCGGAATTTTCAATATTTTACAAACTGTCTTACACCAAATAAAGCGCCCATGCGCGGATAACTTTGAATAATAAATAAAGCGTCTATGTGCATCAATATAGCATTATAGTAAAAAAGCAAAAGTACGCCTCGCGCTCACCTAGAGCGCGAGGCAGACGAACACAACCTCCCCGTACGACAGTCAGGGTTTCACTGCCGCCCGTCGCCCGCGCAGACTACCTTCAAAGGTTACCGCCCACTAATCATACGCAATAATTTAAAATAATGATTTTCTATGTGAAAAACCGTCGTATCACAAAATCATACGTTCAGTTTGAAGATAAAGTCTTTGCCGACATGATGGTGAAAAAAAAAGTATAAAATTCTAAGTAGTTTAGAAGTAGATACACTTTTTCAGTCAGAAACAGCTCCACTTTGTGATTTTTTTTCACCAGGTAAACGAGCACGTAGAACATTTTTGTACGTTCACTTTACAGATAAAAGGTCAATGTATAACATATATTTTTTTCAGCCCATAAAATTGACTACTCTAGGAGGAGAAAGCCTCCAAAGAGGAGCAATCAGCTACTGTATGCGCCTTAAACAAAAATTTCAGAAATTATACACACTAACACGATGGGTTTCACAGTTTTCATACGGATCTTTACCTTTTTTAACAGCATTGGGGTTTTTGACATTGACTCGACATTCCAAAACTGTCACTGGCCGTAGAGAAAAAGCAAGCACCGTGCGCTATACAACCTCTTTTTCTATTCTGACGCACCATAATAGAAAAAGAGGTTGAATATACAGCCCACGGTTCAATTATTGAATTTTTCATGCGGATCCCTAACTTTTTTGAAAATATTATATAGCCTATGTTCATCACGGAAAATTAAGGATTCTAATGGTGAAAGAATTTTTTATCTCGGTCCAGTAGTTTCGGAGCCTATTCAATTCAAATAAACAAACAAACAAACATACAAACAATCAAATCTTTCCTCTTTATAATATTACCCTACAGATAAAATTTTGATGAAATAAATATATTTTGTAAAAATCTCTTCTCAGTTTGCTAAAATGTTTCGCCTCGGCGTCTAAATATTAGGTATGAAGACTAAACTTGGACATGAATTAATAGAACCCGTTTAAGAGCCTTCATGGGGTTGTGTGTGGCCGATTTTTGATGACTGGATACGAGCAGCAACAACCTTTTTCAATTTGCATCAGGCCTAGTCTAGGCCGCCCTTGAGGCAAAATAGCCTCAGGGGCAGCCTAGACTAGGATAACGCGGGGCGGCGCGGCTCGACCATTTTGAGAGCATCCAATCCAATCCAAACCAGTTTCTGAGTAACCCATGGGCCGATTGGCACAGTGCACAGTCCGTATTTAGCTCTGAAACCAGTCTAGGCAGTCACTGAACCACTGCGCCGGTGTCATCTTGCAGCGAACAGGTTTTGGGGGGTTTGTCGCATTTATAGTAATAAACCGGACAACCCACACAGCATCATCTTACCCAAAGCTAAGCAGTGCTTGTTTTATGGGTACAAGCTAGACGACTGCATTGCATTATCATTAAAAACTGCAGTAATAAACCTATAAACCTCTACCGTGGTTTTCAGACACAATTTTTTGAAACATTTTTTAAGGAAGCTGTTTTAAGATGTGTTTTAAAATACAGGGAAAGCGCAATGTATCTATTGAAATAATAAAGGAGCGATATGAACCTTTACTCGTGTTCTGTCCCAATGAAGCTGTCTCAGATGAGATATTCTACTTCATTACCCTGCTTATGGTCAATCAGCAGGGATTTTTGTGCTTTGTCAGTTAACTAGACACCTACTTACTTCCATAAAGTAACTGAAGGCGGAATTATATTCATGTCTAGGACTAGATGAAACCCTATGCGAGGTATAAATTAGAGCGACAATAATGTGCACACGGATATTTTTAAGCATTGTTTTCTAAACAATGAACGCTGGATAAAATCGATCTGTCTTAAACTTCACTTAAGCTCCGTCTCCAGAAACACGAGTACCACCCACCACCCCCCACCCCCGTGCTGCCCCTGCTTTGTGCACAAATCGGAATATCATCGTGTTTATTGTGTCTGCTCTCCTGGGCTCCCCCATGCGATCGCCCCTCGATCTGAGAACGTGCACCGTTACCTTACCGTGCCATCACCTGCGCAGATGTTTCGCTAAAATATATAAGTTAATACTAGTTTTTTTTTTGTTTCTATTTCTTCGTTTTTAATTTTAAAAGAATTGACGTCAGGACATCTGTACAATTATATAACACTAGCGGTCCGCCCCGGCTTCGCACGGGTATTAAACAAAAATTTCAGAAATTATACACACTAACACGATGGGTTTCACAGTTTTCATACGGATCTTTACCTTTTTTAACAGCATTGGGGTTTTTGACATTGACTCGACATTCCAAAACTGTCACTGGCCGTAGAGAAAAAGCAAGCACCGTGCGCTATACAACCTCTTTTTCTATTCTGACGCACCATAATAGAAAAAGAGGTTGAATATACAGCCCACGGTTCAATTATTGAATTTTTCATGCGGATCCCTAACTTTTTTGAAAATATTATATAGCCTATGTTCATCACGGAAAATTAAGGATTCTAATGGTGAAAGAATTTTTTATCTCGGTCCAGTAGTTTCGGAGCCTATTCAATTCAAATAAACAAACAAACAAACATACAAACAATCAAATCTTTCCTCTTTATAATATTAGTATAGATTAGTACGTGTAGCTTCAGACAACAGCTGCGCCTTTTTACAGATGAGATGACGTGTGCTAGCTAGTTAGGGTTTCGAGATCGGTTTCGAAACCCTTGTGGTCGCGCCTTATTGTAAATTTTCAATCTTGAACATCTAAGCAACTATCTCAGCTATTTACCTACTTGAAATTTACATATTTACATTTCGTGCGCCCGCTACAGATTGAAAGAAATAGGTAAATGAAAACATTCAGTCAAATTGTGACCTCGAAAATTTAAAAGAGACCCGTGTAGGTGTTATTATTACTTATTATTGTATTGTGTTTGAAATTAAATAATACCTACTTTATACTAGTTATTTGTTGGACGTAATGCTATGTAGCAATGTCCGTCCACCTTTCATAACTCACAAGGCCCATTAAAAGTAACACGGAAGCCTTTTCGCGGTTTTATCGCACAATAAAATAATATCTGATCGTAGCCCAGCTATGCGGCTCTGGCTGTGTTGTTGCAATTACCAACATTTCCTAGTGGCCGGCATTGCATTAATGTATTGTGTACTTCTCTTCTAACACAGCAGAAAAGCGCAATTTTATATATTTCAAATGCCATTTTTAAATATTTCAAATTTTCCTTCATAAGTTGCGTATTTTATGTTTAGGTACCTATCTATCACCAGTTGTACCTTTTGTAGTGTTTGCATACATACAATTCCACAGGATTACGTATTAGTAATATATAATTTACTAATTATATACTTTTACTAATATATATTAATGGATATTTTGAAATTTACTGTCAATGAATTTAAAAATATCCTCCAGAATGATGGAAAGTAGATCTCCGTAAGAGTAATGTAGCAATGTTCCTAATCTTATCTAATCAGCATCTCGCTTGTCCACGTCAAAGTTCATAGACCCTACAATTGCTCAACGCAGTACCTACACGAACCGTCTAGCTAGAAAGCCGTGGGTAATTGACAATACTGCTATTAATTAGCCTGAGGCACTTCTGCCATATACCTAATTGAGAACTACCTGATTATGATTACTAAGCCTGCTGTTTAACGATTAACTACAAGCAACATGGGCAGGCAGGTTGTCTATCAGTTCCTACAATACTTAGCTGTTTCTCGATTTTACTTACTTACTTTATAGCTAAAGTCAGCTACTTTTTTTAATTAGTTAGGTACCTAATTAAATTTCTTGGTCTTTGTAGTTGTATTCAGTCACCACGTCTTGATGTTCTTGTCTTACCATTAGCCCTGTCGGCACCTACTCATATACATACCTTTATAATTCAATTGTGACAACAGCGTCCCGCCCGACCTTTAAAAATTTATATCCACCAAACCCGGCGATATCGATTTAGGACTGAAATAAAGTGGCCCCGTTAGCTCGCCTTCGCTAACCCTTTGAGATGAGATAAACAACTCGTGACGTAGAACTTGTTAGCTGCTCGTCTCTCCTCTCATAAATAAACATTGGTAATTCTTCATTATATTTTATATCTGGAAAATTATCTATCGGGGTAGTTCCTGATATATCTGTAAATAGGACGTTGGTATATTTGGTATGATGTTCTCCTCCTGCCTGACCGACTCGCGGCTCGTCCGGAGAGCAGCCAGCTGTAGTGTGGCCGCAACCATAGGATACTCTCACTCTATATCATATCTACCTGTTTATATCTTAAACTAGCCGATCTTTGTTATTTGCCCAGGATGCGCACGCGCGGGCGTTTAGCAAAAATTTTAAAATGATACATTTTTACACAGGGTTATAATTATTATTGAAGATTTCACGGATCTCTAACATTTTTGAAATATTCTATGTATAGCCATGTGTTTATCAATCAGGGACAATGTAGGATTCTAATGGCGAAAGCATTTTTCAAATTGGTAGGTATAGTGTTTTCGGAGCCTATTAAATTCAAACAAACAAAAAGATTTCCTGTTTATAGTATTAGTATCGATAAGCCCTCAGTTATTCAGTTAATTAACCCCCGAATACCCAAACGTAACTCGTATTTAAATAAGCACGAATTTTTTACAGATTTTAATATAAAACTCAAAAAACGCTTCTTGAGAAGTGTTTCAAATCTTAGTTGGGTTAGAGTCTTTGGGCTATAGGAGCTTTCATGTTTGACCTACGAACCTATGACCTATGTATTATGACTTTATACTATACAATAACAAATATCCACCCACTCACCCTCAAAACTTGGAGTTAGTTTTAATCCGAAATCCTTTTTGACATAAGTTCTTAGTACACCCCTGATTCCTTAACTCTTCTAACAACGTAATCGCCTTATACAGAACATAAAGACAGTTTAGCATGACAAGCTCCTACCACTACCGTGTTGTCATAAAGAGGAGCTAAGTATAGATGTGATGTGTGTGACTTGTCTATGAAGTCATGTTTTTATTGCTTACATAAGTCGTTATTACAACAGCGCTCCTGATTGTAGGCAGACATTGACCCAGATCGTTCTGTCTTCATTATTAAAATTGATCAAGACGCACAGATAAAATTAATTAGTATCTCACAGAATATTGTAATACATATTGACATGCAATAGCACACAGACAGGTACAATCAAACCTCGAGGTCTGAATAAAAAAATATTAGTCTACTTTATCAGTGTTAATATTGCTAGGTGTTCTTTTAAAAAGATTGATTGATTTAAGCATTGAAATAAATATATGTTTTAATATTATTCATACACAACGATACTCAAATTTCAACATAAGTATACAATACTACAATTTTTTTCTTCATAGTAATATAGAGGTAGTTGGTATTAAGATTATAAACAGTGCAATGCAAATGTAAACTTTAGCTATTTGAGAGCATACCAATCATGCTTTTGTCTGTACTATCTGTACTGTACCTACTTCAAGCAATCTTATATGCCATTGGTTATATTGAACTGCATCATTTTATATACAACTAGCGATCCGCCCCGGCTTCGCACGGGTATTAAACAAAAATTTCAGAAATTATACACACTAAAACGATGGGTTTCACAGTTTTAATACGGATCTTTACTTTTTTTAACAGCATTGGGGTTTTTGACATTGACTCGACATTCCAAAACTGACACTGGCCGTAGAGAAAAAGCAAGCACCGTGCGCTATACAACCTCTTTTTCTAATCTGACGCACCATAATAGAAAAAGAGGTTGAATATACAGCCCACGGTTCAATTATTGAATTTTTCATGCGGATCCCTAACTTTTTTGGAAATATTATATAGCCTATGTTCATCACGGAAAATTAAGGATTCTAATGGTGAAAGAATTTTTTAACTCGGTCCAGTAGTTTCGGAGCCTATTCAATTCAAACAAACAAACAAACAATCAAATCTTTCCTCTCTATAATATTAGTATAGAAGTATGACGTGCTATCAGAATCGTGTAGCATCCTTTGCTAAAAAGTATGTAAATTTTCGTCGAAAGTGTTCCAAAATTCCCGGACTGTTTTAAAAGTATGTCCTCAGTATACCTACTGGAAACCTTGCTAATCTTGCTATATAATCCTCTCGGCAGGGTCACGAGCGTCATGTTACACCTGTCCTGCCGCCACCTGTCATGCTGCCTAGAACGGTCGCTCTTACTAACCATGTAGGTGCCTACTTTAGGTAAAATTATTTAATTATTCGATCGATAAAATTGTAAGTACGAGTACATGTAGCAAGGAATTGTACTGCATGCACAATTGTACACGGTTTGTTGGAATCGGAATGTGCAACTTCAAATTTGTTGTTGTTGAATTTGGCTTAGGTAAGCTAAGAACTGCCGCCGATGTGTTTAATTATCTGATTTAGGCATCATTCGATCACTATTTGTGTTATTCATGTTCGGACGGAAAACGTACCATGTTAATACTAGATTGTTTGTCGCTACTACATACTAGCTTGTTGTCGTCCGTGTTACCTTGGTTGGTCGACGAGCTCGTTGGTTGAGCGTGTCCTTTTCATTCGCAGTTTACCTACTGGTTATATGTTAGATCTGTCGTCGGGTTGATTTAAGTAGTCATAATGTTCTTGAGTGTATCTACGTGCGTGAATAATTAAAATTTTCCTCGGTTTTTGTGTTCCTAGCGTTTACGTAGCGGTGTGTCCTTGTATTTGTTTGCTTGCGTCATTGTTGAAGATAGTTTTGAAATTTATTTTTATGTATGGCGTACACATCGAGTATGGGCGTACATTATCTGTCAAACAAGAATCACATGCACATATACTTACTTTTGAGTCGATTTAGAATAGAATATAAATTTGAATATTTATTTCCACAAACCTATAAAACATTTATTTGAGTTAGGTGTGTAAAATTAATTTAACATCTCACCAGATATTCGTTAAATCAACTAGTGCCGTAATTATTTTAACAATAAGAAACTACCTAGGTACATGTCTTACAACACACCAGATACATAATTTAACATTTATCAACCACAAACAACCTCCGTAGAAGTCCAAACGCCGCGCCTCCTGTGACATAAAACTGCTGTGTGTTGACATTCTGCAAAAAGCTGGGTTCTCCTAGTATGGCTGCATTGAAGCAACCAGAATGAAAGCTCTAGCTATCGACCCGAAACATCGCACAATGACTTGCTTGTGCTTACACTGTGCTCTGTCGTGGGTAATACTGGCTAGACTTGCTATTTTATAATGCTATGCAATGCAGTCCGCGGCTTTAAAAGGATAGTAATAAAAAGGTACTAACTAGCTACCTACTAAGTACATTAAAGAAAATCAAGGTTCCAAATGGTGATTCAATAGTTTATGAGGTGGCAAATTTTACTAGAGCTACGATTCAAATTATTCATGGTAATCTGAGTTTTATTTGCACTAATGAATAAAAATAAATCCGGTTATATCCGACGGTGATGTGATGACGAATTAGCTACGTATACGGCAAATTAAAAACTGCTAAGTATCTAAATGTCTTTTTAAATTAACAACAGGATGCGCGTAGTTCTGTGGAGCTTATTTAGAAATATCCTGCTCTCGCTGTTCAGTTTTACGTGTTTTATTATAAATATAGAACAAAGTGATTTGACTTCAGTAGGCTAGTTAATCTTTCTAATGTTATCCGAATTTCTTTGAATGTTTTCGTGTCTGTTGTAAATTAGATTCAAATAAGAAATGGGAAGTTTTTTGCAAAACTTACCTGGGTTTTTAAAATAAATCTGTACTCAACTGCCAAGAAATGAACAATTTATGTTCTCTTGTCTAGAATTTCAAGGCTTTGTAGCTTGAACTTCTATGTCAGTGTTTATGTACCGTTTGTCTGTATTTTATGTCTTCCGTGTTATATTTCAGGTCAGCTGATATTATATTATAATAAAATCAACACAAACCAACTGTGGGTAAGAAATTTTCTGCATTTCTTGCAGCTTTGAGTAAGTTAAAAGCAATTTGAACATTGTGATTCTCGTTCATGTGCTATTGTCATGATGTCCCATTAAGGTGTAGGTATTAATTTCTATATTCATCACCTTTCAAAGTAAATCGTGAGTGACGTCCTCACCTCACTTCATATCAAACGTTCAATAAGCGCAATGCATACAAATGCATCAAATTACAAACCATCGGATAGATATTGTAGGTCATAATCAGAAGTGATACCGGGGAGTAGAGTTATGTTCTTAATTTGGAACGCTAATTAAAAAGGAGTACCTACGTACGTTATTTAATTAATATCTTTGCACGGCAAATTACTGACGTTTTTGCAGAATGTACCGTTGCTGACGACAGCACATTTTTTGGTATTTCAGACCAAATTTAAAAGTGATATCTAAAAAAATAAGATACGTCCCTCTGGAATAGATCTCTATGTATGTTTCTCAGCTTATATACTTTCTTCAGCGAATTCTTAGTTTCCATTCGATCGTTCGCCCGTCTGTTTACCTCACTCTTGCAGCTACTGGCGCATGCAATACCTGGTACTATTATTGAGTGGCTACACCTCGGTGGGATGGTATGAAACACAATTAGAGTCAGATGCCGATGTAGTCCGTAGTAACTGTCCGTTCCTCGGCAGAGTGCGGCCGGTAGAACTGTAACAAGTTGCAATTGCAACGCAACGGTATCTAATTGCTGGTTTCATTCGCATGTTCCATTATTCTTTCGCTTTGACTCATTGATTGTGATGAAGCTGTTCCCGTTCCGATTTCCCTTTTTCTTTTACATTGACATGGATACACATTCGTTGGATATTTTATCTGATGACTACTTCTAAAGATTTTCTTCTCAATCATGAGATTGTAACACCTACTCAAAACTTATTATTTACTTGTTGAGTGGTATTAAGTAGTTCGATACTGCCTATGAAGACTTTATTTCCCTAAACAAGAGGCTATAATTAATTATTGGTGATCTACCTTAATAAATTGAATTTGAGAAAAATAATGTAGACATGAAAGTATCTATAAAAAAGCAGTAAAACAAAAAAAGCATTGCATACTGTCTGTTCCCAGTCAAGGTCAAGTGACGAGTTGGAAGGCGTTAGGTTTATTTGCATTCTGCATTTTGTCTCAGGGCCACGCGTCACGCCCCGCTCTGTCTTCGTTTCTTCACGTCAAGAAGTAGGTACGAGTGTTGGTATCGATTTTATAGAAACAATCGCCGACTTGGGTCGCCTAACGCCTTACCTACTCAAGGCAGAGAGCTGGCTGTGAGTTTTCATAAATACCTAACTAACTAATGTATTAGTATGCATGCAACCTTGAACTTGGTTTAATAATAGCTAGGTACTTCATTCACTTTGTGTGCTTCAACAACTTCGTTCTAATATAAATATCCTCACCCATGGTAGGTACATCACATGACATGAGTAATGTGCACGATGCAGGCACGATCACATGATCATCATCACGTCATTCCGATTATCGATCCATGGTTATCCATGCTAAATGGAATTTACTAGTAATACGTACCTACCTACAGTTAAACTGTAATTGCTGTGTCGAAGTCGTGCTGGCAAGTTATCTCTCAATCTTGCCCAACGAGGATGGTGAAATATCTCGATTCGAGGAAGCGCCATCTACTCTGGATTGCATCAGAGCATGGCTTGGCTCGATGAAGTGCCTAAACAATAGACCGCCCGCCGCCATGGATGGATGGTGAAATGCATTAACGTGGTAGCTGTACACTGTTGTTCTTACTGGGCGGGGCCGCTACTACGCCACGATTAGTTTTACTTCAGTAGATGTTTCATATTCGAGCATGATCTACCACGTGATGAAACTGACTTTTAAATAGAATTCTCCAAGTTCTCTTATAATACATTATTATGTTGAACACAAATTGAAGGCAAAGTGTCAGGTGGGATACACCCGAAGTATACCTACACCTGTGATCTCTGTTCATCACAGGCCACAACAATGTTGCCGAAACCAGGGAAGGGCTCGGTCGATGACCTTTCTAGAAATTCTGATTGCATTATTCGTGAAGGTATGCATTATGGATAAGTACGAACGAAGCACTACAATAAGATATTGTCTGACTGAATTGAGCAACGTTCTTGCGGGCCCATCACGCAGAATGCCTTATGTTTGTTGAAAGGTTTCTTATTTCGGAAAGTCTGGGAACCAACATCCATCATTGATATAATCATAGAAAGTTATTAACATTAACTCTAGATATTAGACACGATGTCGAATGAAATACCTTACACCATCAGTAGTAAGACTCTCTAAAGATATCGTAATAAATAGTTCCTAATCCTTACTGTACTGACGGCACTGGCGAAATCAAAACCACTTTCCTTGGTGACTCATCCTGGCAGAGCCGACAACAATACGCGAACTGCATGCACTTAATGGTGCTTGCTATAGATGCATTACATTTGGATTACATTGCCATAAATCATGATCACCCGATGTCAAAGGATTTCACTGTAGGTATATAGTTACTTACGGCATTCATTCAATGAGCAACAAGACAGTTGCAGTGAAACCCAGACATCCTGCGCTAATGACAGCCGCTTTCTAAAGATGCCTGAATACGAAACATTAGCGAGCACAAGGCTGATGTCAAGACGACTGGGAAAGCGCAATAAATTCTCGCAGAGTTAACTTTAGGTATTATATCCTCGAATCCGTTTACAACATAATTATGTACACTTCACCATCAGCAGAGCTTTATATGTTATAAATAGAGTAGGTATTACGGTAGATAACATTCCATGAGAAATTGTTGACACAATTCCATTGCGACCAAAATGCAATGTTTGCGCAAGCATATAACGCTAGAATGATAACGCTAGATTTATTACTTTGCTGGCAAAATAATTTCATGAATTTGATGTTGTTCTAGCATCAAAGATGGTATCAGTGCTACAACAATCGATTGGCAAAATCACGTTGTAATGTAACGAATAGTGAAGAGTTGTGACGGCAAAGGAATTCGAAGGTATCAGAACCGCAAGAGATTATTGAAAAAGGGGAATACTACTGCTGTGTTTTTATAACACAGAACAACTGCGTGAAACTCTCGTCAGGTGTGAAGCATTAGAAAGCTCTTGTAAAATGCTGAGTGTTACAGCTGCGTGACTGCAGTGTTTGTTATCTGTGGCTAATCTAATCTATAAATGATTGCATGTAAACGAGAGAGTTTATTTACTGGCGTTGTTGGTTTTAGAGCGTCATTCAACCAGCTTGTTATGTTTGTTTCTAACGCGATGGAATTGCATGTGTAAGTGGCGGTCCTGTCCTGACCATTACAATACAACCCACTACTGGAACACATGGACATACAAAATCCTGAAGGGACTTATCCTTATTCAGTTATTTCGCAAATCCCCATGTACGAGTCGTGTGAAATATCTCAAAATAATACATCTGACGTGTGGCAATTGCAACCAAGGTAAGTTACACTAAATACTTCTGGTCCTTTTCTATGTACCTACTTTAATAAAAATATCTCTATGGATTGTCCGGCATTATATATTTATTTACATGGAGGCGGGGGAGTTGTGTGTTCGTTTCCCGTCTTGTGACAAATATTTGTACAATCTGGGTATTTTCTATGTATAAAAAAATATTTTTATGGTAATTTATAAAGTAGTCATCTAGTACTCAAAACACAAGCTCTGCTTAGTATAGGTACAATGCCGTGGGGATTGTCCAGCATTATTTTTTATGAGACAAAATTTGCAATGACCCAAATAACCATTTAATTAATAGTCATGCTAAAAGCCAAAAAACAATGGCATTGCTGAGTAACGGCCTTATCCCACAGCATAATGATGATTCCATCTGTAATTATTGTATAATATACTTACCTCTAATCTGAGAGGCATTGTATCAGAGCAGAGGTTCAGTTACGTGCTCCCAAAAAGAAACAATTGTTCCACGGTATAGAAATAGAGAGTTGTTTACATCCGGTGGTCGCGTTTCGACAAAAAGCGGTTGTCGGTCAGCGGTCGGACAAAGTTGCGAGTCACCGTCGTCGTCGCGGGCGTGAGCCCAGCTGACTCAAAGGCAAAAACACATCAAATCCACATACACATACATACTCACACTTACACCAATCTGATATAGGTGCATACATTTGATTTATCAATAAATATTTTAGAATTGGGATTATTTAACTATTGTTGTTACCTTTTGGCTCTATTATACCTACACATTATTCGTTTAAATACCGTTAATTAATCATTGCTGTTTATTTCATCTTCTCTCATAGACTGTCATGCATGCCTTTAGGTTATTTTGTTAAACTTAAATGTAATCAGTGTTAAGCTATGTACCTAAATGTATTATTTGTTTTCTGATTTATATTATAAAGCTATGTGATCGGTGCTACGAGTAGCGCTGTACCTAGTAGGTACCCTGGCACCGCTGAAAAGTGCCATAGCAGCATTAAGCTGAGCCGGTGACCTTTTTGTGTTGCTTTTTATTGTCTCCATATTTAGTTTTAAGCGTAATGTTTAGTTTTTAATTTTTGTGACACAAATAAACATTTTCTATTCTATTCTATAAAAATGGATTTACAGTAGGTAGGTACTTCTAACTCTAACTACTCGGCGGTAAACAACAACCTCGCCTCGGCAACCAGTCGTCGTCGCTTTCAATTAGAGTTTGCAGCTTTGTGAAGGTTAAGTAGGTACTAGATTATTATGACTAGAATATAGGTAGGTAATTATTAGGTTTATAGGTACCTACTTACATAATTCTACTTAATTCAAGTCCAAAATGACCTGCAACTTCTTAGCTTTAAGAGTGGTACGCGCTCGTGTGGTGTGGGTAGATAGATACTTAGATAGATAGATACTTGACCTGTTCTAAATAATTTAAATTTTTATAAAAAGTATTATAGTTTAGAATTTACAACTGGCTTCATACAAAATTTGCAAATTAATAGTTGCGTCGAGGCAGTTAATTTTGTTTTACATGCAAAATTCCGGTTTTGCTCTAATAATTTGTTTTTAGAGAAGAAAAAATAGTGTTATTTGTAGTCGTTGCGTCCTTGTACATAAGATATACATCAAGATATTTGACAAACCAGCGAGGATTAGTAAACTTATCATTTATGTATTAGATTTTCTAAACTTTGCATATTACCAAGTCTAATTCCAAAAATATGTGTCTGTCCAATTCATTATACCGTTGTCACTGTTTTCGGAGATAAATTATTTGTGCATAACATTATTCTTCAAAAAAAAATCCATTTTGTCCTCCTTTTACGCTAGATATAGTGTTTACAAAATACCCAGAACAACTGGAATATATGTCATTTCGCACTAGAAAAGGCGCAATAACTGCAGAGTAGAGTAGTGAGGAATAGGTACATGAGGATAATCATCAGGGGGGACAAAACAAGGCGAACGCGTGATTATAACGGTCACAGCAGGGCCGCGTTGGATGTGCCACTGTAATGTAATCTAGACGACAAACGGATTTGGGACGAGTTTAGCTCCAACCAACTAGAAAATTAGTTATTCGTATTGTTAGTTCGCTTCATTACTTTACCTTAAAAAGATTCAAGTGAACAAAGAATCTAAGTGATAATGGTGCAAACGTAACCGCGGGGATATAACTGAAATATGCAAGACCACTTCAATTGTGACGTGTCCACGAGTCCTGTGAGGACTCGAAATAAAGCACTTTGATTTTGTTTTTGATTTAGGAAAGTGTAGATACGATACATATACAATACTATAGGTCCTTGGTATCCCACTGGAGGGTTTGGGTGGGATGGGGTGCGTGCAGGGCGAATATGAAATCTGTAAATTACCGGGAGTTTGTCATGAAATTTTAAGTCATTATTTCCAAAACACACCAAAGCAATTTTTCTACTTTCTAGCTCTTCCCAAATCTGTAATTAACCATCATCGCAACGCAACGCGTATACATAGGTACATCTCCATAGCATCACAACTGCTCTGTTCCTCTCCTCAAATCCCTGGTATGTAAATGACTACAAACCAACCGGCGCGGGCGGGGCGCGGCGCTTGCTGAATGCCATCATCATCGCGTGCCAATGATTACTGTGATAATGACTTGTAACGAGGAACGTGATAATTTGTGTTCTCCGGCCGACAGTTGAAAGCGTGTTTATGCAGTTTCTTGTATTTGTGGTGCTGAGGTGGGTTCTCGAGGGTTAGGACTGTACGGTGAATATTAATTTAATGACTATTATTAATGCTCATCATCTGGAGATCAGTGTCCCGTAGTTATAATAGCAATAAATAAATCATTTTCAAATCGTTCCATCCAGATTGCACAGAGTAAAATCTAAATCAAGTATGCAAGGTCCCGCGCGCCGCGCGCCGCTACGAAAAAGATTGAGAGCGGAATGACAAGATAAATAAGTTTCTCGAATTTCTAGCTTGTCTGATCACCTGACCTACAACCAATTGAAAAATTGTAAGATATTTGGTTGAAAAAAATATATATTAGGTAAAAAAATAAATAAAATTACACGTGTTTCGGGAAATTACTATGTATTTAGAAAAAAATAAGATATTTAGCTTTTATTGCTTTGGTTCATTTATGGTACATCATGCACAAATTCAAAGTTTGATTATTTATATAGTATGGAATAAAAGAAAACAATTTCTCTTGTCATTTAGGCACAAGTTGACCCTGCATTTTTTGCATTCAACAGAAGATCGACTAGAACAGTCTGGTACCTTACAGCGCTGCCTGGAGGACCAGACAGGCAAGTGGTCCAGTCTGTCCAGACGCACATCCTGAGACGGCATTATTGCAATTGCTCCTCTTGTTTTCTTCTGTTGAATAGCATTCTCCAGAATATTTGAGGGCCGCCCACGCTTTCCACTGTGACTAAGCTTATTGGCCATGATCAAGCTTTCAGCCACTGCTACCTTGAAGTCACTTAGGGGTAGAAGTGGACCAGGGCCGTAGCCAGAAATACTATTCGGGGGGGGGGTCGAGCCTTAGACCCGCCCGAAACAATATCTCATCATCCGAACCAATATGCATCATCTCAACATCATCATATACTTATGTTAGTAGTATAGTACCCGGAGTGGTTTTCAACCAAGCACTTTCCAAAAAAAACCGATATAAACATAACAACCATAAGTAACGGCGAGCGGAGCGAGCCGCAAATTTTTTCTGATTTTTCCGATGTTTTGTAAAAAAAGTATGCAAAAGTGTGAGATAATTGGTTTTTTGATGATTAACCAAATAACTTCTACTACAGAATGAACGCCAATGTTTTTTAGCGACTTTGGATGTTCTGTAAAATAGAATCAAGAGTGACAAAAGATTATGATTACTGAACCCCGAAAATTTTAGAGGCTTTGCGGTGTTAATTTTGGAGTTTGGTGAAGTTTGGTAAGCAAGGTAAAAAAACAAAAATTGTTAGATTAAACGTTTTTTGCTAAGAAGAAATTTTTTTGTTACTTTTTCGGATGGTCACGTGGTAGCATAATAAAAATTATAACAGTGAGCGGAATGAGCGCCTACATTTTGTTGTGCTTGCGGCCGCTGAAAATGGTTGAGAAATTGTGACATTTTCGCAAAGCTGTTTAAAATCTTAGAAGACTTCAGAATGAACGGCGAGCGGAGCGAGCCGCGAATTTTTTCTGACTTTTTCGGTCGTTAACTAAAAAATATTTAAAAAAATTCCGATGGTTTGTAAAAAGTACGCAAAAGTGTGAGATATGACAGCTAGCCCCGAATATTTCAAAAACCGTGGTGGTCATTTTGGAGATTGGAGATCGGTATGCCAAAATTGTAACAGTGAGCGGAATGAGCGCCTATATTCTGTTGTGCTTGCGGCCGCTGAAAAAGTTGAGAAATTGTAACATTTTCGCAAGGCTGTTAAAAAGCTTAGAAGACTTCAGAATTAAAACGGCGAGCGGAGCGAGCCGCGAATTTTTTTTGACATTTTCGGTCGTTACCAAAAAATATTATAAACTTTTTTCCTATTTTTGTAAAAAGAGCAAACAGAGGGAGCAATTCAAAAACGGAAAAACAACAAAATAGGTCTATTGATTTACGAAATTAAAAGTAATGCCTTCCTAGCTGGAATCGGCCGTAAATGAATGCGGTGCGTGCACCCAGCTCATTTTCATTAGGTGTAGAAGCAAATTTTGACGGAACTGTATGAGCGGGATGATGCTATTGAAAAGCTTAGTAGACTTCAGAATGAACGGCGAGCGGAGCGAGCCGCGAATTTTTTTTTGACATTTTCGGTCGTTAACTAAAATATATTTAAAAAAAATTTCATGTTTTTGTAAAAACAGCTAACGGAGGGAGCAATTCAATTATGGAAAAACAAGAAAATACGTCTATTGATTTACGAAATTAAAAGTAATGTCGTGATCAGCTTGCCTAGCTGGAATCGGCCATAAATGAATGCGGTACGTGCACCCAGCTCATTTTCACATGGTGTAGAGCCAAATTTTGATGAAAAAAAAATTTGATTTTTCAAGAGAGAATGACCTAAAAAAAAATTTAGTGCTGCGTGCTTACATACAATACAATGTACGTAATATTCCCATTGTGTATGTAAGATACACAATAGGAGTCGCATGGCTTGGAGCGCGAGCGCGCCCCACGACGCAGAGCGCGCTGTTGTAAATCGGAGATGAAACTAGACGAAAAAAATTTTTGTGTTTTTAAGAGAGAATAACCATTTACAGTGCTGCTTGCCACGTACGTATCCGAGAAAATTTTTGGTACTAAAGTTAGATTTTTAACGGTGCCTCAACATTTCGGGGGGGGTTTGAACCCCCAAAACCCCCCCCCCCTCCCTACGGCCATGAAGTGGACTACCATCATCAAATCTGCGTCGGTACAGAAGCCAAGCATTGACTGTAGTCATATCTATTATATGGAAAAATATCCGAATCGATTTTCTCCAGAAAACCATCTCTCCACCTAGGCTTGGCATTTCTTGCAGCTCTCGAACTTGCGCTGGGAATTTGTGACAGTGGTACATTATCCTCTGAATCTGACTCAGATTCATCAGATGTCTCAGGTATTGTAACTGGTGGTCGATTTCTAGCCAACGTAACGAAGTGGTCATCATCAGAGAGATCCTCATCGGTGCTATCATTGGGAAAATCCTGGATGATAGTATGTATGCCTCCATTAAACTTATGCGGATCCATAATATCTGCAAAAATCATTGGTATGTAGGTAGATAGGAAGCTAGGTAGGTACCTAAGTAAGGAGGTATTACTCTCAAAGAATGAAGACATTAGTTCTGGACGCGGGAATCGAACCCAAGACCACCGCGTTTAAGGCGGGAAAAATTTTCTTTTACATTTCATACTATGACATGCATGATGTGCCAAATAAAGACCGTGATATAAATGTATATTTCTGCATGTTGGCTCAGATTTGGACCACACTGAAAAAAGTTTACTAAACGCAATAAAAACATAAAACTAATAAAACCTTACCTTTTCCATAAAAATGAGTATGTTCTGCAATCGTTTTGTATTTTTTTTCGTCAAATTAGCGGGTTTTACTAATATTTTTCAATTTTCGAAATCTCAGTTCGCACGTACACCGGCCGGTCACAGCTTGCTCGTTGAACTTGCCACTGGATTTTAGTACAAAATTAAGCCAAGAGATGGCGTTATTTTATATTTTACGTATTGGTGTATGGTCTGTTTATGATCCAGTATGCAAAATACAAGAATTTTATGAAGACAAATAAAAATATAAGCTGTTTTGTAGGGTGGCTCATATTTGGCTCGCGATGCGGTAAAGGGTTAAACCAAACCATAAATTTGTAATGATCTATAGAAACATGTATATTACATAAAAAATATATCTTTGCAATGTCAGCATCACTCAGGCCGTTATCACACGTACCGTACCGTACGGTACCGTACCGTACCGTACGGTACGGTACGGTACCCGCAGAGCGTGCGCGATCTATACAATATTCACACAGGTAGGGTTGCTCTTCTTGGACCACAGCCATCGTAGAAACTAGCCCCTTATTCATAATAGTCTCATAACTTTAAAGCATTGCTATTTCTAAGGCTGTCTCCTGCTGTTGATTTAGTCAGTGTGAAGAATAACTCTACAATGGGGGAAACATGATTATTTCTGGGAGTAAAGAGTACCTACCAAATTATGTCTATTGAACCCGCCGCCGGAAAAGACCTCTTTTTTTTCTTTCAACAACATAAAACTAATAGAACTGACCAAGTGGGAGTAAACTCACTCACTCACGGAATGTTCCGTACATAACTATTTCAAATATTTTTTTTAACCTAAAAAAAAGCCTTCATGATGCGGTCACCCATCCAAGTACCGTACCCTCACCGGTATCGTACTGATGGGTACTCAACTTGTTGAGGACGTCGGAACCCATAATTATTTATATGCTATTAGCCGTCCACCATATTTTTTTGAAAATATTTTATAGCCTATGTTCATCACGTAAAATTTAGGATTCTAATGGTGAAAGAATTTTTAAAACCTCAAGGTCTAAGGTCTAGTAGTTTCGGAGCCTATTCAATTCAAACAAACAATCAAATCTTACCTCTTTATAATAGTAAAGATATCATCCTCCATCATATCATAACCTCTCAAAATTGTAACTGCCTAGTCTACCTATTACGGTTCCAGAGATACAGAAAACAAAAATTATATATAGGTAGTTGACAGAAGTAGAGCCTATATCCAAAAAAACATCATAATATTTAATTATTCGTATCATTATTTGTTGTAGTGGTTAAGGATCACTTTCTGTGAAAGTTTCACTATTTACCTTTTATGGTTCATTGATAGAGCCCTCATCAGACAGACAGACGGACAGATTCAATAACTTTATTTCTTTAGGCTTACAAAATAAGCACTTAGACAACAGCGGACATACTTAGTAATAGGGTTCCATTTTCACCCTTCGGTTACAAAACCCTAAAAAGGGTAAATACTTAGGTAGGTGCTGATAACTTAATTAGGCCAGTTTTATTGAGGTCAGTTTTGGTATTAGTTAGAGTAGGATTTGTGGTAGCCCTGACCACCGCGCAGAGTCAATGGTGCGTTGCGTTGCGTTGCGTTGCGGATAGAGTTTGTATTTATTACCCTTGGAATTAGCGGCATTCCATAATTGCACATGAATATTGTTGTTACATTATTATTTTATACCTACAAGTATCTCACACAGCAATATTTTCTTTTCTAATTTCTAAGTTATGTAAGCGAGACAATTTCATATTTACGGCCAATTTTTTCAGCGCGTTAGACTAAATAAAACAAATATTCTTATTATTTTATAAGTTAGTTATTTTTTTATTCTATAATTCCCTCTTATAATTTCAGTCATTACACGCGGTTTAGCTATGAACAGTTTTAAGACAAAGTGCTTTCAGACACGCGTAGTTTTAAATTTTATGAAAAGATCCGCATTGTTGCTCGTGAATTTATTCCCATGAATTAGAACATGTTTGAAACTTAGAGTTCCATTTAAATCTCGGTATATATAGGTAAAAATAAACGTTCGGCCCATCAGTTCCTTCACACGATAGTCCGACGTCCACTCCGTGTCCACATCCACGAGGGTATCATTATGCCGAGATACCGATGTCTCTACTTAGTTAGCAGCGGTTGTTCAGTGCGGTGCGGATTACACACATACAGCACCGCAGGTAGTGTAGCGTGCTCGGAGGTATTTGTCCTGGCTTGCCTTTCAATTAGATTTGATTGCGGTGTAGACCATTTTTCTTATTATAAACGGTGATATAAACGATACCATCATTTGGTTGTTCCGTTATCTCCGATCTGAATAAATCAGACATCCCCTGGATTTCATACCACGCCGTCATCAATCTCGAATAGACATTATGAATAAGATGAATTAGATGTGAAAATAGTGTCGCCTGCCTAAACCTACTGAGATATCGATAAATACGAAGCCGGTGTTGGTGTTTAGACTCCCATAAGCCTCTGCCTGTGCATTTTGATCAAGAGTCCTCTTGAGCTAAAGGTTTGCATGGTGTTTGTTGCAGAAAGAGTCCCGCACAGACGTGCAGTTCCACCTGGCGGCGCTGAGGGGAGACTGCGACCGCCTGCGCCAGCTGCTCGACACAGGGAAGGTGCACATCGACTCCAGAGACCGGGTGAGTCACTCTCTCCTGCTGTCATTGTAAACTTACCTACAGCTTGAAATGTGTCATGTCAAGGTCTGGTGGTTCAAAGTTGAAATTGATTTGATCGTACGAACTTTGGTTCGTCTATAGCTAGATTAATTACAAATCCCCATAATTTGCCCGATACCCCTTACATTCTTGGAACTCCGACATCGAATTACTTCAAATTGTTCCTTTCACCTTGACCTAGTTATAACCTCGTAAACGACTCTAAATTGGAGCAATCGAAGTCCTAGTATTTTGGTCTCGTAACGTAGGTACATTATGCAAAGAAAAATCTTACAGATAATATAATAATGTAAGGCATACCTTGCCATATAATAACAAAATTACCTGTGGACCTGTCAACCAAACTGAAAATAGTGTACATTTTATAGTTACGCTGCAAAGGCTACCTACTCAAAAATGTTTAAGAAACATGGCGTAACTCGATCTTAGATCATTCATCAACCACCAGCCAACTAACATATCATACTAGGTAACAGATCAATCTGCTTTACGACCCCGTAAACAGTTAGACGGGCTCCGCTTTACTTTACGATAGAAGTAATTATAGCGCCGGATTTATAACCTTACTGACGTCAACGGACTGTGAACCAAATAGAAGCAGTTGGAACCTCGTGCAGGCTCATCTTTACTTTCATCTGGAGATTTATGTCCTCGTCTCTATCTTGGAATCGCAGGCAACTCGAACGCAGCTCATGTTGATGAGCGAATGAACTGGTCGAATGAAGTTGTCTAACCCGTAAAAGCTGCACTACAAACCTTTCATAAGTTTTCTTATTTTATTTATGCTCTTTAATATAGCTACAATCTTAATCTTCCGCATTTAAGTCTCAGTTTAACCTACAGTGGTTGTGATGGTAGCGCTGTGCTAGGTAGGTAACTATGGTGTTTTCTCTTCTCACAAGCCTGAAATTGGAAACCACTTACCATATCAGACATAACTAAGCAAGCCCCGCTGTGTATGGAATTCCTCGTGTGGATTCCAATGCAACATGCAATTAATTAAATGCATTTATGGCGATTTTACAAGTTCTGCGAAGACTCGTTAAGAAATTGACTCTCGGAAGGAAATTAAAAGCATTTCGATGATGTGAAGCAATCCAGTCTGGAATTGAATTTGTTGTAAGTTGCGAAACTTGCCGAGTCCGTCTATTCAACATCATCATCACCAGCCTATAATAGTCCACTGCTGGACATAGGCCTCCCCTAATGAGCGCCATATATGGCATCATTATTTGGGGGTTATTACCCATAATCCCCACGCTGGGCATGCGGGTTGGGGATCGCAGTTTGATGTAGTTGTTCTGCAGAAGGCGCTGCTGCCCGCCCCCCCGCGGTGTTTCCCTTAGTCGCCTCTTACGACACCCACGGGAAGAGTTGGGGTGGTGAAATTCTATGCCGGCACCACACGGCAAGTGTCCAGTGGCAAGAGTCCGTCTTTTGCTTATGGGAAACTTGCCGAGTCTGTCTATTGCTTATGGGAAACTTGCCGAGTCCGTCTATTGCTTATGGGAAATTTATAGATGTACTTCATTTATTAAACCTTGATTGGATTTGTTCAACAACGTGAATATTATTTAAAGAGACCAAAGTACTCAATCAGACTTATCCTTTATGCTAATGACGCGAAGAGAACTTCATGATGAATACCTATATTATTATTTATTAGTTGTAATTGTAATACATGGGTATAGATAGCGTTTACTTAACTACATATTTCAACAGGATTATGATGATGTACCTACCTCATGATTATGGTTATATATGATGTTGAAAATACCAGAAACTGTAAATAATAGTGAAGGGCTTATGAATGAGTAATCGAGATAGGAATAGGTACTGCAATTTAGGGTTAATGACCTCAAACATTATCAATAGTATGGATACGCCGCGGGATTTCGGGAAAAGATCGGGAATCGCTTATGTTAGACTCTCGGTATTTCGTATGTTTCTTTTATAAAACAGTAAATCTTTTATTAACCGTTAATTAGATTATTAAGGTTCGAACTTTCTAGATAAGGGCTGTTGAGTTTGTAAAAATAGTAAATAAAATAAACGAAACAAACAAAAAATTGTGGTAGAAACCTACAATAATACAATTTTAAAACAAATAATAGCAGAAAATGGTGAAAATATGCTCAAATTACAAATAACTTTGGTATTATATTTGAGAAATTCATCAGTGTCGCCGGACCCTTAGCTAAAAGTGAATACCAATATGGTGGCAAGTTTAGCTTCGTTGATAATAAGATGAATTGATAATATCAATCTTAAGAATGTATATTTAAAATATTATTTTACATAGTAGGTACAAACAATACAAATAATAATTTCTCATTAAATTCCCGGGACTTGTGGCTTGTCCATGTCAAGATAACCTTATGAAGTCTCGGCAAATTGCACTACCTATTCCTATCATTGGCTAATCACTCAGTTCTTCGTTAGTGGCTCTTCACTTAAAGAATGCCGTACGCCTATCATCTTCATCATAATTGGAAAGGTCTTTCTCACGCATAGAGCAACGCGGGCCTCCGGGGCGGACCGGAGCGTCGGTCGGAGGCCCGCGTTGCTCTATGTTCTCACGTAATCACGTTAGCGGTTAGGTTCGTTCGCAAGTTTCGCAACGCAATGCAAACGCAACACTTCACTTAAGATTATAGGCATTACAGTACCTACAGACTGTCTGTTGTTTGTTACGTGTTAGGAGATCCATTAAACGCCGCTTTCATCTGACACTAGGTACACGTCTTTTTAAAAATGCTTCAAAGTGCTTTGCGCTTGTTAAGTGTAAAATTTTTCAGTCTTTCAGTTTAAATGGCCAAAGGAATGGACTGAAATGTTTTAAGGGATATTTCAGCAGCTTTTCAGTATAGCTTCGCAGCAGCGGTCAGCCTGATGGTAACATAGAATTCCTAAAAGATCGAAATAATAACTGGTAGGTAATGGAATCTTAAACATCAGTCTATACACGCTGGTTAATAGGCCCTAAACAGCGCCACATCAGCCTGTCACCAGCTACCGCACCGAGCACCGTGAGCAGTTTCGCAGATCATTAACTCGGGGCCACTGAGCGTTCTACTCTGGCTTCCCTAGATAGATTATAGGTACCTACATAAATTGATATATCCTACTAACTACATAACTACCTAGTACCTACCTAAAAAGACAATACGTAATATTCTAGGTAAATTCAATTCAATTCAAATCATTTATTTTGGTTTTACACCATAAATTGTTAGTAAACCTACCTATGGTACTATGTTAGTAAATTACAAATTTCATTAAAGTATATAATATCATAATCATAATTATTAGAAATGCATTGAACATGAAATACTTCCGTAAATCACCAATTCACTGGCTTGATAATTTTGAAAAGTAGTAGAAAATGTATAGTTGTAGTATGTTTAATGTTTGTAAATGTATTGTGTGACAGGACGGCACGACCCCGCTGATCCTGTCGGCGGCCATGGGGCACACGGCGTGCGTGCGCGAGCTGCTGGCGCAGGGGGCCGACCCCGCCTGCTGCCGGACGGTGAGCCCACCCGCGCACACAGTACATGCACACGGCACATGCACACAGTACATGCACACCGCACATGCATTATAATATATCTGGTTGCCACTGATCAGACGGACTTTGAGAATTAATAAGGCTGGCCCTGGCCACCGATTAGTTCTACGTCAAAAATGCTTGTCTAACAACTGTCCGCAGTAGATGATGACTAGAAAAGGTAGATATAAATAGATGAATAGAGTAGATACTCAAGATTGGTATGTCAAATCCATTACAGTACAACGTATCAGCATTGCCATATAGCGAGGCAATGCTATTGATATGGACGGATCAGTTGAGCTACCTGTAGTTGTCTGCAATTGGCTCAATTGTAAATACTAGTTCTAACTTAGAGTATATTATTATTCTAAGAGTTCTAATGTAATTTTCATTGTTAATAAATTTTATAGGTTATGTACCTTCATTCCATGAAGTGTTCCGTATTGATCCGTGTTGCTTCCCCCAGTTCCACTTGTTTCGTTCGTTCACATGACCTGAGTACAATGTGTGTCAGACAGGAACGAGCGCGTTGTTCTTCGCGGCGCAGGGCGGGTTCCTCGACATCGCGCGGCTGCTGCTCGACCACGGAGCCGACATCGACGCGCCTAGCACGGTACGCGCCAACACTACCCCTACTAACTATCTAGTATACTATCAGTAGTGTTGGAAATTCATAGAACGCAAAACGTATCTACGCAACTACGTCGAAACGAGACTCCTTAACGTTTCATTATAGCAATCGCACCTTGTTATGCTTTGCTCGTTTTATACAGTTTGTAAACTCCCCTACTATTTCGACACGTCGTCGTCGACATAGCATTGGGCTCTCACTTATTTGTTATAATAATTATAAATAAACTAGCTAAAACTATCCCGGGACTTTATTTCTTCAAGTAGGTACCTACAACTTATAGTTGATCATGATCACGAAAGCTGGTTTTCTTATTTGCTGATCTGTTAGAATTAATGGGTTCTCAACTTTTCATCTAAACCGTGCATGATAATGACCCTTGAGAATACGTTCAAAAGTACCTAATGTGATTTATCTGTTGTTTTCCAGGACGGCGGTACTCCATTATTTGTGGCGTGCCAGTGCGGCCACCTGCCCGTAGTTGAGGAGCTCATCCAGAGAGGAGCGAACGTCAACTCTTGTATGAAAGTGAGGAGACCATTTCAGATCATATGCCCACCACAGTTGAATATTTCTTTCTGGTTTATAGAAGCGGACATTCTTTAATTTTATCCAGTAGGTACAGATTTTCTCCTAAC
>OZ007527.1:53246-149153 GCA_963931895.1 Eupithecia pulchellata | reverse complement strand
GATTGCGTACCTTTTGTTTTTATTTTCCCCTCCGTGTCCAGGGCGTTGCAGCGGTAGTGGTCACGGGACGTTGTTCGAGTTACAGATTTCAAAATTTAGATACACAGGAGGAACATATCCACCTGACCTGGCTCTCTGAGCACAAACGCGCCTTAAAGAATGTTGACACCAATTAGGTCGGCGATGATAGAACACTGTATTATTGGATAAATAAATAAATTATAGAAGACCCTTCCAGATAATACAGTGTTCTACCATCACATTACGTTCATTTCGACAAAGTCCGTGTCTTGTCTAGGGAAAAATGCTTTGTTCCCCGCAAGATACGCGAGGCGATAGAGATAAGACATCGGCCCAACTCCAATAGAGACAGAGACTGGGACTTCCCACCCGCCTGGTAGCAGTGTCTCCAGGGGAAGTCAGGCAACAGCATACACTTCGGGGAATGCTCACAGGAACTATTTGATCTGATCCCACCATCCCCTTCCACTCCAGGACAAGTAATACCATCCCTACCTGGTGGATATACCCTCCGCTCGCACTAAGCGATTTTCCTCCACCTTCATCATTCGCACTGCAAAGGAATGGAACTTTTTGCCTTCTTCTGATTTTCCTACTCACTACAACCTGGGTCTCTTCAAAACTAGAGTGAATAGGTGTCTTCTAGACCTGCGTGATCCACCGTCGGCCACATCTTCACTTTCCATCAGGTGCGATCGTGGTCAAACGAAGGTCTATCGGTTATAAAAAAAAATAGAGCCGGCTGTGGATAGTGTTAGTTGCGTGTGAATCCACGTGTAATCCGCGTGTACTCACTTGACATCCTCCACGAACTTCTCCAACTTCTCAGCGTGCGGCTGCAGGTCCTTGGCGGAGAGCTCGACTCGGCGGCCGGCGCGCACGCAGCTCGCCAGCGCGCCGCCGCGCGCGCCGCCACCCACCTCGTCCGTTATCGTCTCCGATATGTTCGCTGCCACACACGCAATTAATTAATAGTATATTAATTTTCTCTTCCAAAAGATAATCACAGAATATGGCTAAACTTGTTTTACAGCTAGTTATCTTGTTTTGCAAGAGACTGGTGCCCGTGAGAGGTTTATAAAACCTGTGGTACGGGTCACCAGGGCCTCATTTTGTAAGTGCTTATTTTGTAAGCCTAAAGAAATAAAGTTATTGAATCTGAATTTGAATCTCACTCCGCAGGATAATTAGGATACATGCATGTTACACGCTAGAAATACCAGAAACAAAAACAAATTACTTATACCATCGTACAGATTACATAAGGTAGGGAAGTCATTTATGGGAAATTGCGTGCGCTTCTATAATAAGCTTCCATCTGAAGCAACTGAGCTCCCTATTCGTAAATTTAAACAATACATAAAACAAAATCTTATTAAGAAAGCATTTTACTCGATAGATGATTACGTTAACGATAATAATGCTTGGCCAGATGTCGCTCCATTCCACACCGACAATAGCATGTAAGAAATTGAATGTTGTGCTTAGCTTCATATATGTATTTAAATAATTATTGACATGTATCTAAATCATTTTAAAATTAGATTTAGATATGCAAAAACAAACATTGTATTAGACACATAAGTTATATATGAATGTACTAGTGGTTTCTTTTTCACTTCTTCCACTAGTGGACAAAAAATTGAAGTGCAGAGAAATCAATAACATATTTCTTTTTTATAATAATTAACTGTATAAAATTTGACTTGTCTAAGTGCTTATTTTGTAAGCCTAAAGAAATAAAGTTATTGAATCTGAATCTATTATATGCGTCAATTATTATTATAGCAAAAAATAGCAATATCAATATAATCCTTATTGTACCCACACAAAGGAAAGACGAAGTGAGAACAATCACACACTTGTAACTGCAGGACCGGGGGGGTCGGTCAAAGGGGATGTGCCAATGGGTGAAAACTGCCTGAAATAATGATTATTGACCATTCATCTACCTGACCTCTAAGCCATGGTATATGTAAAAAAGTAAAAAAGGTATTTATTTAGGAACTTAACTCTAGGTATATTAACAAAAATAGGAAACGATGCGACCTGCAGAAGTATAATACTGTGTCGCAGATCGCAACGCCCACCTCCGGGATACGAGGTGAGTTCCAACAAGTGTAGGTGCTAAGTACATAAAAAAGTTAACAAATCAATGTAATGAAGTTAAAATTAATGAGAAAGAGTGTTTTTAAGTAAAACAAGTACGACAAGTGCGAGTGTAACTCGCGCGCCGAGGGTTTTGAACTTTTGTCGTTTAGGTAGGTACGTATATGACAACCTCTTGGCGCGGTGGGCTTACAACGCAGGAGGTGGAGGTTTGATTCCTGCCTCGGGACTAATATTTGTAGGATTTTCAGATTATTTGTTCGGGTGTTCTAGTCCTTTTCAGTACACAAAAATAAATCATCTAATGTGATACTTATACTTTATTAAGTATAACAGCTATCGTAGTAATACCAATAACACAAGCTTTGCTTAGCTTGTGGGTAAATGATACTGTGTGGATTATCAGCGCACCAAAACCGTTGTTCTCAAAAATTTTGAGAACAACGGTTTTGGTGCGCTGTGGAACTCCTATTACAGTTACTACAGAGATTAGTGGGTAGGTAAGTGAGTTGGTACCTTTGATTATATACTTGTCTAGATAGAGAGTTCGAGTTTCAAAACGGTTAAAAATGTATCACCCCACTGATGGGTTATAAGCTCGTTCCGCCCGCTCAGTCGTGACGCTGTCACTGTATGGTAAACACGCGATCTGTGAGATACAAAAATGAGGATTTGCGCCACTTTTATGCAGGAATTACAGTGGACGTTTGAAAACAATTTTAAAAATCACTTATCATCGGTAAGTAAACTTAGAATTACTAGATAAGATAGAGAAACAATTAAATAAGTAAAGTTTTTTCTGTGGTTTTATACGACGCCATGTTTACATGGTTGCCAGCTCTTGGAGTATAAAATTTCGCAGTTTTGTGATTTTTTAATTTGAAAAAAATATTTTGTCATGACCCAACAAATATTTTTCCGTAACTATTAGCGTTATTAAAAGTGAAACCATTTAGGTACTATTATTATTATGCCAACCTTATGTATTAATCGGTAGTTAAAATTGATATTAATTTTGCGGTTTTTTGTGATGTTTGATACGAAATAACGACGACAAGTGTGGCGCGGTGGGCGAAGGTCCGCCTGTGACGCAGGAGTTTGCGGGTTCGATTCCCGCCTCGGGACAAATATTTGTACGATCTGAAGATATTTGTTCAGGGGTTCTGGTTGTTTTCTATGTATAATAAAAAATATCTATCTATTTAATAATATTATATTTTGTGTATCAGTCATCTAGTACCCATAACACAAGCACTGCTTAGCTTGGGGCTAGATGATGCTGTGTGGATTGTCTAGCATTATTTATTATTTATTTATTAAATACAACCAAGGTGTCAATTTGGGGGGGTTCTAGGGTTGATAAAGAAAGTATCTACATTTACACCGTATACCTACTAAATAAGGAAATTATAGTTTACCTATTTAAATTACAAAAACCTGCGGCTGCGTTGAATGGTAAAGCCAGTGTCGTCTACTTTTTTTACAGAATACCTACTGATCCTGTTTTAAGAAAAAAGTGGATAGACATTATAAGAAAAAGCCGGAAAGAGGATGTCTGGAACCCAGCGAAGACAGCAGTTATTTGCTCTTTAAATTATAAGCTGCATAAATAAATAATCTGCAATAATACCTGTGTGTTTTTTTTACAATAGATTTATTTACCTAGTAATCCTTATTTAATTTTTATAATTATAGATGAATCAAAATAAATTCAATTTTTTTTTACCCCTACTATTATTGGAAATATTGAAAAGCTGGTATCACTCGGTACGGCCAGATGTGACGTTGCGCTCCTGTAGTTACACATACTTGTGTGCGTAATTCGCACACAAGCCCTTCAAACCTGGCCTGTTGTTTTTGTTGCGATTGCAGCGCAACACTCTAGACAAGTATATAATCAAAGGTTGGTACCTACAATTTTTTTTCGGCTTTTTTCAACCTATTTCACTAAGTATGAAACTTAGACGATTTTCAAAACCTGTTTTGAATTGTCGTAATCCATACCTTTGATTTGATATTACTCTCAATGAAATAGCCCCCATTGTATGAAAATTTAATTTTTGACCATATTTCAAAAAGTATTATATTTACAGACTTCTCTATATTTTTCCTGTAAAATATAGATCTATATCTACAAACGCTTAGTACATTTTACATCAATCACTCTGCAATCTTCGGAGATAAGGGGGGGGGGGGGGGGGGGGGGAATGGTAAATTTTTTGACCTCTTTCAAAATATTTCGAAAAGTATAAAACTTATCGAAATTTCAAAAATTGTATTGGAATGTACAAACCAATACCTTTCATTTGATATCCAACTCGGTGGGGTAGTCACCCCTTTATAAAATTTTCCCGCCCTTTTTTGATCTTATTTCAAAAAGTATTATTTTTACAGACTTCTCTATATTTTTCCTGTAAAATATAGATCGATATCTACAAACACTTGGTACATATCACATCGATCGCTCTGCAATCTTCGGAGATAAGGGGGGGGGGGGGGGGGTACCGGTCAATTTTTCGACCTTTTTCAAAATATATCAAAAAGTGTAAAATCTGTCGAAATTTTAAAAACTGTATTGGAATGTACAAGCTAATACCCTTCATTTGATACCCAACTCGGTGGGGTAGTCAGCCCTTCAGAAATTTTTCCCGCCCCCCTTTTTTGACCATATTTCAAAAAGTACTATTTTTACAGATTTCTCTATATTTTTCCTGTAAAATATAGATCTATATCTACAAACACTTGGTACATATCACGTCGATCGCTCTGCAATCTTCGGAGATAGAGGGGGGGGGAACGGTCATTTTTTTGACCTTTTTCAAAATATTTTAAAAAGTATAAAACCTACCAAAATTTCAAAAACTATTTTGAAATCTACAAACGTGTACCTTTGATTTGATACCACTTTTGACTTTGTACGTTCCATTTAAAATTTCGATTTCAAAATTTGTATGGAAAATCTTCATTTTGATTTTTCATTTATTTTTCTATAAATATGTGCGGGCGCACAAAATGTATTATTATTTCAAATTTCAAGTCAATAGCTGCAGTAGTTTCTGAGATATTAAGGATTCAAAACACAAAACAGACCCAAAGCGATTTCATAAGGGTTTTGCAACCGATGGCAAAACCCTAAAAAGAAGGTCATAATATGCTTATAGTAAAATAAAAGAAATTCAGGATACTTATAGAACTACCTAAGACTGTTTTTGTGCGTGTGTGTGGTGTCCGTGCATTTGGTGCTCCTGAGGACACCGGTCTCTTATGAGTCCGGGCAACAGGAGCTACCAAGATGCGTGTATGTGTGTGTGTATGTGTATTTGTGTGCATGGCCCTCCCGAGGACACCGGTCTCTTAAGAGTCCGGGCAACAGGAGCCACCAAGATGCGTGTATGTGTGTGTGTTTATGTATTTGTGTGCATGGCGCTCCCGAGGACACCGGTCTCTTAAGAGTCCGGGCAACAGGAGCCACCAGGTCGTCTGTACGATGAGTGTGTTTGTGTGTGTATATGTGGGTGTGTGTGTGTATTATGTTGTATTTAAGTTACCTAAGAGTGGTTAATAAATCCTCTGTTTGATCGTAAGAGAGAGACAGGAGCCAGGATGTAGTTTGTAGCTTACATTTGTAGAGTGTCAGTGGGTAGATTTCTATTTTTCGATTTATTTTATTATAGAGTGATCCGCTAAGGTAATAATATAGTCTGGAAACTACACCAGTTCCTCGTGACTCTGTCTCACACACTCTATCATGACGGCGTTTTGTAGAGCTTAGATTGGGGTCAAAGGACAGCTTCGAATGCTTGCGCAAGACCAGCGCTAGTACAAACAGTTGTCTTACCGTGAGTACTTCACAAAGGGTATAGAGACTGTCTGTAGGGAAGCGTCGTGGCTTTGAGCACATAACCTTCAGAACTGCCCTCTGAGCACGCTCTACCCTTAACATCTGAGTCTTAATGGCTCCTCCCCATACACAAATTCCATAGGATAGAACGGACTGTGCCAGGGCAAAATAAACCATCCTAAGACAATCTGGTTTAGCAGACGCTCTTAGACTTTTGAAAATGTAAATTAATTTCCTAACTTTAGAGACTGTTGATTCGATATGAGGTTTCCAAGAAAAATAAGAGTCTAAATGAATGCCTAGGTATTTTAGGGTAGGTGTACGAGCTATAAACGGACAAGAGCATACACCTTTATCTATATTTGGACAATTATGTGCGAATAAACGGAACGAAGATGGAGGTTGCGTCCGGAGTGATAAAGAGAAAGTTACAAATTTAGTTTTAGTTGAGTTTAGGGAAAGTGAATTTAGGGACAGCCATTTGAGAATCAGACATAGAGCATCTTCTGCAGCAGCTTTAGTATCATCCCAAGTCTGACCACTCACAATAAGTGCAGTATCGTCAGCATATGTAAATACACTACAATTTGGAGAAGAGATTTGGCAAAGTTCGTTGATATAGATTAGAAAGAGTGTAGGACCAAGGACACTACCCTGCGGTACGCCATAGTTAATATCCTCTTCCGTGCTAGAGGTGTTATTTATAGAGACAATTTGCCTTCGTTCAGATAGATAGCTATCAAATAATTTTTTGACGTCCCCTCTGATTCCAACGTGTTCTAATTTACTAAGCAAAATGGGAATAGACACTGTATCAAAAGCTTTGCTCAAATCAAGGAATATACCAACTGTTTTCAGTTTTTTGTTCAGATTAACAGCGACTTTAGAGGTAAGGTTTATAATAGCGTCTTCAGTGGATTTACCGCTTCTAAATCCATATTGGTTATTAGATAGTATATTACCTTTATTTAGAAAGTCAATCAGCCTTATGTTTAAGATTTTTTCAAGGATTTTAGAAAGGACAGTAAGAACTGAGATCGGTCTATAATTATTTAAATCGTCTTTAGCACCACCTTTGTGTATCGGGTGTACTATTGCTTTTTTAAAAGCACGGGGGAAAATACCAGACGAAAGGCAAAGGTTAAATATGTACTCTAGTATTGGAACAATAACATGCTTGGTGCGTTTGATAACAACGGTAGGTATCTCGTCCCAGCCCACAGCAGAAGTGTCCTTTAAGCCATTAATAATACCATCGATCTCGTGACAGTCTGTCGGTAGAAGAGCCATAGAGTCAAGTGTGGAAGACGTGGAATGGATAGTGTTGATCTCTAATAAGTTTTGACTATCTTCAGATCGTGAAATTGTGGAAGCCAGATTTTTACCTACATTAGCAAAAAAAGTATTTACAATATTGACAGATGCCGCAGGGGTGGATGACAATTTAAATAATTCTTCAGCTGTTGATTGTTTTTTTATTTAGATTAGCTACTTTTTTAACAATATTCCAGGTGGCTTTAGGGTTACCTTTGGCTTTTTGAAATTCAGTTCGTTCATATTCTGATTTGACTTGTTTCAAGAGATTATTACAGTAGTTACGGTAGCGAATAAATGAAGTTTTGAGAATTATATTATCTTTTTCTATTTTAGATTTTTTGTATAGTTTATCTTTGTGTCGGATACATCTTAACAACCCTGGCGTGATCCAAGGCTTTAGAATTCTATTTTTACTGGGAAGTTTAACGGCACGCTTGTGTTTCTGAATAATAGACAGCAATATTGATATAAATTGATCAACTGCTTTATTGGGATCATCTATTAGGAGCAAATGAGAGAAATTGGTTTCTTCAATTTCAGCGACGACTGAGTTAACATCGAGTTTGAGACGGGTACTAAAAGGCCTAGTTTGTGCTTTAGTTGCTATACCAAAAATAATGGGAAAATGGTCAGTTATAACGCAATCTAGAACAAGACTACAGGCAGAATACTGTGATTTTAAAATAATATGATCCAGGCAACTATCTAAACGAGTAGGTATCAGATGAGCGGGAAGCATAGCGTGAGAAGACAGTAAGTTTAGATACTCATCCGAATTTGTGTCTTTAGAGTTTGGCACAATATTTATATTAATATCACCTGCAATAATTATGGAAGGGTAAGAACTAAGAGACAACAACAAATTATCGAGACTATCTAGAAACACATCAATGTTCCTATACGAAGGGGAACGATAAAGAGCAATCACAGCTAATCTATTATCTAGTTTTAGGAGTATGCAATTTGCATCGTTAAAGATCGGCGTCTCTACGCTATATATTAGATGGGATCGGACATATACTACAACACCGTCATTCTGATTTTTAAAATTAGAAGCGTATGCGTTATAACCTGCAATTACAGGAAGAGACGGGCATTTACTCAGCCAACATTCAGTGAGTATGATTAAGTCAATATGTATTTTTATACGACTAAGCAGGATAAGTAGGCTATCAAAATTACAATGTATACTCCTTATATTCATATGTAATATTTTGATAGAGTGATTGTCAATATTTAAGTACTTACTTGTATCCTCGGGGGAGCAAAGGAATGAGTCTGCCAAGGTAATATTTTCAATATCTTTAGTTAAAGTGATGATGTCATCCATATTTTGAATATATAAATAACTGCTTGGATTTCAACAAGGGGGTAAAAAAGAGTTTTATGGAGCTTTGCGCGCTATTGAGAGCTAGCGCCATGGTTGTATGTGAAAAACTATGCCATACTAGGCAACTCAAATAGTGTTGATGTAATAAGTGTAACTGTATTTTGTGTATGAGTCTGTGTGTATGAGTGTGTGTATATATATGTTTAGCGTATGTTGTTTGTGTACAGTCTTTTAACAAATTTTTTAGGTTAATCAAGGAAAAAATATAGAAAACAAAGATAAAACTTATTGTATGTATATACTAATAATAAAAAATACCAAACTAGGTGAGCTAGGCTCACGAATAAAACGTCTACTAAAATTAGTCAGCAAGCTGCCTTGAGCTGTTCCAGATCGACTTCACTTGTAATTCTCACGATAGGTGCATTTTCCCTGCGGCGCGCGAATATCCTACCGTGGGAAACCCAGCAGAACTGGTAATTTGCAGCCTTTGCGGCCTCCCTAGCTAGGAAGAACAGCTTTTTCATTTTGAATGTTAGATTCTCAGCCACAAATATTGGAACAGCGGGTCCGCTTATGCGTAAGTGCTCAGTGGTAAGCCTGGAAGCCTTATTGAATTTTCGGAACATTTCCACTACTCTCTCCTTGGATAAGACGCTAGTTAGCTCAACGATTATAGTTTTGTTGACTGGATTTTTAGTTCTTATTCTAAAAACGTCTTTTATCTGGTTTTCCTGAATAGGATAGGAGCCTTCAAAACCTTACTCATATTTATGACAGTATCCATAAGTTGGGTCTTAGTTTCGGAGGGAGAGACTGGTAAATTTCGGATTTCTATGCAAGTCGCTCTCGAGTTACGTTCAAAGGCATCTAATCTGTCTTGTATATTCTGTGTACCGGCACCACTAGCGTGCGGTTTCGTCGAGCCAGCCTCGCCCACTGCACTATAAGTCTTCAAATGTCTCGCTTTTGAAAAGACAATGCTTACCGGTGGTATTGACGAGAGTATGCGCCGCTAATAACTTGAGGGAATGCACTTCAAAGAGTAGCGGGTGGAAGAGGAGTTCTCTCGCCGTGGGCCGCTTCGCTGGGTCTACGTTTATACATCTGCAATGCAAAACAATTGATATGAACTTCCTACGAATATTGCAAGTAAAAGTTATTTCTAGAAGATTTACGTGACGACTCATATACAGCGTGTACTAGTCACTGCTGTACGCAGGTCTCACCAATACTGCAGGACTTGCTTCTTCGCCTCTTACGACTCCCGCGGGACAAGTTGCGGTGGTTCACATTCTGGGCCTTTATTCACTATCGCCAATCCCAATACGTTTCACAGATATGACAACACAGCGGCGTGGAATCGAACAAAATTGTATTGTGACGTCACACGGTTTGGGCAAGCTCTATTTAATAGAGAATGAGGCCCCTCAGTGAAGAGTAGGTACCTGTATATGAAGTCCTTCTGGCGCGTCTCCTCGAGCGACTCGACGGTGCGCTCGATGTGTTCCTCCGACACGTGCGCGCCCGAGTCCCCGTTGCCCTGGATCTCCAGCGCCGCCGTCTCCAGCGCGCACATGCCGAACGAGTAGATGTCCATCGCGGGGGTCACCGTCTGCGATGCTGGGGGCGAAGCGAACACACCCTGTACTAACCAGCACAGCAACCCACTACTCTGAACCAAGGGTACAGTCAAACAATACCAAATAGCCACAAGGTTCATTTCTAGGCATGGCTAAGAAAGTGCCATCAAATTATAAGGGGTTGTTGTGTGCCTATTATAACCCAACGTATAAAAAGAAAACGTATCCGATACACTCCTTGTTAGACACTACACATAACGATTTCAGCCGAGGAAACACGATATAAGGTAACGTAATAATAATAACCGAACCGTATACCTCCTCATAGTATACGCCGCATGACATTCCCTTCAAAGAATCTGTATTTGTATTTTGTATTGTATCTTTGGATGGAGTGTCCTACTACTTACATCCATATTCGGGAGCAATAAGGTGCATGTTCTTCATGTTTTCGCGGCAAGTCTTCACGTGGTGGTGGATGGCGTCGGGCGCCACGGAGCCGATCTTCACCAGTCCGTTGTGCTGTATGAAGATTGTGTCACACGTGAGGTTGCCGTGCACTATGGGTGGTACGCAGCCATGTAGATAACTGAAAAAGATAATTTAAAATTATTTCAGATGATCGTCCTTTCTATTTGACGATAACAGAAAATGTTTGTTGACGTTGACGTTGAGTTTGACGACCTCTGTGGCGCGGTGGGCGAAGGTCCGCCTGCGACGCAGAAGGTTGCGGGTTCGATTGCCGCCTCGCGACAAATGTTTGACGATCTGCAGATATTTGTTCAGGGTGTTCTGGTCGTTTTCTATGTATAATAAAAAAAAAGCTATGTAATCTATTGTAATAGGAATATCAGTCATCTAGTACCCATAACACAAGCTCTGCTTAGCTTGGGGCTAGGTAATGCTGTGTGGATTGTACAACATTATTCATATATTAGGTCCTTACATATGAAATTGGCGTTTTGTATGGGAGGAACAAAAAGTCGAATATTTTTTAATATAATATATTTAATTAATCAAAGTATGAACCATTATTTTCTATGCACTTTTGCCATCTTATAGGTAGTTCATTGATCCCTTTACTAAAAAAACCAGTCGGACGGGAATCAATAAAATCTTTGAAGGCGATTTGGACTGCCCCATCGGAGTTGAATTTTTTCCCTTGCAAGAAGTTATCCAAATTTCGAAAAAAATGGTAATCTGTTGGAGCAAGGTCCGGGGAGTACGGAGGATGTCTTAGACTTTCCAATTGAAGCTCTTCTAATTTAGTAGCCGTCTGTTGCGCAGTGTGTGGTCTAGCGTTGTCGTGAAGCAGCAGTGGCGTGGAGCGATTGACCAGCCTAGGTTGTTTAGCCGCTAGCTTTTCCATCATGGTTTGCAATTGCTGACAATAGACATCAGCCGTAATAGTCTGGCCAGATTTGAGAAAACTGTAATGAACAATACCGGCACTAGTCCACCAAACGCTTACAAGTAACTTTTTTGGGGTTAATTTTCGCTTGGGGCAGGATTTGGCTGGCTGGCCAGGATCCAACCATTGCGCTGAGCGCTTCCGATTATCGTAAAGAACCCATTTTTCATCACAGGTAATGATTCGGTTTGAAATACCTTCATTATTGTGCCGGTTTAGTAATGTAACGCAGCAGTCGACGCGCGTTTGCCGGTTTGCTTCAGTCAATTCGTGAGGTACCCACCTTTCAAGCTTTTTAATCTTCCCAATTTGCTTCAAGTGAATTAAAACAGTTTTATCACTAACACCGCAGCCTGCAGCTAACTCGGACGTGGTTTGCGATGGATCCGCTTCCAAAGAGGAGAAATTTGTGATTAAAGTGGCCAGTACGAAAAACGCCAATTTCATATGTAAGGACCTAATATTTCAAAATGAGTAGATTAGCTTTGTAGTGTAAGTTACCTGAGAGCAGATAGAATCTGAGTGCACCACCGCTTCCACGCCTGCAGAGGTAACCGTTTCACGTTGCGTTTCGTTCTCTTCAGGAACTGTTTCAGTGAGCCGCACGACATGTATTCTGTTATGAATATCACCTGAAAATAAGGAATGGGGATGAACTGTCATGATTTCTTTCTGTTGTTTATATAAATACATCTTACATTACAGCAACTTGTTTCAGTCAATACTGTTTCATTGCAACCATTTGCAGCATGTCCAAATTTTTTACATAGATTTCACATTTTCTAAGAGCAGACGAGAGTAGTGTCCAACTAACCCGTGGTTTATCATTGTGCGTGTCCGTCCAGTACCGATGGAATTTGACGATGTTGGGGTGTTCCAGCCGCGTGAGGTTATCGAAGACCATTTGTATCTTGTCCTCCTGCGCCTTGAAGTTCTTCCTCTCGGAGAACTGCACCTCGTTCCAGACCACCTCGACGCCCTCCTCCGTGTCCATGGCCAGGTGCGCCACGTCGATGCCGGGCACGTCGCGCTGCTCCACCTTCAACAAACAATGCCACTCATTGTTACGGACTATTGTTGCAGCATCATCTGGCTCCACGGTAAGCAGACCTTGCGCTGTGTGTGACTGTATTATTGTTAGAAACTGTTGATTTGTATTTATCACGTAAAATGAGGGTCGATTACGAATAAATATAAAAATGACGTGCAAATAAATAAAATTGTGGGGCGTACGAGTGTATCACTATCGTTGGTTAGTGATCTAAATAACCGGTCATGAAATGAAAGTTGATTATAAACTATTGAGATCAAGACAAAATTATAATTTTGGACACGTTGAGTACAGCGGAATGGTATTACATAGAATAGTAACATAGAAATGATACCTTATCCACTCACGCGACTATAGAATAAGAGCATGTGTCAAAACGAGCAATCTCAGTCGTAAATCTGTGGAACTGAAAGTCTGTAAGTGACACTGAGTGAATGCGCAGAGCTACTGCAGTTTTATTGTAATATCTCAACGATTTGCACACAATGCATATCGTACCTACTCGGGCGGACGGCGACCGATGACGTGGACCTCGATAGTTTATATTATAAGGCAGTCGTCCGGCTTAGGATTATACCTCCGAATATACCTGAACCTTACTTTATGATAAAATTAACATTGTCCATACTACCTACTGAATCTTGCAGATTGATTATTTCTTTTATGAATTATTCATAGAATTTAAGCCGACATTATCGACCGAAAAAATAATACCTATGGGGGAGCCGTAACTTAAATATAACTTAAGAACACAAAATATATAAGTATAACAACAAAAGTAGAACAAGAACTAGGTAATCCTGTGTTTCTGTCAACTTCCACCTTTTCGTGAGTGTTTGAAATCACGGCACGATACGAGTTCTTAACAGCCCATCCTTAGAATATGAAAGCGAATTAGCGAGGGCTTGGTTTATTCCGCAGCAATCATTCAATCGAGACCCGGCAGCGGATGGATGTCCACTTGAATGGAAAATAACCTGGTATAGTCCTGAACTGGTAGGTAAGGCAAAATCGTGCATGCAAGTACATACCTACTTAGATACCTACCACAGAGATATAACAATAAGTTCGTTCAGAGAAACGAATGCACATAACACAGTCAGTACAACTGCACTGTACAAGTTATATGTGAAGTATGCAGTTGCACAACTTGATAGGGATATAATTAGCCGAGGCTGATGACCGATACTGAATAATTACAACACTGTCTCTTATTGCACGGAGGATGTTCTACATCGCATTCTAAATAAACAAACATAGGGAGGAATCATTACTCATATAAATGCACCAACGAATGAGTAGTGATTTATTGTGCTAATGTTTGTTAATAGCTTCTAGTTTCATGCAAAAAATATTGAATAGAAAAAGTGACGCAAGTAAGAAAGTCAATGTGCATGCATGTATGTTAAGTCCTCGTGGTAGAGACTTGACATTATATAGAAAGATAATATAAATTTATTAGGTACTTAAATAGTACTTACTACGAGTATATTCGACGCAAATAGAAGATGTATGTAGATTGTCAACCATAAACAAGTGATGAAATGATGACGCACGAAGCTAATTTGGAAATGAGGTGGCTATTTATGAAGCTAACGAGTCCACTAGCAACGAGAACTATCATCAGCCGATCGATCAACAGCGGGTGTTATAATATTTTATTGACAAATATATAAGGTAATAAATATTATTTGGAAAAAATGTCCTTTAAAGGTACTTATGGTTAAAGCTGCAAGCGAAGTAAGCTTTATAGAACACCTGTTTACTATGACATGTGCTTGTGAAGTATGGTAGGTGTGTCCAATAAAGGTGTTACTGTGATCAGGTGGAAAAGACAAGTATTAAAAAAAATTACAATAATTGTTATTTGCTGCTGCTACTGCTAATAATCTGAAGGAATGTCTGACGATCACATCATTTTGTGGATAACAATGATTCGGTCCCTGCCCGTGGTCCACCTACATAGTACACCTGGCTGTACCAGGGGCATTTTTTTCTTCCCGTGGTCCACCTCATGGTATCTTGTGAATTATAACAACTTTTTGAACTCAGAAACAACATAGGCACAGTAATGTGTCTGTTATATTATAATTCTGGAAGCAGCGCTGGTTGTCAGCTTGTGAAAAGAGACCTAATGTAGATATGTCTTTACGCGATAACGCTATTAATATCCCCGAGCCCCAGACAAGAGGCTTTTTATGCTGATTGCCGGACTATGATAAATAGTTGCTATTTCTATACTTACTGTAGGAGGCTTTGTGCATCATTGATCTATAAACAGGCAAAATATTTCCTCATTTTCAATATTATCTTGGCTATTATACATAAGTAGCTGTCCTAGTTACTTAGATAATAGATTTTTTACGTAATACCAAAATAATACTAGGTTTGTTTACCTACACGAAACAATACCTAGAGGCCGTAAGTTGTGGAGGTTTTATGTAGATGATGTTTGCTGTATTGGAACAAAGACACACGAGATTGAATGTTTACTGTTACATCTCAATAGAGTACCTACACAACAAGATCACATTCGCATACGAACAGGAGACCGTGTTGTTACAGGTCAGAGATGGAAGTTAGTTCAGCTTAGTTTACCAGCCAGGGTGAAACTTCAGTATGGAGGAGATCTCCTTTTTCTATTTGTGGGGTATTACACCACCTCACCCACAAGTTATCGAAACTAATGCTATGTAGAAATGCAATAAACATTAGGTACTGTTAAAGTGACACTAAAAAAGTATATCTTTAAAGCATTATATCTAAGTAGATTATAATGCTTAGATATAATGCTTTAAAGATATACTTTTCAATGTAATTAAATTGATTGCCAATAATTAGTTTAGTAGCTAAATAACTAAACACTTTAAACAAATACACTGTATTTTGTTTAGGCACGCTTTCGTTATAAATGTGCGATACCACACAGAATGCATCGAGTACCAATATAATCTGAAATATATTGCTAAGATTTGTACAGTACTTGGATAAGCGATATTTATGCGGCGCGTATTGAATACCGCCGCGCCGCCGCGCCGGGGAGCCTCGGAGTGACATATCGACGCGATCTCCCAGCACTTGCGCTGCACCATTAGCGAGCAATCTCAACTGCTCCAGCAGGGACCGCAACCGATCGCACGCAGCTTACATTTATTCTATTCGAGTGGTCACGAGTAGGACTTTCCTGATTTATAATAAACTAGCAGCCCGCCCCGGCTTCGCACGGGTATTTTAAAGAATTTTAAGTTCTTACACACACACACGTTAGATAAGGTACTTTATTATTGAAGTTTTCATAAGGATCACTAACTTTCAAAATATTCTATAGCCTATGATAATCATTCTAATGATGACTTTTTTTCCAAAAAGGTCTAGTAGTTTCAGAACCTATTCAATTCAAACCACAAACAAACAATAAAATCTTTCCTTTTTAAAATCGTACCTTTACCTCCTTTACTTATATAAAGACTTTTCTCTCGCACCGCTATATCGCCTACATCGCATGGTTCCAATCTTGAAGTTTTTATATTTTTTGACATTGAGTTTCCTCTCGCATCCCAGTAACGAATTGTGATGTCTATGACAATCCATAACTGGCGGAGTCGTAGCAAAAGCGGTGCCATAAAAAAAATAGTTGAAGTTGAGTCACAGCAAAAGCGAGCAGCGCAAAAAAAGAAAAAAAAAAGAAGTTGATGTATAGCACTATGGTTTTATTATTGAAGTTTTTATACGGATCTCTTACTTTTTTGATAATATTTTATAGCCTATGTTCATCACGGAAATTTAAGGATTCTTATGGTGGAAGAATTTTTCAAATTGGTCCAGTAGTTTCGGAGCCTATTCAATTCAAACAAACAAACATACAAACAATCAAATTTCCTCTTTATAATATTAGTATAGAAAACATATCATATAGGTACCTACACGTACTCGTATCTACGTATTGGCTTTAAGGACTCTAGGAAGCATTGAATAGCAAACTGCAGCAAAAAGTAGACATGGAAAATTATGAAAAATTTTCCTTTTCATAAATTAATGGAATAAGTAGTACTTTATTCCTTAATAATGAGAATAAAGAAAGCGATTTACGTTGGAAGTTGGAAACTGAAATCGCACTGAAGTACAAACGTTGTGTCGCAGAACTTATCATATCAATGTACCTGAATCCACAAAGCGTGTTTCGTACGAGTACGTTTCCATCGCGTTGCAGCGTTCGTGGTCATGAGGCGACTGCGTACGCGATAAATACCGATAAATATTCTTTAGCGTGTTTCCTTTTCTATGAAACCAGCATTTCTATTAATGTAGTTACAATTACGTATTCAATATCATTAAAACACAGCGATGAGCGCAGCCTAATTTGGGCATTTGCTGCAGTACATATCAACGATTCTTCGCCTATTTATGTCTCTTTTAAAGTAGTAGAAGCTCGTGTTGCTTTTTCGTATTTAGCATTCGTGTCACGGTATACGACATACATGTAAGCAGTGGTTCTCTTCGAGCCGCCCGCGCACCCTATGCCGCTCGGCTGGTACGATCAGTAGTGGTCAGTGGGCGTTGACAAACTTGCAAATGGGTGGCTGATCCGATTAAACTTTCATAGGAGGAGGAGGTCCACGACCTTAGTAGGGCAACAATGCAAGATCAATTGTTATCGGAGAATCACAACTCTCACAAGTCACAACATAAAAACAATGTCCAGCATTATTTTTATGTATTTTCCAGGGATGTTCTTGGGCGACTTAATAAATAAAATAAGTCTTATTTTGATTATTTTACGATCGATACCTATGTACTTATTCGATTAGACAAAAATATCGTTTACTTGTAGAAGTTAACTTACCTCTACTTCCGTAGACACTTTTGTGCCTAAACAGGTTCAACATCATTATGATGAATTGATGAGCCACAACAGTAAAAATCTGCGACGAGAATTAGGACAAATTTTATTCTGGTGCTAATTATATACCTAGATAAATTGGGTTGAATTGGTAATAATGAACATTTAGGTTCAACATAGTCAAAGTTCCACCTCTGCAGGGAAGGGAGGTCAACACCCGGCTGGCCCCGAAACCAACCTAATTGAATTGGTCTCGCACGGACTCGCATCCACTCGTTTAGGGATAGGAATCCCCTTAGGAACTATAATGACGTTGTTTTTATACGAAATAAATAAAAATAATGCTAGACAACCCACACAGCATCATCTATCTATCTATAGCATGTCTAAAATGTAACTAAAATAAAAGTAATGGTTTCTATAAAGGAATAGGTAGTAGTATCTACATAGCAAGCGATATTAATGCGACACTTTGTTTGAAGATAGACCACCGACAGATAGATACATATAAATCAAATGTTTTGTCTAGGCATTAAACGATACGTACGTAGGATACCGTGTCCATTAGACGACGACATACAATGGAGAGGTGTGATGTGGACGCTAATCGAATAGTTCGTACTCAAGCCAATATTCGCTTGCGCAATCCAACGATCAAGTAATAATACTACGTGTACAAACAATCAATATGTATGTAACGTTTGGTAGTTACAGTAAGCGTCAGAGAAAAGGATACACCCCTTAATAATGACATCGAGCCGTTTAAGTTTTTTGTTGAATGACTAATAAGCAGTGTTAGATAAGAGGTTAAGCGGTTAGATAAGCGGTTAATAATTTTTATTAAATAAAGCCTATTATGACAAGTATGTAAATAATTCGAGAAATAAATAAATATTGTTTACACACCCTATTTTTGTATACACTTACTTAATAACTTCTCAATATTTGTTTTCGAAAATATTACAATAACCACCAATAAACTAACAAAAAGCTGAAAGCAAAAATAAAACATCAAAAAGTGAAGTTGTATTCTTAGGAACCGAACCCAGGACCTTCAGCATTCCGAGCAGATGTCTTAACCGCTTAGCTAACCCTGCTTATTCTTAATCTTAATCGGCTCGATGTCATTATTAAGGGGTGTATCCTTTTCTCTGACGCTTACTGTACTATTTTATTTGTTTGGATTTAGCAAACACTAGATCCGTATTGTAGAGTATCTGTCAGTTAGATGTCGTATAATCAATATTTATTTACGTGACATTTTCATCACTCTCGGTCTTCTCGGAATCAGCAGAATGGCGTCATTCTAAATTCATAATTAGCTGTCTATGTATGGGGGCTTATTCCATTCTTCCCCGTTGAAGATCCCCGTCAACGGGGAACAATGAACTTTTTGTTCACTATTCCCCGTTGACGCCGATGATCCGAGCTTGTAACGGGGAATAATGAACTAAAAAGTTCATTATTCCCCTTTGCGTTAAAAATAAAATACTAATAATTTTTAGAATCATGTTTTTATTTATTTGTAAGGTAATGATCACTTATTGATTATTTTTTAAAATCTTATTAAATTGCAGTGGAAACGATTTACTAAACTTTTTAATAAAATCATATTTTTTCCTATTTCTATTTTATGTTTCTTCAATAAAATCACAGAACTATTAAAAAACTTAAGTATTATAAAATAAAATACAGATTTGTACTTATGTAATAATACCTACAATCACAGTTTAACAGTTAAACCAGTCTTATAATACCTAATCAAATCACAGTTTGTAACAATTATTATTAATTAAATAGGTAGCATTAAAAACATAATATTGCTATATATATATATATATATATATATATATATATACCTAATACAATAACAGATTGATAGAATTATTTATTAAAAATGTAGCTTAACATAACACTCCTATAAAATGCAATTTCGGCAACAATACCCACAAAACAAACTCTTACATAAATAATGTATTGTTAATTGTTATGATAATAACAGAAGTGTTGAATCACCGAAGTTTTTCCAAGAAGTGTCCATTTGTAATTTCGCCTTTAGTAAGTTCCATTTGTACCGCCTGTACTCGTATAATATGTTGGTCGCGGTTAATGCTTTTCATTGTTTTTTCTGAAATACCTTTATCTTCAGAAACCCGCAATGCAAGAACTTCATAATACGATGCATCTTCAGCCAACGCTGTGAGAAGCTTCATAATATTGGGTTTCTTTTTTAACACACGCTTTTTGATTTTGTTGTTCCGAGGTTCGACTAAATTCGTAGTGCGATGGGTCTGGCCAAATGCACACCATATTTTAATATAGTCCTCTTGAATCCATTGCCTGAGCATGTAATTTCTGAACTCCTTGCTTTTATCATCGTTTTATCATCATCGTTTTTTATAGTTCTGTGATTTTATTGAAGAAACATAAAAAAGAAATAGGAAAAAATCTGATTTGATTAAAAAGTTTAGTAAATAGTTTCCACTGCAATTTAATATGATTATAAAAATAAGTGATCTTTACCTTAAATAAATAAAAACATGATTCTAAAAATTATTAGTATTTTATTTTTGACGCAACGGGGAATAATGAACTTTTTAGTTCATTATTCCCCGTTACAAGCTCGGATCGGCGTCAACGGGGAATATTGAACAAAATGTTCATTGTTCCCTGTTGACGGGGATCACATTTAGTAAATAAAAGGCAAATCAAGGAGCTTTCCTGGAAATGGCTAATTGATAAACCATGTCGTCGTCGTTTTTACTGATCATGATCAGATAACCGGGCTTAAAAAACTAAAGGCAGGTAAAAAAAATCCAATTGTTTTGTCACGCGGCACAGAACGGGCGAACCTGACGGATAGTTAGCGCATGGCTGACGGCACCGACACTTATATTAGTTAATATTCATTATCGAGACGATGCGAACGAAAACAATTGGGACGCAAATCAAACCATTAAAGTGCAAATTACGTGACTGAGTTTCAGGCATCCGCTAGACCGTGAAGCAAAGTCGAAATAGCAAGTGCTCGGCAAACAAAATGTGATGAAAGCAGATTTGAGATGATTTTATTCATTTAAATTAAAGGAAATACATAATTTCACATCAACACTTATAACGCGAACTAAAAAGTGGTATCAAATTAAAGGTATCAGATTCAGATTCCATAACTTTATTTCTTTAGGCTTACAAAATAACCATTTAAGTAAACGGTTTGTAAATTCAAATACAGTTTTTGACACTTCTGTAGATCTCATACTTTGGAAACATTTTGAAAAAGGTTAATAATATTCCCCTCTGTGTAAGGGTACCCTTTAGGCGCTGTACTATAACGGACCTTGTTCTTATTTGTAAAAAAAATTGCAGCAAGACGATGTTTTAAATGCGAACAAAATGAAACTTGTCATGAGCCGTTACCGCCGAGCTAAACTATGGCAGCAGCTCAATATCTAGCATGTAGCTAGTCAATCCAAAAATGTCTCGAGAAACTGAAGCAGCTGTAAATTTTTTGCAAGGTATTGAGGTATATTATTGGCTATGAAATAAAGCATTATCTATCTACTAGCTTTTGCCCGCGGCTTCGCTCGCGTTAGGGGATGCCTACGTTATAGTATCTTTATGCATGCAAAGTCTCAGCCCGATCGGTTTAAAATTGACAAAGTTTCATACAAACTTTCATCCCCTATATCCCTTTGGGGTTAGAATTAATCAAAATCCTTTCTTAGCGGATGCCTAATTGCCTACGTCATATAACATCTATCTGCATGCCAAATTTCAGCCCGATCCGTCCATTGGTTTGGGCTGTGCGTTGATTTAGAATTCAGATTATTGATAGACAGGAATGAGAACGAATAATTTGTGGGTTCAACTTCGTCCACAGCAAAATTAGATTATTAGGCCTAGAGTAAGCCGCCAAATTAGTATTTATTCTAAAAAATCGTGACTCTGATTTCATAAAACCCAAACGGTTAAATTTATTTTCCGCATTGATTGCTTTAATAATAATGTTAACTATTATTAAACAGTACTTTAAATCGATGTGTTTGTATTATTATTATTATTAACCTTAGCTACATGTTAGAAAGAGGTAGGTACCCTATTAACAAAAGATTTTATTGTATTCTATCCATATCCGATATAATTGTTTATTCCTTTAATCATGATTTTTATTATACTTGGAAGTAGGACGAAACAGTTTTTAATAGCGAATAGATTTATTGCGGGAATCCATTTTACATGTCGCCACCTAGTCAAGTATTTAATTTGCATTTTCGTAGACTAGTAGTAATGATGGGATCGTACTCGTAAATGTTCGCTCGGTACCGTGCTGCCTGCTGGTGAAGACAGTAGTAGTATCCAGCGAAGGTCGCGACATTGACCTCTAAAGAACGGTATCGGGCGATGGATCGACCCCCGCGAGAGGCACGCACCGATTCAATGTCAAGAGCGAGTCTATTCTTATCTGCCGGTGTTTTATCTTGCGTCAGCGTCAGCGCGGCCGCGTCACGGGCTTCCCTATAAGCCGATACGCCCACCGCGCCTGTACAACACTGATTACGTGCTTTATTAAAATTATAAGAGCGTGGCAGATTGACGATCTCTACAGCGCGGCGCGGCGCCCCAGCGTCATTTGAATCTTTACCCGACTACCAACGGAGGAGGGTTATGTTACGATGAACGAGCAGCAAGGGGCCGCGGCGCGGCGGAGGCCGAGCCTCAGTGACGTTTGCTTGCGGAATCATGGTACCTATAATGTCAAATGATAAATTGAAAACATCCGCTAACGACACTCGGGGAGCTCTCCTTCTATAACTTCACGTCATTCGAGGACGTCGTGCTTTCGCATACATTTAGGTGTCTAAGTATAAACAATTTCATTGTGGAAAAATATTGGACTAGGTATTAGAAGTTTCGGTTACATAACGAGCAATTGAAAACAGGGCGGTACAGGAGTACGGAAAAATAATCCGTTTCCAATACTTTAGCGAAGAATGTGATTATGATAGCCCTGGTTGAAGGGAGGCGTGTCGCTGACCGGTGGCAGGGTCGGCGCGGCGCTCCGTCGTCGATGCCCGCTGGCACGGCTCCAAGCGCCGCCGCCGCGTCGCGTCGGGCCATCATCGAACCTGCGATGCAAATGCACGCGCCAAGCACCGAGCCCTCACATCGCCAGCAAGCATCACGTAAGCAGTTTCAACCCTGCGATCACGATGTCCGGCGCCGCCGCCGGCGACCGCAGGGCAGTTTTTTTTTTCAGGTAAATTAGTCTGGGATACGATTCAATTCTACGCTTATTCTACTGGCGCTCAGGTATCATATCACACTCACAAATAAATAAAATACAGAGCAGCTTGATAGGGAGTGTCGGTGTGATTCACGTGCTGCGGACGTCGATAGCAGGCTCGAGTCGAATGCCAGGTATAATGGAAAACTACTCTATTTATAGATTATGTTTATATACATAGGTTGCTGTAAGAAAAAATCTTTTAGGGCTAAGCCTTACTGACTGACACAGCTGCAGGTACGTAACGTTTCAAAAATAATGAATTGACTAACGCAACGGTTAATGCGCAATTTATCGTACCTATAAAACATTGCTCAGTTAAACGATATCCGTACGTCATAATTCTACGTCTCTATATGTATATTGTTTCTGTATGCTGTGCCATGTTTACATTTAACACTCATAAAGGTTAAAAACAGTTTATAGTGTACCTAAAACGACAATAAATAATTTGGTGAATGATAAATTTTAGGTAAAACTGAGTAAGCTGGATGTGTAAGCATGATAAATTCATAAAGTGTATCTGTCCAACTGTAATTGACAACCTCAAAGTCCTTTGACAAGTCTCCTGATGCCCGAGCATCACCGCTTCAATCCGTAAAACGGATGGAATACAGATCAGGCAAGTAATTCTTGCCATCACGGAGATGCTATTTGCGATTGTCTCATCGCATCGAACCGCGCAGCATTCGGTCCAAAGATAGCTCCGGCAGATGAAAGCGGCGGCGCGGCGCTGGTGATTGGTGACTGGCAGATAGCAATGCACTGCGCCACAGATTACGCTGTACGTAATCTGGTAAAACATGCAAGGTATGGTATGCATCAGGCGAGCTGCATTGTCACGGTGCAGTACGCGAGTGATGCATGGCTTTGTCCGACAGTGCTATGGCTTTTTTCTCTAAATTCCTATTTAGGCTGAACGTCCACTGGAGCGGGGATGAGAATAGAATTGTATAAATTCTTCGCTCTGCTATAGTGGAATTTGATTTGCGAACTAGTTTAAAAATTCATCTAAAACTGGGAAGCGGAGCAGAATATCATACAAAAGCAGATGAATGACAGACGCAGTCCGCAACTCCGTTCCGCATTACTCCCACGCTCCGCTCTGCTGCTCGCCCGCATCAATGGACAGACAGACTTTATCGCGCAACTTTACTTCTATTGATAAATATCAGTATCACTTGTGTGATATAAAAATCGATAAAGTAGAGCTGGTACGCGAATTAGGAATCTTACTTGATGTCAAGCTGTACATATTTATCAGAGCATATACCATCTATATAATCCATAATGATAATAAGTAAATCTTTTAAAAATCTTGGTTTCATCAGACCCTTTGCCAAACATTTCTGTGAGAAAAAAGAGTTGAGCATTAAACATCTCTACTTTGTCCTATCCTACGTGAGAAGTTTTAAGGAATATATAAGTACTGTTTGGAACTCTAACTACTTAACATACAAAAATAATTTTGAAAAATTAATATATAAATTTATCAAATATATTAATTTTGAAAATCATTATTAAGTACTCTAAAAACTATAGTGAATCATAAATCTATCATACATAACATAACGTAATGAGGCTACAAAAACGACTATCCATTTCATCTTATCTTGCCTTGTTTTATTACATAATTTGTTGTCTGTTGATCTTTGTACAAGGCAGAAAGTACCTAATTCTAATGGCGAATAACATAACAATGAAAAGAGGTAGACCCATACTTTTTGGAGGATTTGTAGAATAAATTATGAAGTTTAATCCAACATGCAAAAAAGTACACCTCAATAATCCAGTTTTAAAGTTACAGATCAAAAATAAAACAAAAACCGATTTTTTTTGTTAAATTTCTACAAAATGAAATATTTTTACTAGGCTTATGTACCTACCGAAATTGTAATTTTCTTATCTAGGTAAACTATCTAGCTTTCAAATGAGACTACTATGAATAAAATACATCGTTTACTCAAACAGAAACGAAGAAAATACCAGATGAAGTAGATTTCATTAAAAAATTTAAAACGGCTTTTTTTTTTAAATAGCCAACAAAGAATTTTTTTTATCCGATATTTATCGATAAATTTATGTCGTGTATCCGCACATTTCGTTTGATCAAGGTTCTAAATACACATTGTATAGCGCACGGTGCTTGCTTTTTCTCTACGGCCAGTGTCAGTTATAGAGTGTCAAGTCAATGTCAAAAACCCCAATGCTGTTAAAAAAAGTAAGGGATCCGTATGAAAACTGTGAAACCCATAGTGTTAGCGTGTATAATTTCTGAAATTGTAATTATAATACCCTTGCGAACAAAGGCGGGGCGGACCGCTAGTATTAGTATATAGATATAATGTAGATTAAACTTGCTGCTTTTAGCCATCTTAATGATTTGAATAGGATTGTATCCTGAAATAGTCCCCCGTCTCTTTTATGCCAGACATATAAAATGGAATGGCTTAACTGCCTCTGACGCACTTATGACATGTTTTCAGCAATAATTTCACATCTGAAGCTTTGTTTATAAGCTTTCGTTCTATCCGTCTGCCGCTGCGGAGAGCAAGTTATCATTTCTCCTCAGGATGAAATATTAAAAGTTTTTATCGAGGATGGCAGCGCCCTAAAACTTCCATTGAATTTTAAAGGGCAGACTGAGTAGATAACGACCGATTCTGTGTATACCTAGCACCTACCTAAACGAAACCTCTCTATTAGGCCAACATTATACGTACATGTATAGCGAACAATAAGAGCAACTTACCTGCAGTTTTGAAAGCATTCAGCGATGCGTGATTGTATATCGATTGAGAACTTTTGAATTAGTAGAAACTACTGCATAAATGATCCTTATTGTTTACTATTTTCAAGTTTGACCTTCTTAATGTCCCAGAGCCGGAAGCAGTCGATGAAACTTTACAGTATGGTCTACTGCCAATATTGGGCCTGTAACTGTATATCTGAAACTGGTCGGTAGATTAGAGAAGGCATTCTACGATAGACGTAATTTTATACCAATACCTAGGAGACTTCGTCCGAGACCTGGGTCCATTGGAAATTCAGAACCTCGGGAAAATCGACTATACGTCGATCAAAAGCTTTTATGTCGGCAAGGCAACGGCTACTTTGGGATTAGAATGAACTCGTCTCGTCAGAATTAGGTAAGTTGTCGGTATTTCGTCACAGCTTCAGGTCACGTGACGTTGTTGATTAGTGCTTGTCCTGCGACGACGCCCATCTTTTAATTTTTATTCCTGTTTAGGTATTATTTCCCGTACCTTAGGTAAACAGGTCCAAGTTTTTTTTGGCAACATCATAGACTAATAAATGAGGGTTGATAAACCACAAAAAAAATCAAATTTAAATGGCTTACAACGATGCACATTATTAGTAAAACCTTAAAATTAAAAGGTAGGTTATCTAGTATGTGCACCAAAAAGGTCCTGGCTTTGCTCTGTGTTGCTCAACAGAAAGTATTATAACGCTGTTTTTATTAGCTTAGATTTGCATTTCCTCTTTGTACTGGATGGATGGGCATTTATAATTATTTCCTTGAATGTGTTTATTGATAAGGTAGTAGGTGCAGTACATATGAATATACTACGCTCCGGTTCGGGCTAGCGCTAGTTACTTATCTTGTTGAGGTTGACCCGTGTTGTGTTTTACAGTTACTTTTACGACGCGTCTCCGATGTTTTTACGTCCCATTGTTGGTCTTTGAAGAAATTCATAAACTGCATGTAGATTGTATTTAAGGGCACATTGTACTCACAGTCGACAAGTAGAAAGTACAACTAGAAAATTCAACAGTCCAAATGGTGCTTTAAACAGATTCCGGTTATTACGGCCTTCGTTCATAAAATCCAAGAGGTCCTGAGCTTTGCTTTAGATAGTAGTTATTTCTTTTTTCTAGAATGCAAAGCAGAGCTGCAGCTTGCGCACGCGCGCTGGGAGTCGGGTACAAGCAGCCAGCAGCGCTGGACCTGCAACGAATATATCGCTTCTGGGCACATGCTGGCTGAGCGATGCATGCTCCGATTTTTAGGAATTCGAGATCGGTTCCGAAACCCTTATGGTCTCGCTTGTCTGTCCTTTAACAATATTTTAATAATAAGTTATTAATGATTCCTGAGTAATATTAATAATAAATTAATAACACAACTATTAGCTTGATTTTTATAATATTAAAATAATACATTTTCTTGCGCGTGTGCAGGTAAAAAGATACTTCGAAGTTTTAAAAGAGATCTACAAAGCAAAGTGTGGTCAAATAAAAGGTTATTATAATAATGATAATGTATGTATATAGATATTTTTTATTATACATAGAAAACGACCAGAACGCCCTGAACAAATATCTGCAGATCGTCATCATCATCATCATCATCATCAGCCTATGTTAGTCCACTGTTGGACATAGGCCTCCCCTAATGAGCGCCATAGCGCCCTGTCTTCGGCTTGTCGCATCCAGCATCTGCCAGCAGTCTTTCGCAGATCGTCATCCCACCTGGTCGGAGGGCGTCCTACACTACGTTTACCGAGTCGCGGTCTCCACTCAAGAACACGTTTACCCCAGCGGTTATCGGTTCTTCGCGAAATATGGCCGGCCCACTGCCACTTCAGTTGGCTAATTCTCTGAGCTATGTCGATGACTTTAGTTCTCTGTCGGATGTATTCGTTACGAATCCTATCCTTCAGAGAAACTCCGAGCATAGCTCTTTCCATAGCGCGCTGAGCGACTTTGAACTGGTGGACCAACCCTATCGTGAGTGTCCACGTCTCAGCTCCGTAGGTCATGACTGGTAGGACGCACTGATTAAAAACTTTCGTTTTCAAACATTGCGGTATGGATGACGAGAAGACTCGACGTAGTTTTCCGAACGCTGCCCAGCCTAGCTGGATCCTCCTCTTGGCTTCCTTCTCGAAATTGTTTTTACCCAACTGCAAAATCTGCCCGAGGTAAGTGTACTCAGAAACAATTTCGAGAAGGTGGCCATGTACGATCACCGGTCTTGGATCAATGTGGGCATTGATCATGACTTTGGTTTTATCCAAATTCATGCCAAGACCGATACATCGGGAGGCTGAAGCTAGACTGTCCAGCATCCGGTTCAGCTCCTCTAGCGACTCCGCCATTAAGACTATGTCATCAGCGAATCGCAGGTGTGAGATGTAGTCGCCGTTTATGTTGATGCCCTTGTCTTTCCAGTCCAGCGTCTTAAACATATCTTCCAACGCGCTCGTGAACAGTTTCGGGGATATGACATCCCCCTGCCTCACTCCTCAGATCGTACCTACACATATTTGTCCCGGGGCGGGAATCGAACCCGCAACCTCCTGCGTCGCAGCGGACCTTCGCCCACCGCGCCACAGAGGTCGTCAAATGTCTTTTTATTAGTTTGTACCAAGGAACTTATACCCAACCTGGAATGTGCGTTGTCAATTTGACACCAATATAAAATAAACCTTATGTGTATGACCCTAGGTCTATTACAGACAATCACTTGGTCAGAGAGAAATCCGGTCCGAGGGAGAAAGCGCTTCGAGAGCCCTGTGTCCCTTTCTAAAGTGTTGCCAGGCGGATTCTTCCCGAATTTAGTAGAAGTGGTAGGAACAAATAAATTTGACATGTCTTACTAAAAAGCATTAATATTCGTTCTTTATATTTTCTAATATTTTCCAAGTATCTGTTAGAATGATAACATTTTTTTAGCAATAATTTGGACACTATATTGAAATGTCAATAAAAAAAGAAAACATGAACTGGCAGCCCGTCAGCCATATTCATTTGTTGTGAATCAATTGTGAATGGTGATCCTGATCCTGAAAGGGACAGAGGGCTCTCGCGAAGCTATCTCGCTCGGACCGCGTGTCGACAGCTTGTGCACATTCCAGATTGGGTATAAGTTCCTTGGTTTGTACATCTCAAAACAGTTTTGTAGGTAACTTTATGAAATATTTTGAAAAATGTCGTACTAAATCTGGGTCTGTAGGTCTCTTAGTCGCCTTTTAAGACACCCACGGTAAGAGTGTGTGGTGTAATTCTATGCCGCCACCATACGGCGGCATTGCGTCTGTCTACTAATTTCCGCCCGGTATTGTTCATATACATTTTACTAACATCATTTCGTCTTGGGGAAGCTTCCGACTGGTATTATTGATATGGACCAGTTGAGCTACCTGTAGCTCAATTATTTCAATTTCAAATACTAGTTCTAATTTGGTTCTGATATTTACTTAAATGTTTTAATTAAACGAATTAATAAACTGTTTAATATGTAAGTAATAATTGAGGTGCCAATAATCGGTTCGGTCTCGGCGGAGACATGCAGCGCCATTGTTTACTGTCCTGGAACGAACTAATGAACCTCACCTAAATTGGTAATCATAATCTTTCAAATTTAATCACTTATAAGTAAAATTACAATTGGATGATGATAAGAAAACCTGATCGTTTGAGACACGCGCGCACCATGCGCCACTGACTATAATTAATTCGAAGGTATGTTTTGCGAATCGTAACAAATTGTTGATTAAATAAGAATTAAAATGTATTTTGACTGTATTTTGAACTAAGCTGAAATTAAGTCTTATGGGCCGATTTCACTTGGTGTAATGTAAGTAAGCTATGTAAAATCCCACAAACTTTATGATGATTCCGTATCTGTCCTCCGGTTTGTTTTGCTATAATCATAACAAATGAATGTACCTTCCGGTCTGGCATTAACAAAGCCCGTATTGATTCCGTACCATTGATTGTCATTTATCTCGATAAGCGGGCAGCGCGGCGGGGCAGGGCGGGGCGGGGCGGCAGGCTTGCCTGGAAAAATACATTTCCCACGGCGGAAACTCCCTTGGTACACTTGTGGTTGGTTTGTTTTGCCATTTGTGTTGAGAACGTAAAACTCTTAGTCTATTGAAAACTGCACGGCCGGGAAGTTTTACAGGAGCTTTTACCTATAACGCTTCTGCAGTTCAACATTTTGTACCTACGAGGTACATCTGGGCTAGACTAAGTTGTTCTAATTCTAATTGCATGGTAAAACTAGCCGTTGCTTTTTCTGTTTCTCTTTTCCTTGTTCCTTCATTTCTATGATTTGATTTTGGCATAAAATAAGTTTATTTTTACCTGACTACCAACGGAGTCGTGTTTAGTTATGAAGAAGACGAGTTCTTCAATGTAGTCGATGAGTTTCAAAGTAACAACTAATCCGATTTTAAGAAATGACGTGTCGTGTCGTGTCTTGTCGTCATCTTCACCTCACCCTAACGTTATATGCTATGTAGCTAAGATTTTTGAAAACAATGGAGTCGTGGACCTTTGGAAATAAGCCTGTCAGCTAGGCAGTTCAAAATAAGGGTCTAAAAAGCTGGCGGGGTTAATAAAGAATCGAAAATCTCAATGTTAGTAAATAACCTCATGTACCTTTTTTTTACTGTTTTTCAAAGATTAATAAAGTCTCAGTCAATCAGCAATGATGATGAAAATGTAGAAACAATCATTCAAGCGTTTACCGACAGTTCTTAAGTATAATATTCTTTTGAATAGAATAGAAAAACCATCTATTTAGTTCCGAAAAAAAGTATAAATTAAACAAATGGAAAACAAAACAAGGTAAGTGACTTATAGCTTGGTAGAACATTTTTGATACTTAGCTATAAGGATAGTCGACGCTAGTTTAAGATTTATACGATATCGGGATTTAGTTTTTACCTATTAGATTTTTTTTAAAGCACCGCTTGAAGTGCGGTTTTAATTCGTAGTTCGACCCTTTTATCCACATGGTGCAGTACCTATTGTTTTTGCGCAACGGATGCAATCGTGAGACGAGTCATTTCAAAGGTCCGCCACGAGTCAAGATGTCTGATATTTATGTTGGTCGAGGCTATAATTAGCCGGCCTCCAGGATTGGCCTGCGGTCGGACGGGCCTACGCAACGCAGGTTCAGTAGGTGGGACGGTGCCTGCCTGTGCCTAGATACTATGTAGGTACCTAGGTATAGGCTATTCGAGACCACCGCCATACAACCGCGATCTCGCCGCAGCGAATAATAAACGCACTTGCGCGGCTAGGATTGGATTGTGTTACAAAGCCAAGCATACCGACCGACCGACCGAGTTAGTGGCTACTCGGTACATCTGTTTAATCTGTTGTTCATCACTTGCTTGACCTGAAAACCACCTTCATACAATGCTCTACACTAGATACAGATTACAGTCAGCCCGGATACTATTGCTAAGAATATTTCTTGGGAGAAAACAATCAAAATGCCCGAATCATACAGTAAGGTTTTAAGGCTCCGGGCGCGGATGAAGTTCCCATACAAACGTAATACCAAAATGATTTGTAATTTGAGCATATTTTCACCATGTACTGCTATTATTTATGGTATTTAGGTTTCTACACCAAGCTTTTTTGAAAATAATTGTCTATGTACACAAATAATAAGAAAACGTGTTTTCTTTGAAAACATACGATTTGGTTTAATTTCAATTCATTGAAGTGTATTGAAAAAAAAAGTCTTGACATAGAATCATCTGCCCTCGCTCCAATTTTGGCAAAAGTTACGTTTCTGTACCTACTTACTATAAAAATTTACATTGACCCCACTTTAACTACCTTAAAATACGAATTTATAAAAATCAGTTTTTAGCCGGCCTACGTCCTTATGAAACCTCCATACAAAATGTCAGTTTCGAAGCACAATGTAGTTTCAGAGATCTCTTGATGATAACCCGGTTTTCTCTTTTATTAACTTCGCCACCAGCGTGGTAAGTACATTAATTAGATAGATGTCGATTTACCTGTGCAGCTGCAAGCCAGTCAGCCATATTATCAGTGGACGTACTACCGCCGCCGCCGCCGCGACGTTAGACCACGTAAGACGATGCGAGGTGCACGACTCGCTGCTGATGCCGAGGACCGGAAGCCGCGGCAGCAATAGCAGCAGCGTGCCCAATACAACTGCAAACTGTACACATTCACAAAGGCTATTCTCGAAAGGTACAGATTCGCTTCACGCCATCAATAAACGGATCATTTTTGTGGATCTCATATTTTTATCCCAAAAAGTCTAATATCCAAATATAGCAAAAGTCACACATACAGTATGTATATACGTAAAGTACTTACGCAATGATATTGAGAGTACGTGATTAAATCGCTGATCAGGACAGATACCTCTAGAATAGATTACGGTTAATTTCAAATTATTAAATGCATTTCGAAGGAGTTCCTATAGCTACTGCCCTGGCACCTATCCTACCTACCTCTACCTAAAATTTAAAAAAAATTACGAAGAACGCATACGAAGCAGTTACAAAATAATTTCACAATTCGTCAGAATTTGATTACTTTTGGACGGATTACCTACCAGACGTGACCAGACCAGCACATTTCATTTCATTACGCAGAGCATGTAATGTCAGCGCAATGCCCGTGCGCAGTGTTAGGTACGGATCGTGACGTGACGTCAATCACCATGATTGTTTTAATTGCATCGTGCTCGACACACGCGGCCTATATTCAGGCTCGATTATGTCAACTCAACCTGATCCTAACCACATTCAGCAAAACAATGCTAGAACTAGTGAGCACAACGCAACCTTGTCACAATATAAGTACCTAGTTCAGAATGTGACAGACGCTAAACGTCATCTCCCTCCCTAAGATAGCTCGGGATAGGGACGCGCCGACACACAGTACATTTGACTAGAATCTGACTAGAATCTACTGTACATAGGTACATTATGTATATTGTATAATAATAATTGTGATTGACACTAACAATATTGTTAGTAAAAAATATTATTTGACTCAAGGTAATTATTACCTTTCCAATTATTATAAAAGACAGATAGCAATTTCGCTATCCTATTATTTTAAAACAACAGCCAAAAACTTGGCTATAAAAAATGCTTCTTTTGAGCATTCTTTTAATTTGACAAACAATACCTTGGAAGTTATTCCAAGTAATTTAAATTAGAAATAACGACAATAGAGGAAGTCTCTAGCCCTATAAAGTCAAATATTATTAATCACAAGAAAAAACAACAAAAACAAAATTGTAAAATAAATGCAAAGTTTACCAACTTGGTACACCAAAATATTCAAGGTTTGAGAAGTAAATTATTAGAATTAGAATTATACATGAACTCATTTGATATTGACATCATCTGCTTAACAGAACACTGGCTGAAAAGCTATGAGATCATGTTTAACTTTAGTAACCATCAGGTTGGTAGTTCTTTTTGCAGATCACATGCTATTCGTGGAGGCTCTTTAATATTACTAAATAAACTTATAAAATTTAAAGAACGTAAAGACATAGTTTGTTTATCGATTGAAAGCCACATTGAAGTAGCATGTGTTGAGTTGGAGCAAACTATTGTAGTAAGCGTATACACCCCACCATCAGCCTCTTTTGAAATATTTGAAAAAATTATGGATGACATCTTATTTAAAATATCAAAATCAAACAAAAATCTCATAGTATGTGGAGACTTTAATATTAATCTTTTAGAAGTGTACTCCTTAAGTACTAGATTAATTAACTTATTTAACTCTTATAATCTAAAGCCACTATTTTTGGAACCCACTAGAATAACTGAAACTTCAGCAAAATGTATAGATAATATGTTTGTTTGCTTAAATGATAAAATTGTTAGTAAAAATATAATAAGTAACTTAAAATCAGACCACTTAGGTCAAATAATCAAATTACAAATTAAAGTTAAAAATAATAATGTAAAAAAAAAAATAACATACATACCTGTGACCACTTGTCGATTTGAGCGGTTGAAATTGGATTGGGATTCTAAACCACCACCTTGTCACTCATATAACAACCCCAATGAGTCATATTGCAGTTTTTTTAACAAATTCACTATTGCATTCAATTCAATATTCACACCCAAATCGATTGTGGTCTCAGAAAAACTGACCTTTAGTGAGTGGGCAACTGTAGGTATACATAAGAGTAGGCAAACTTTATATGAACTGTATAATGAAAAACGATACAATTTTAGTCTTGAGTTCAAAGAAAAAGTAAAAAATTACTCAAAAATGTTCAGAAAAGTTTGTCAAATGGCAAAATCAAATTATATAAGCTCGAAAATCAGAAATAGTGAAAATGTAATAAAATCGATATGGAAAATAATAAATAGTGAGACTGGAAAGGTCAGTACTTACGATAATGATTATAACTTAAAGATTAATGATTGCTCAGTCAAAAATGACGTTGACGTAGCCCAAGCATTTGAAAACTTTTTTACTGACATTCCAATTTCTACTACAAAGTGCTTAAAATCATCTCAAGTTATCGCTGAGTCTTTGCTTATAGAAAATGTACCCAAATGCAAAAATAAATTTAATTTCAATCCTGTCAATGCAACTGATATTAAAAAAGCTTTTAATCTATTAAATGTAAAAAAAACTGCAGATCTCCGGGGCATTTCCGTTAGACTTATTAAACCATTGATTGATACACTTGCACCAGATCTAGCTTTTATATTCAATGAATCCATTGACTGTGGCGTATTTCCTGATCTAATGAAGCATAGTAAAATAATTCCATTGTTTAAATCGGGTAGTAGGTCTGACCCCACTAACTTTAGACCAATATCAGTATTGCCAACGTTCAGCAAAGTTTTTGAAAAACTTATTTTACATCAATTGCTAAGGCATTTCGATGGCAATGACCTGCTTCACTGTAAGCAATTTGGGTTTACTCGCGGCAGGTCAACTACTGATGCCGGTGTAGAGTTAGTATCGCATATTTTTGATGCTTGGGAGAAGTCGCAAGATGCTTTAGGCGTTTTTTGCGACTTGTCAAAAGCATTTGATTGTGTACACCATGAAACATTAATCAGGAAACTGCATCATTATGGAATAGAAGACAACTCTTTGGATCTTCTTACTTCATACTTGTGTGACAGGATACAAAGAGTTGACATTAATGGGGAACGGTCTTCGGGATCTGTAGTTACAATGGGTGTACCGCAGGGGTCTATCCTCGGTCCTTTCCTATTTCTTGTTTATATTAACGACCTCCCTCATCTCGTTAAGAATAATCACGAGATTGTATTGTTTGCTGATGATACTTCACTAATTTTTAAAATTAAACGTCAAAACACAAATTTCGACGATGTGAATAATGCAATCTCAAAAGTAGTCAATTGGTTTAGTGTCAATAATCTTCTGCTTAATGAAACCAAAACGAAATGTATTAGATTTATTCTACCCAATGTAAAACAAGTTAAGGCCGATGTAAAGGTAAAAGAGGAATCTTTAGAAATAGTAGAAAGTACTGTATTTTTAGGAATAACTTTAGATAGTAAACTTCAATGGGGCTCACACATAGATAAGCTATCGAGGAGACTTAGTTCTGCAGCGTATGCAGTCAAAAAAATCCGTCATCTTACAGACGTTGATACTTCTAGACTAGTCTATTTCAGCTACTTCCATAGTATTATGTCTTATGGCATACTGCTGTGGGGGAACGCTGCAGATATTAACACCATATTTGTGCTGCAGAAGAGGGCTATTCGTGCAATCTATAATATGGGTCCCAGAGAATCCTTGCGTGAAAAATTCAAAGAAATAAACATAATGACAGTAACATGTCAATATATTTATGAAAATTTGATGTACACTCATAAAAATATCAATAAGTTCATTAAAAATAGCGATATACATAATTTAAATACTAGAAATAAGAACAAACTGGCTTTGCCTACTACTAGGCTACGAAAGATTAATGTATCTTTTAAAGGGCAATGTATACGCTTCTACAACAAAATTCCAAGTGAGTTGCAAAAATTATCTATAAGTAAATTCAAACGGATTGTCAAAAATATACTTTGCAAAAAAGCTTACTATAAAATATCAGATTATCTAGACGACAAAAAAGTTTGGGACGAGTTATGCTCCAACTCTAAAACTAACAATCTAACAAGGTAAAGGTTTCTTGTTCGCTTCTTTACTTTACCTAAAAAAGATTGAAGTGAACAATTAATCAAAGTGATCACTTTATTTCCCATTTTTATTTCTTATTTAACTTGTATTTTGTGACGTGTCCAAGAGTCCTGTAAGGTCTAAAGGAAATAAAGCACTTTGATTTTGATTTTGATTTTTGAATATGTATATGTGAAAGAATGAAAGAAAGAAACACCTATAATTTTCTCAACGAATTGTAGTTCAAATTTGATGCAAGCGCCGCCGCCGCCGCCAAACAAAACAACGAACAAAAGCAATAAGAATTCACCGTCGTCGTAGCAATTTGCGTACGACAAATTTATGAAAATTGTTTGACTAAACAATCCAATAATGATTACAGGTTGTATTATGGTAAAAGACGGCAAAGCTGTAAACGTGCCGGCATCGGAAAACAAAGCTCAAGTTCAGTAATGTTCGGGTCATGCACAATTGCACATATCGAGGACATACTTTCAACAGAATGCATTTTGAATAATGCTTAAGTGTTTTTCATTATCAGCGTTCTTTTCGAGAAAAGTCTACTAGGGACAGTCTATTAAAAAGAATTGCTATTACCGTTAAATCAATAAGGCAAGACTTAAATAATTGAAACGATCCCGACAGACATAATTATGTCCCAAACGATTGATTGTGAATTATCTGCTTATCGTTCCTGTGTACATACCTACTGCAATACCATGAAAAATTTAAGTACCTACCTATTTTAAGTATTATCATTTTTAATTGTATATTGTCGTCCCTATACGACTAGAGGATGATTCAGTACTAGCTCAAATATACATGTAAAGAAAATAAATGATAGTAATGCCAAGTCTCACGAGAAAATCACAGGTTCTTCTGTAGAAGCGATCATAGTGCGTCTAACGTTGTAATTGTAAAGAACAGCCTGTCCAATAACATGAATATACATCATCAATAGAAATGTTTTAGAAAGTTATGAGCCATGTCGGTAGTTATTGGTTTTCCTCAAATAAACGGACATTAGGATTCGCAAAAATAAACAATTTACAGTGCACGACAGGTAAACTAAAATTCTCGGAACATTATCATTGCAGTGGGCTCTATCACATCTTGATAAAATTCATATGTCAACAGATAGTACTTATTAAAAATCTGAAATAGATGTCATAGCAATCATTAAAACAACATATCACACATATCATAAATGTATAGGTGTACTTGTGTTTAGGAACAGGGACGTGCTGATTTAAATAAAACCGACCCTAATACTATACCTACTTCTGATACTGGGAGCTTGTGTGGGAGGTCCATGCGATGAGGTGGCGCGGGCGGGCGACCGACGGGAAGCGAATGCCCCAGCCCCGACATTTGTCACAATCAGCAGTATCATCAGCCCACCAACAATCGAATAGAGGAGCTGCGTGCCTCCTGCCCGTCACGCTAGCTTTAATATCGCTTAATTTATGATCAAAATGATTCAGCTAGGGAAAGAGCCACGAGACTGAAGGAAAGAGTACTACACTAGTCGATAAAGCAGTTTAGAACTGTCAGCATGTGTTGCGAGAGAGAGAAACATGTCGATAACTTGGTCAGTAGTCGGTAGCAGGGAACAGAGATATCGACACCGAGCGGAGGCGGAGGCGGGCGCGCACAGGCGTGACAGGTTGGCGGTGAATCACGACAGGCAGGACACGGCGACACATTAACTGGCTGTAAACGAGTTAGCATTCTTCGCACGCCATACCCATGCCGACGACTGCTTAATGGACTTATTAAGAGCTTTGAGCTCCAAGGATGAACCAACTCTCCAGGTGATAGCTATAGTTTAATGACGAAACGAGTACCGGTTTCCCTCAACTCGGTACTTATCGGCAGAACAAGGAAAATTTCAGTTGAACAGAAGGAACAAAATGATATTAATAGTTACATATAATTAATCCAAACATGGAAATAATTATGTAAGCAGTACTCTTTTCCGAAATATAAATAACCATTTGAAAGTCAAACAAAAGCTGTGACGTCCTAAAGCGAGGCCCTTGATTTGTACTAGGTGGATGTAAAGGTCAGCGGAAAAAGACAGATTGGTATTTTTCCGCTGACCTATTACGAAGATTATACAGGGTGTCCTGTGGGATCGGTTCCAGCGAAGGTGTGGCGACACCAATACATACTATCAATTAACCCCCCATGTTCCGTCATTTTTAGTAGTTTTCGAAATATTATTTTTAGTTTTCTTCACAGATCTTTTTAATTTTGGACGCAGTAAGCTTTATTTTTGATATGATTCGATGATTCTTCGTCTCTAAAAATACTAAGCACCATAATATTCTAATAACTAGTTGGGAACTAGAGGTAGTAGCTATATTATTATCACGAAATTAACATTTCTGTACACAATATTTATTCAGTAAGGAAATCTTCATAATATGAAGATTTCCTTACTGAATAAATATTGTGAATATTATTCATCGGAAAAATGTGACTGTAAGTACTTTAAACTCAATTTTGCATATAATTAATTAACTAATTACAAATCATTTTCAAAAGTTATTTTCAACATTATGGGTTTTTTGGGCTATGTATGTATGGTTACTTTCCTTAGCTCTCAAAATAACACAAAAAAGTGGGTACTTTGGGCAATTGTGCAATGTGGGCAATGTGAAAACCTAGTTTAAAGTTGATGCCGTGGAACATAGTGTAACTTGACTTTTCTCACATGTTTCCGATGCATAATATGTATTATACAACAATACTAAGATTATAAAGAAGAAAGATTTGATTGTTTGTTTGAATTGAATAGGCTCCGAAACTACTGGACCGTTTTGAAAATTTCTTTTGCCATTAGAATCAAAGATGTGCGCAAACAAACGTGTCACCTTGTCGGCATAGGCGCACGCTTCTGTAAGCGGAACAACAATAAACAGGACAAAAAGCTAGACCACAGGGGAAGGTGTTTGCTCTCGGACAAGTAGATTGCTGATGCAGTTGCAAAACACTTGAACATGGTTGATTGTATGTATCGTATAGCCTAAAATGGCCTAAATCTTTCAACTAAAAGCTTGCTTATGGATTTGTTAGCGTGCTTTTTGTGCTAGGTTTGATGAAGATACGTGAGCTCTTATATAATGTTTTATCTTGGGTAAATTTTAAAGCCAGTGTCTTTTTATATAAATAAATAAAATAATTTCTGAGCCTAACTAAAATGATATACAAAAATTAATTAGGAACAGAAAAAAGGCAATGGGAGTAAATTCAACATTGTGCTGCATGCAAAAAAAAATGCAGCGCGTGATTCCTGGCTCTGTCTGTAGGTATATATTATATCACTAGCGGTCCCTCCCCATGCCCTTCGCAAGGGTATTTAACTTACGCGTTATATTCTATACCTGTATTCATCAGGCAAAATGTAGGATTCTAATGGCGAAAGAATTTTTCAAAACGGTCCAGTAATCTTGGAGCTTATTGATTTCAAACAATCAAATCTTTCTGCTTTAGTATAGATGTCAAAGAAAACGGCCTGACATTTTCAGCAGATTCTGTTCGTCAATAATAGGAATCTTAGCGAGATGGAAGGCTGAGGCATAAATAGTAGCAAGTAAGGCAGAGCAACATGGCGACACGCTATAAATGCGCTATAAAGCGTCAAATGAGTAGGGGCTACGAATCACCATTGCTTTAGAGAGGAAAGCGTCCGTAGACGTAGTTCGTACTTTTGTGGGTGGAGGTCGGTGGTGCTTAAATCTCTCCATTGTCGGCGAACGCACCCTCGTCCATAAATTACACGAAGAAATCCGTCCTGTCCAATGAGAATAATGTCTGGCTGGTACAAGTATAATGCTTGAGCAAGTTCCGACACGAGCGCGTCAGGCTTATGAAAACTTTGACTAAGAAAAAACATTTTACGCTTAATAGCGCGATATTTTATCGGACACTCAGAGCAAAAGTTGGTATTCGTGAATTATGTACATATTTGTAAGACATAGAAATTCAGATACTCTATGTAAATACATACTGAACTCTTACATACAGGGTGTAAAAAAAAGCTTGGGGAAGGGGACTATCCTATGTTCTAATTGGTATTCACAACACTGCTGTAAAAATCAGGTATATACACAGAGAACCGTTGGGTTATGCATTGTCAGACAGTAATGCTACTCTTCAAATGAACTTTCACTTTCAAACGCTCACGCCTGTCGCCCGCTCCGGCCCGCCCGGCCGGCGCGGCGGGGCGCCGGCGGCTCAAGTGCGCTGGGCTTCTTGTCTATTTCACCAGCAGTACGTATGCAACCTAAAATGACCATTTTTTATGAATTTTTACTCTTTCCGAGTTCACTTAGTTTAGAGTAGATTGTTTGTTAATTTTTAAAAAGATTGCCTGTCGTTCCTTACTTCTCTATATTCACATACTCTACCTCTATATTAGCACAGAGACTGCTGCACACTGACACGTCGTCGCTTGTAAGTTTCAAAATGGCATGCTTTCGTAAAATAAAAACTAAAGATGTGCGATTGTATAGAGAGATAGGATTATCATCATTCAGGCGATACATACAGATAAGGGACGAGAGCAAATCAATTCGCATTATGTATTATTAAATTGTGTGCGTAAAAAGGAAGTTATTTTAATGAAATATCAAATGCTGGAACTTTGCCAAACTCTACGCATCACTTTCGTACACTACTTCCTGCAGATCAATACTTCAAACACTAGATTGGGACCTACGCCACAGACTGTGAGGTACAATTTCTCGGTATTCCGCAGCTAAGGATAGTTCTACGATAAGCCTAGCCTCGTTAAACTCACAACGTTATAGCATTGCCATTGCGCATAAAAAGCCTGATGCAAGGCTGTCTCCAATGTAATATTTCCTTGTTTCTATAGCGCGCTGTTAGTTTTTTACAATCGGGGACCTTTGACAGCGACACCTTTGGGCTTCCTCACAGCTGCGTGACGCAACTAGCCCAGAGAGATCAATGCACTGATACCGGGGCGGGGAGGAGGCGGCGGCGCGTTCCCCGACTCATGCCTTTCTCTCGTCTGCTGGCCGTCTGGCGGGCGGCGCGGCTAGGCGCGGGCGGCACGCTCCGCCGCGCAGATACGGAATTAGGTAACCCATTCGGAAGGTTCGCCCTATTTTCAAAGTACAGTCGGCGAGAACATTCTCTGGACATGGCGTGGCGGCCAACTCGCACTGACTTCTCAAATGTCGAAATCTAGTTAGCAATACATTATGTTATCGTCACAACGACGACGCGACGTGTTGTACCTATTTTAAACAACTTTATTAATCAGGGAAAACCTCGAACGCTAAAGTGCTTCTAAACATGATCTGGTCTGTCGGACTAACTAGCTCACGTTACTCGTTGTCTGTCTGACAAACATTGACGTTTTGAAACATAAACAATTTGTGCCAAATAAAACGCTGACCAATTGAAAGTAATGCTGAAAGAGACAGACACTGTACTCTATAGGTACCTACATTATGAACCTACAAAACTTGGTGTTATTTAGTCCAGTTCTTAAAATGTCGGATCGTTACACCGGTTTGCATAATATCATCATTCGGGTCTGGTTTCCGCGTTACCTCGGTTGTAGCATCAATTAAGCGAGAAATCCGACGCTGTGTCTCCACCTCCGATGGTTTCATTCAATACACTCCGTAAATTTGCTTTCTCAGAAGTGAGGTAAGTAACTTTCCAAAGCAGTAAGACACCTGTTTAATTGAGCCGGGAAATGATATCTCGCGATTATCTCAGCTGTCGATGAACAGCGCTGCGCCCGCGCCGCCGGCCCCGAAGCGGGCGGCGGGCGGGCCCTCTAGTCTAGTCTGGTCTGGACTCGGCCAGGACACGGGAACGAGTTCCTTACTATATGTACCTACATACTAAAGTTATTTATTTATTGCTAGTAACGATTCTAGATAATCCGCTGAATCCAAGAGTCCTGTATTTTTATATAGAGTTTTAAAGGGCAATGTATACGCTTCTACAACAAAATTCCAAGTGAGTTGCAAAAATTATCTATAAGTAAATTCAAACGGATTGTCAAAAATATACTTTGCAAAAAAGCTTACTATAAAATATCAGATTATCTAGACGACAAAAAAGTTTGGGACGAGTTATGCTCCAACTCTAAAACTAACAATCTAACAAGGTAAAGGTTTCTTGTTCGCTTCTTTACTTTACCTAAAAAAGATTGAAGTGAACAATTAATCAAAGTGATCACTTTATTTCCCATTTTTATTTCTTATTTAACTTGTATTTTGTGACGTGTCCAAGAGTCCTGTAAGGTCTAAAGGAAATAAAGCACTTTGATTTTGATTTTGATTTTTGAATATGTATATGTGAAAGAATGAAAGAAAGAAACACCTATAATTTTCTCAACGAATTGTAGTTCAAATTTGATGCAAGCGCCGCCGCCGCCGCCAAACAAAACAACGAACAAAAGCAATAAGAATTCACCGTCGTCGTAGCAATTTGCGTACGACAAATTTATGAAAATTGTTTGACTAAACAATCCAATAATGATTACAGGTTGTATTATGGTAAAAGACGGCAAAGCTGTAAACGTGCCGGCATCGGAAAACAAAGCTCAAGTTCAGTAATGTTCGGGTCATGCACAATTGCACATATCGAGGACATACTTTCAACAGAATGCATTTTGAATAATGCTTAAGTGTTTTTCATTATCAGCGTTCTTTTCGAGAAAAGTCTACTAGGGACAGTCTATTAAAAAGAATTGCTATTACCGTTAAATCAATAAGGCAAGACTTAAATAATTGAAACGATCCCGACAGACATAATTATGTCCCAAACGATTGATTGTGAATTATCTGCTTATCGTTCCTGTGTACATACCTACTGCAATACCATGAAAAATTTAAGTACCTACCTATTTTAAGTATTATCATTTTTAATTGTATATTGTCGTCCCTATACGACTAGAGGATGATTCAGTACTAGCTCAAATATACATGTAAAGAAAATAAATGATAGTAATGCCAAGTCTCACGAGAAAATCACAGGTTCTTCTGTAGAAGCGATCATAGTGCGTCTAACGTTGTAATTGTAAAGAACAGCCTGTCCAATAACATGAATATACATCATCAATAGAAATGTTTTAGAAAGTTATGAGCCATGTCGGTAGTTATTGGTTTTCCTCAAATAAACGGACATTAGGATTCGCAAAAATAAACAATTTACAGTGCACGACAGGTAAACTAAAATTCTCGGAACATTATCATTGCAGTGGGCTCTATCACATCTTGATAAAATTCATATGTCAACAGATAGTACTTATTAAAAATCTGAAATAGATGTCATAGCAATCATTAAAACAACATATCACACATATCATAAATGTATAGGTGTACTTGTGTTTAGGAACAGGGACGTGCTGATTTAAATAAAACCGACCCTAATACTATACCTACTTCTGATACTGGGAGCTTGGAAATAATTATGTAAGCAGTACTCTTTTCCGAAATATAAATAACCATTTGAAAGTCAAACAAAAGCTGTGACGTCCTAAAGCGAGGCCCTTGATTTGTACTAGGTGGATGTAAAGGTCAGCGGAAAAAGACAGATTGGTATTTTTCCGCTGACCTATTACGAAGATTATACAGGGTGTCCTGTGGGATCGGTTCCAGCGAAGGTGTGGCGACACCAATACATACTATCAATTAACCCCCCATGTTCCGTCATTTTTAGTAGTTTTCGAAATATTATTTTTAGTTTTCTTCACAGATCTTTTTAATTTTGGACGCAGTAAGCTTTATTTTTGATATGATTCGATGATTCTTCGTCTCTAAAAATACTAAGCACCATAATATTCTAATAACTAGTTGGGAACTAGAGGTAGTAGCTATATTATTATCACGAAATTAACATTTCTGTACACAATATTTATTCAGTAAGGAAATCTTCATAATATGAAGATTTCCTTACTGAATAAATATTGTGAATATTATTCATCGGAAAAATGTGACTGTAAGTACTTTAAACTCAATTTTGCATATAATTAATTAACTAATTACAAATCATTTTCAAAAGTTATTTTCAACATTATGGGTTTTTTGGGCTATGTATGTATGGTTACTTTCCTTAGCTCTCAAAATAACACAAAAAAGTGGGTACTTTGGGCAATTGTGCAATGTGGGCAATGTGAAAACCTAGTTTAAAGTTGATGCCGTGGAACATAGTGTAACTTGACTTTTCTCACATGTTTCCGATGCATAATATGTATTATACAACAATACTAAGATTATAAAGAAGAAAGATTTGATTGTTTGTTTGAATTGAATAGGCTCCGAAACTACTGGACCGTTTTGAAAATTTCTTTTGCCATTAGAATCAAAGATGTGCGCAAACAAACGTGTCACCTTGTCGGCATAGGCGCACGCTTCTGTAAGCGGAACAACAATAAACAGGACAAAAAGCTAGACCACAGGGGAAGGTGTTTGCTCTCGGACAAGTAGATTGCTGATGCAGTTGCAAAACACTTGAACATGGTTGATTGTATGTATCGTATAGCCTAAAATGGCCTAAATCTTTCAACTAAAAGCTTGCTTATGGATTTGTTAGCGTGCTTTTTGTGCTAGGTTTGATGAAGATACGTGAGCTCTTATATAATGTTTTATCTTGGGTAAATTTTAAAGCCAGTGTCTTTTTATATAAATAAATAAAATAATTTCTGAGCCTAACTAAAATGATATACAAAAATTAATTAGGAACAGAAAAAAGGCAATGGGAGTAAATTCAACATTGTGCTGCATGCAAAAAAAAATGCAGCGCGTGATTCCTGGCTCTGTCTGTAGGTATATATTATATCACTAGCGGTCCCTCCCCATGCCCTTCGCAAGGGTATTTAACTTACGCGTTATATTCTATACCTGTATTCATCAGGCAAAATGTAGGATTCTAATGGCGAAAGAATTTTTCAAAACGGTCCAGTAATCTTGGAGCTTATTGATTTCAAACAATCAAATCTTTCTGCTTTAGTATAGATGTCAAAGAAAACGGCCTGACATTTTCAGCAGATTCTGTTCGTCAATAATAGGAATCTTAGCGAGATGGAAGGCTGAGGCATAAATAGTAGCAAGTAAGGCAGAGCAACATGGCGACACGCTATAAATGCGCTATAAAGCGTCAAATGAGTAGGGGCTACGAATCACCATTGCTTTAGAGAGGAAAGCGTCCGTAGACGTAGTTCGTACTTTTGTGGGTGGAGGTCGGTGGTGCTTAAATCTCTCCATTGTCGGCGAACGCACCCTCGTCCATAAATTACACGAAGAAATCCGTCCTGTCCAATGAGAATAATGTCTGGCTGGTACAAGTATAATGCTTGAGCAAGTTCCGACACGAGCGCGTCAGGCTTATGAAAACTTTGACTAAGAAAAAACATTTTACGCTTAATAGCGCGATATTTTATCGGACACTCAGAGCAAAAGTTGGTATTCGTGAATTATGTACATATTTGTAAGACATAGAAATTCAGATACTCTATGTAAATACATACTGAACTCTTACATACAGGGTGTAAAAAAAAGCTTGGGGAAGGGGACTATCCTATGTTCTAATTGGTATTCACAACACTGCTGTAAAAATCAGGTATATACACAGAGAACCGTTGGGTTATGCATTGTCAGACAGTAATGCTACTCTTCAAATGAACTTTCACTTTCAAACGCTCACGCCTGTCGCCCGCTCCGGCCCGCCCGGCCGGCGCGGCGGGGCGCCGGCGGCTCAAGTGCGCTGGGCTTCTTGTCTATTTCACCAGCAGTACGTATGCAACCTAAAATGACCATTTTTTATGAATTTTTACTCTTTCCGAGTTCACTTAGTTTAGAGTAGATTGTTTGTTAATTTTTAAAAAGATTGCCTGTCGTTCCTTACTTCTCTATATTCACATACTCTACCTCTATATTAGCACAGAGACTGCTGCACACTGACACGTCGTCGCTTGTAAGTTTCAAAATGGCATGCTTTCGTAAAATAAAAACTAAAGATGTGCGATTGTATAGAGAGATAGGATTATCATCATTCAGGCGATACATACAGATAAGGGACGAGAGCAAATCAATTCGCATTATGTATTATTAAATTGTGTGCGTAAAAAGGAAGTTATTTTAATGAAATATCAAATGCTGGAACTTTGCCAAACTCTACGCATCACTTTCGTACACTACTTCCTGCAGATCAATACTTCAAACACTAGATTGGGACCTACGCCACAGACTGTGAGGTACAATTTCTCGGTATTCCGCAGCTAAGGATAGTTCTACGATAAGCCTAGCCTCGTTAAACTCACAACGTTATAGCATTGCCATTGCGCATAAAAAGCCTGATGCAAGGCTGTCTCCAATGTAATATTTCCTTGTTTCTATAGCGCGCTGTTAGTTTTTTACAATCGGGGACCTTTGACAGCGACACCTTTGGGCTTCCTCACAGCTGCGTGACGCAACTAGCCCAGAGAGATCAATGCACTGATACCGGGGCGGGGAGGAGGCGGCGGCGCGTTCCCCGACTCATGCCTTTCTCTCGTCTGCTGGCCGTCTGGCGGGCGGCGCGGCTAGGCGCGGGCGGCACGCTCCGCCGCGCAGATACGGAATTAGGTAACCCATTCGGAAGGTTCGCCCTATTTTCAAAGTACAGTCGGCGAGAACATTCTCTGGACATGGCGTGGCGGCCAACTCGCACTGACTTCTCAAATGTCGAAATCTAGTTAGCAATACATTATGTTATCGTCACAACGACGACGCGACGTGTTGTACCTATTTTAAACAACTTTATTAATCAGGGAAAACCTCGAACGCTAAAGTGCTTCTAAACATGATCTGGTCTGTCGGACTAACTAGCTCACGTTACTCGTTGTCTGTCTGACAAACATTGACGTTTTGAAACATAAACAATTTGTGCCAAATAAAACGCTGACCAATTGAAAGTAATGCTGAAAGAGACAGACACTGTACTCTATAGGTACCTACATTATGAACCTACAAAACTTGGTGTTATTTAGTCCAGTTCTTAAAATGTCGGATCGTTACACCGGTTTGCATAATATCATCATTCGGGTCTGGTTTCCGCGTTACCTCGGTTGTAGCATCAATTAAGCGAGAAATCCGACGCTGTGTCTCCACCTCCGATGGTTTCATTCAATACACTCCGTAAATTTGCTTTCTCAGAAGTGAGGTAAGTAACTTTCCAAAGCAGTAAGACACCTGTTTAATTGAGCCGGGAAATGATATCTCGCGATTATCTCAGCTGTCGATGAACAGCGCTGCGCCCGCGCCGCCGGCCCCGAAGCGGGCGGCGGGCGGGCCCTCTAGTCTAGTCTGGTCTGGACTCGGCCAGGACACGGGAACGAGTTCCTTACTATATGTACCTACATACTAAAGTTATTTATTTATTGCTAGTAACGATTCTAGATAATCCGCTGAATCCAAGAGTCCTGTAAGGTCTAAAGGAAATAAAGCACTTTGATTTTGATTTAATTAAATTTTTGGATAACTTGGAGGATTGGTGAAGTAGAACGATGGCCTGGAGTAATGAAAAACTGTAAATGGGAATCTTTGTTGGGGTCCTTAGTCCTTACAATGCACGCTGACAATACGTCGTTGGTAGAGGTACAATGTAGAGTTTACAGCGCAATATGCAAAATTAAAGAAAACACTTTCACTCATAACAGAACTAAGAATCGACGTCAAGGACTCGCGCGCGCGGGCCGCTGCGCTGGCCGCCAACACGAGGGTAATTTTCACTTTCCAATACAAGATCCCACAAAAAACGGCCGGCATAATATCTGGGCCGCGGTGGCGATGCCCAGATATGAAAGCGCCCAAACACAATGAAACCATAAATAAGCAGTGACGCCTATGTCGTTGTAATACAGTTCATGTTCCAATCAAGGTAGAAACTCCAGTTGGGTGCGCAGATAAAAAACATATCTTGTAAAAAATGAAACACGATATTTATTAAAATGATGAATGAGTCAGACGGAGTGTTCCGCATCAGGCTTAGTGCGCGAGAGGCGTGCTCTCTGCTTTCTTATAAATAAATATCTACTATAGAGGTATTACTGACTAAAGGGAAATCTGGGCTTTAGAACGAACTGAGCTAAGAACTCGTCTATTATTCGACTTAGTAGATGGTAGATAAGGTTTTCATTACACTAACACGTGACGTGACGAATTGACGGTTTTAGAGGACTTTTTTTTAGAATTAAAAAAATAATAGCAGGTATCTATTTCGAACAAAATTTTGAAGAAAAAATCCGATTATCCTATTGTTATCTACCTAATTATTATTAGCATTCGTTAAACGGGCAGATAATCCGTCAGATAAAATGTAGCACAAACATACCTACAGAACCTATAGGTAACCTACACAACACGTTTAGTACTTTAACTAGTGTAATTGGTTCATGTAATCGTCCTAGTTAATAATAAATAAATAAATTAGTATAGTTTTACTTTACTTTACCTAGGTACTTTCGTGTAGGGCAACACAACACGCGCGCGCGCGCCGTACATCGGGGAATATACCAATGAGATGAATCATTCTAAGACAAACTAATCGACCTTTTAAACTACGTCTTGCTATGTTATCTGGCGGAAACTAGTTCCAAGATCTACCTAAACTGGACATAGGATAAACCGAGACATTGTGCACCTTATCATGCAAGGCATAAGGCAAACTAGGCGGTTAAATCTGGTTCGGAATCTCGCACCATGTGCGGTAACTTAATCGCCTTCAATCTCTGGTCTGATTCATTTAGTTTATCGTAAAAGAGGCTTATTAAACATTAATGGATTTTCTCGATTTTTATCGTGCCAAAGGAATGACGTAGAATTATAGTGATTGCGCCACGCCGAAATAGTTCCTCGTGACGAAAACGGCATGCAATCAATGACACACTGGCAGACGGCCATCATGATAGAATGTAAATAAAGCATGGCCATTTATCAAATTACGTTGCTTTAGTGTCCACTACTTGCGTGAGACAGAGTATGAGGTGGGTACTTAGGTTCCTACTTCCGCGACAATTGACTTAGGCGACCTCCGCAAAAGCATGCGTCAAACTCGATACATCACATCAACTCAATAAATCTCTTCCTCCTGAGATTTATTGCAGAAAAGGAGGAATGGACCATTAGCTTCCTCGGGCCATCAGAAGAAAGACTGTAGTGTCGATTCGTCTGCGCTTCCGATTCTGAATCGCATTGCAACATTTGCAACTGCGCTCTCTATGTTTTTTAGTATGAGGAATTTTTCGTCCAGTTGAGGAGGATTTAGTAATGGAATGATTTTACGGTACTTGTATGGAACTGAATACACGAAGTAGGTACTATAGCAGTATAGTGAAGTGCCAATGAGAGATAGGCATCGCCATCCGCAAATTAAAATTCCTCGCATTTCATTGACAATAGAAGCTCATCTGCCAGTATCCTCCCTCGGCATGTCTACGCGGAATCTCGCTCACCCTTACTTCATTACATTACATAGTACAACTAGCTTTTTTTTACGTTACTAAACCTTACTGGCCGTTCGTAGTAACAGCAACCATATCCATCTAGTTTAATTTATACCGTTGTGATATGTCTCCTTGTAGGTACATTTAGTTAGGTTTTACTTACATACACGTATTGTATTCATGTTATAGTTCTCTTGAACTAAGTGTAAAAAAATATAGTCTTATGTTGTCTGAATAAACAAATTTTATTAGAAGGAACCTAAGGGACCTGTTCCTGTTGGGTCATGCATACATATTACACCACAACAACAACAACAACAACAACATCAGCCAATATCAGTCCACTGCTGGACATAGGCCACCCCTAATGCGCGCCATAGGTGGCGTTATTTCATCTGGGGGTTATTGCCCATAATGCCCACGCTGGGCATGCGGGTTGGGGATCGCAGTTCGGTGGAGTTGTTCTGCAGAGGGCGCTGCTGCCCGCCCCCTCCGGTGTGTTTCCCTTAGTCGCCTCTTACGACATCCACGGGAAGAGTGGGAGTGGTGAAATTCTATGCCGGCACCACACGGCCCATTTACACCACTGGTAGTTAAATTCAATCACCATAACCGTAGTAGCTGGGTAGATAAGATAGGTACTGCATTAAATATATCGTATAACATTACCCATATCGTACTATGGTATGGACCCTGTTCCCGATATTCATCAATCCTTTAATACAACTTAAAGTGTTTTAAACGTAACAAACTTGTAGAATAGTAATGTTTACTAATATTATAAAAACAGTCACACACATCTCGATCTACGCAATCTACGCATGTACCTATTATTTCCTCATACTGGTAGGCAGGCCTCATAGCGGCGCGGCGGCGGCGGGGCGGCAGGACCTAACCTATTCCTAACCTCTTGGGGATTGGATACCTCCCTAGCGTGCGCGAACTTGCTAGATACATACATAGGTAAGGTACCTGTACATCTATACTAATATTATAAAGAGGAAAGATTTGATTGTTTGTTTGTTTGTATGTTTGTTTGTTTGTTTGTTTGTTTGTTTGTTTGTTTGAATTGAATAGGCTCCGAAACTACTGGACCGAGTTAAAAAATTCTTTCACCATTAGAATCCTTAATTTTCCGTGATGAACATAGGCTATATAATATTTTCAAAAAAGTTAGGGATCCGCATGAAAAATTCAATAATTGAACCGTGGGCTGTATATTCAACCTCTTTTTCTATTATGGCGCGTCAGAATAGAAAAAGAGGTTGTATAGCGCACGGTGCTTGCTTTTTCTCTACGGCCAGTGTCAGTTTTGGAATGTCGAGTCAATGTCAAAAACCCCAATGCTGTTAAAAAAAGTAAAGATCCGTATGAAAACTGTGAAACCCATCGTTTTAGTGTGTATAATTTCTGAAATTTTTCTTTAATACCCGTGCGAAGCCGGGGCGGGCCGCTAGTACTGTATCATTTCATTTTCGCAAAGCAACCCACGGGCCCCGAGCACCTCAAGAACCACAATGTACCCGTGTCCCTCACAGGAAAGAACAATAAAGCCGAGCATCATCATTAATTTTTCATGTTTTGTTTTGTGTTTGATAGCATACGATTTGGTTTCCCTATTGCTAGCATGTCATAGGTACTTTGACTTTTGGCTTACAAAATAAGGACTTCGACAACAGTGATAACAGCAATCACTAGGTGCCGTGATCGTGAGTTGGTTGTAGCTTTATAGCATTACAATACTGTAAATGTTTAAATGGGGACCAACGGGAAGTAAACTTCCCGTTGGTCCCCTCTGGAGACGAAGCGTAGGGACGAGCGGGAATAACCCCTAATTTTGGCCGCACAATACGCGCGACGACCTCTGAGACGCAATGCATGCAGGAGGTTGCGGTTTCGTTACCTGTCTTGGGAAGTTGGGACAAATATTGGTACGGTCTGCAAATATTTGTTCTCGGTGTTCTGCTGGGTATTTATTGTGTATAATAAAAAGTATCTTTAATATTATGTAATGTACTGATTAGGAACGAACGTATATCAGTCATGTCATGAATCAGGTTCAATAGCGACCCTCAGAGGTCCCATAATTTAGTTAATGAATGGAATCAGCCAGATCGGATAAAGGTCAGCTTTCAACTCTTGACGACTGCGCTAGAAGATAAATACCCTTCACCAAATGCTCGTGCAAATCTTCGAGCAGCACTCAGCCGAGATTGGAAAGTACAGCCAGGTTTATCCAGCAGCGATGCTCAGACCCTAGGCCTAGAAAGCAACAGTGATTTGTTGCGCAAGCGCCGAATCGCGGGTCGGCGACCGCGCCGCCCGCCCCCGCCGCCGCCGCCCTCCGCCGGGGAAAGTGCTGCGTGAAGTAGGTATATGTGACGTCGCTGTCATTATGTACAGTAAGCTTCAGAGAAAAGGACCCACCCCGTTTTAAAACATTAATCTTTGCATGTCGCCACTGTCGAGCCAAGACAACATGCAAAATATCAAATCTAACAAAATTTATTTTACAACCAAAGGTCTGAACCAGGGTCCCATCGGGCCACCTGCACTTTAAGCCGCTTTGTTAACCACCCGGCTATCGTGATTCTTACGTCAGTCGGTGAAATTAAGACTCATTTGTTTAGCAGACCGATGCCTTGAAGTTCAAAAAAAAAACAAAAAAAAGGTCCCGAACCGCCCAAGACTGGTTGAAGGCCAAGAAAGACATAACGGTGTTTGAGTGGCCGGCTAAAAGCCCGGACCTAAATCTAATAAAAACCTTGTGGGGTCAGATGATTTTAAACTGTGATTTTAGTGAAATTATAATCATCTATTTCTTATTTTTTTCAAGTAGTTTTGTGTTAACGATACACCATCTGAACTCGCATAGTTTTCTTATGTTATGTTATGTTTAAAGGGTTATCAGAAATAGTGAAAAGAGAAAGATATAAATTGCTTAACTGTTACAGTTAGCATGTTGGTTCTTACTCTGATTCATATGCAAAAATATCAATATTTCATATTTGAACCTTATTTTCTTTAAACGACAAATTTTACCGAAGACTAACATTCTTATCTATTTTGTATTTTTTTGTCTTCGATTTGGTTTTGTGAATATATAGGTTTAAGTAATTAATAACCTAAGCATAATACTTACTATAATCAATTTGTTACTCATTTACTATTATGGTTTTTAAATAATTTGATGTGTAATAATTTTTATTAAATAAAGACTATTAAGTATGTAAATAATTCGAGAAATAAATAAATATTGTTTATACACCATATTTTTGTATAAACTTACTTAATACCTTCTCAATATAAGTTTTCTAAAATAATACAATAACCACCAATAACTAACAAAAGCTGAAAGCAAAAGCAACAAAAAGTGAATTACTAATTGAAAGATCCAAACCCGGGACCTACAGCATTCCAGGCAGGTGTCTTAACCGCTTAGCCACCACTTCTTATTAGTCATTCAACATAAATCTTAAACGGCTCTATGTCATTATTAGGGGTGTATCATTTTCTCTGACGCTTACTGTACAACGTCATCTCTCATGTGTGTGAGAGATGCGCATGCGCACTCGTTCTACTGATACTCGTACCTACTGCATTGTGCTGTTTCATTTTCCAAGGAAATGTGTTAGTTACCAGAAACAGGTAATTGTTCTCTAGATGAGGATTGCTTTATAAAAAGGGACTGAAGCAAGGGCTGCAATAATTAATGTTAATTTGGAAGTGCTATGTGGTGGAGTCAATGTGGGTACCATAGGGCTCATTTTAGAAAAGTGTTTCATTTAGATTCTAAAGTGCTAATAAACCAATAGAAAATAAAACTATCGATAAGTATAAAAATGCATTAAAATTTTACATTTTCAAACGTCCCGCGTAATTTGAAGAAAATGCTGAACGCAGTGGTCTTCAATCATGTGACTTCAAATGGCTGAGTCAGGATACCCACAAAGCTTATACCACAGTGTACATGTCATATGTGTACTGTGCTTGTGCTGACCAGCCGTCAGTGAGATGAAGAAATAATGAATCATTTTGTTGACTGTCCCAATCTTCATTAATAAGAAGAAAATAGTACTTAAATTTTTGCAATTGCTAAAATTACGAAATTGGTTTAGATTGTTGTTATTATCTTGTATAGTTTTAATAGGAAATTTTATAGCTATTTAAATTAAAAAAAATATTTGATTTTATTAATGTTTTTCATAATTTACCGGAACTATGATAAATATTGAGTGTCCAGAATAATTTAAATCTGAGCCATAAAAAATGCAACTTCGCTTCCATTACGACTATTATATTTCCATTAAGTGGACACTGGCAGAAATGTGGCGAATCAAACACATTGCCATATCAACGAAGTCAACTTTAGATCAATTCACACTACTACACTTTTAGTTTACTCAACTTTGGGATCACAACCTGAGGGCTACTATTATATGGTGTTACAAAATATATTAGAAGAACTGAAAAGTTTAATGTAAAAGTTATTAAGTAACCTGTATATGAGCTACAATTACCTATTACCAATTATCTTCTACCTCTATATATTTAATAAAAGCATTTGGAAATAAATATTCTTACTTTAAGTATATTTTGGAATTATTTTTGGTATGAAAATATGGTATTAGTGAGAAGACTGATGATTGTATCTATACGGACCACATGTAATATAGTTCGACCGAAACCGCTATACCGCTCCTGAGGTATGCGCGCGGCGAGACGGGGGGGAAGTATCGGCCGCTCCGATCCATCAGTCTGCCGTCGACGCTCACGGCAGTAGGTCGCCTTTGTACCGGACGGTCTATGTCAGATACACATGAGATAAATATCCAAAGATGGGCCGAGCGCTATCTCGTGATGTCAAGGCCATAATTTTTAAAGTGGCCGAATATTTTAAGAAAAGAAAAGCAGACAGAGAGAGCTTTGAATATAAAAGTGATGCAAATATTGCCAAAATCGTGGCAGACGCTACGGGGTACTGCGAAAAAACCGCAAGAAATGTGATAAAAGAGGGCAATTCATCAACTGAAAATTTGGGCCGATTGAAATTTAATTCTCTAAAAAAATTATTTAAATTTATTTTTATTTTTTTTTATTATTTAAATTTAGCTCTGTCAGAATATCTGTAGATAATTTAGTTATAAAAAAATATAAACATATCGATATAATATATAAAACAAAAATATTGTTTATATTGGTACGATATCGTAAGATATATCCGACAATATTGATCTCATGTGTATTCTTGCTCTTTTTTCCTCGGCCCCCACTTCGCCGCACTTTCTTAGGGAGCGGTACAGCGGTTTCGGTCGAACTATAGCAGAAATATTAAATTTTGTCAAACCCAAAAATATATTTATGATAAACTAGCTCCTGCCTCCATTTATTATGCTTAAAATGCTACATTGAATAGGATATCAGTTTAATTCCGCCTATGATTTCCATTTTGCCTGGGAAGCAGGACTTTTAATATAATGTTTGTTTATAGAATTATATCGATACCAATCAATAAAATAATGAACTCATATCACTGGCTTTTTTACTTAAATAAAAAGTGCATAGTAGTGAAAGTACTGGGAAGTACCCAATAAAGGCATTATATAGAAAAAACTCCAGAAAATGGCTTATAATGTGAAAAAGTAACATAAATCCACTTGCTAGGCAGTTATTTTAATGGTCAAAACCAATACTTTGGCAATGCCGAACCTTGCGTCTAACTAAAGCGATGGGTAAGGCAAAAACTCCAGAAAATGGCTTTTGTGTGAAAAAGTAATCTAAATCCACTTGCTACGTAGTTATTTTAATGGTCGAAACCAATACTTTGGAAGATCCAAACCTTATGTCTAACTAAAGTGATGGGTAAGGTAAATCAATGAGAGAAAATATTTTTTACTGAATTGTTTTGGTGTTTCCTATTCAACATTGTACATGTTCCTATTCTGAAGTCTTTATGAAACTTTACTGTGCTTGTTACTTACTGCTAAGTAACTCAAGAAAATAATGTGCAACATTGAAGGGAAAAATAATGGTAATTAATAAACAGAGAATGAAATGGATAGGTACTTGATACACATGTAAGTAAATATGAAACTAAACACAACCAAAAGGTGCTTTGCCTTACTTCTAATTTACTTACAATGTAAAAGTGTTCCCGGAATAAGACCTATTATCAGAAATAATCAGAATTGGCACAAGATATACGCAGACTTAAGGTTTACATGTTAATAAAAAGACTTAACTCTATATGAAATCATCCATATTTTTTTACAGATTCTCAGAAAACTCAACTTTCAGTTTGAAAGAATGGTTCATAAATAAAAATAATGACAAATGCTTAGCATTTGAGGCAGTTGAATTCTACATACATTAGATTATGAGTAACATGTTCTTTTGTAGAAAATATGATATTCGTAGTAAAAGTATAATTTCGTCAAACTTTTGATAATTTGCCATGTGTCTGACAGACCTTGAATATATCAAAACATACAATATTTTACGTAACGAACACAGAATCGAAGTGCGTCTTACTCGTAACTTCAGCTAACCTTGTGAATCAGCTGACGATCACCTTTGTCTGGAGGGATGGCCTACATTGCCTCTCTGCAGTTGAGAGTGCGGGAGTGAGGACTGCGGGGTGGTGCTTACCTCCTCGCGGCGCTTCAGCCAGCGGCCGCAGGGGCTCTCCTCCAGGATTTCACTCTCGTCCTCGGAATCCTCTCCACTCTCGCGCGGAGACTTGCGCTCCTTGTCGATGCTCCTGCCGCCCGACATAACGCCGATCGGACTCAGCACCAATAACCAAATGATCCACAACACTATCTACACTCCCAATGAACGTTTCGACGGGAAAACACTTGCAATATTATCAAAATACACTTTTTCTTGTTACCAAGGCTGAATAGCGAAACGTCACAGTCGTCGGTTCTTCGTGAACCATTATTGGATGCACGGTACGTATGGGGTTGATTTGCACTGAATGATTAAGTAGGGATATTTTTCTACAGCAAGCGACGGAAAGCAAGGTCTCAGGAGAGCGTAGTCAATTGAAATAAATTAATGTCCACCGGCAGCGCAGTTCCGACGTATTTTATCCGACACAAATAAAAAACCATAGAGTAGAGTCATGACTTTTTTTTACTTTTTTCTCGACTTGTCCAATGTATAGACAATAATTATACAAACTCTAGAACGAAACCCAAAAACATCTATCGATCAAAAATTTATAAATTTAATCAGAAGTACGTAAATGAAACACCAAAAAACCGATTTTACCGATTTTTCCGATATTTTCTTTTCATAACTAAAACTACAGATTCTCATGGGCAGCGTCATCTAGTGATATTTTTTGATACAATTAATCCAACTATCTCATGCGGAGCAGAAAAGGTTAAGCATATTCTAAACAGATGGCGCTATGAGGTAAATCCGTAGATAGAATTTTTATTTTATTTATATAACAAAATCTAATTTATGTCTACTACTTACTTAAAATTCTATGGAATTTATGTTTTAGTAATTATTAGTTGCTGACACTTAAACATGACATACATACCTGCCTGCATTCAGTGACACGTAGTAGGTTTAGAACGTACGTACAGGATATTAGTGTTCTGTGTTACGTACCTACCCAAAAAAATCATTATGTAAAAGATTGTCTAAAATCAGATTATTTGCCTTCACTCTGCCTGCCATCTTAAAATTTTACCCTGGTGTCATTCACTCAACACGATCGCAATAAATGCTGTGGTTTATGAGCTGGAAAAGGTTGTTTACGACGGAACATAGATGGCGCTTTTATAGTTCTGCTGGGTAAGCCCCTCGTTTAGCCGATCTGGCTGGATCTTTGGGACATCTGCTCAATTGTTTGCAGTGATTGGTCTATTCTTTAGCTTTTTCTACCTAACGTTGCCAACAAAGATATTTTGTTTATTATTTTAAACCCCTAAGTAGGTAGATAGGTACCTACTGTATTAATATAATGTTAGCCTATCGCGCCTATTAATGTCTTTGAAACTTTGGAAAAACCCGTACATACGTATGTACCTACAACGTACCTACAGTTAGAACACGAAGGTAAGTTTAATATCCACACGAAAGTTTCATAGGTATAGCAAGTTGCTGAACTGTATACCTAGGTAGGTACTATCTACGTTCAGCCAGCCCGAGCCCGAGGTAGATCGCATTGAATGCCGTCGATAGTGTTCAGTTCAGCAACTGGCTGTAGGTACCTAAAGGATGGTGGCTAAGTAAGTTCAGCAGGCCAGGCATTAATGATTGATTGATGGAATAGTGGCACAATTCTTTGTTGATAGGTTGGTTCAGCTAGGTTTATACAGGCGCCAACGCCATAGATTGCAAAGAACTGGATCAAAGAAATGGAGTAGGTATTACGTACAGAGTCCATTCTCATGTCTTCATGAAGGTGCGAATACTCCATCGACTGATGAAACATAATATCAAAACCATCTCATGACATGTGTTTTTTGAGAAACTAAACGATGAGTATGTTGTGGGTCTCGCTCTACAAAGTTGATAGAGTGCTTTTTTTGCGCTTTTTAGGGTTTTGCCATCGGTTGCAAAACCCTTATGAAATCGCTTTGGGTCTGTTTTGTGTTTTGAATCCTTAATATCTCAGAAACTACTGCAGCTATTGACTTGAAATTTGAAATAATAATACATTTTGTGCGCCCGCACATATTTATAGAAAAATAAATGAAAATAAATGAAAAATCAAAATGAAGATTTTCCATACAAATTTTGAAATCGAAATTTTAAATGGAACCTACAAAGTCGAAAGTGGTATCAAATGAAAGGTACTCGTTTGTAGATTTCAAAATAGTTTTTGAAATTTCGGTAGATTTCATACTTTTTAAAATATTTTGAAAATGGTCAAAAAAATGACCGTTCCCCCCCCCCTATCTCCGAAGATTGCAGAGCGATCGACGTGATATGTACCAAGTGTTTGTAGGTATTGCTCTATATTTTATAGGAAAAATATAGAGAAGTCTGTAAAAATAATACTTTTTGAAATATGGTCAAAAAAGGGCGGGAAAAATTTCTAAAGGGGTGACTACCCCCCCGAGTTGGGTATCAAATGAAAGGTATTGGTTTGTACATTCCAATGCAGTTTTTGAAATTTCGATAGATTTTATACTTTTTGATATATTTTGAAAAAGGTCGAAAAATTGACCGGTACCCCCCCCCCCCCTCTATCTCCGAAGATTGCAGAACGATCGATTTGATATGTACCAAGTTTTTGTAGGTATTGATCTATATTTTACAGGAAAAATATAGAGAAATCTGTAAAAATAATACTTTTTGAAATATGGTCAAAAAAGGGCGGGAAAATTTTCTAAAGGGGTGACTACCCCACCGAGTTGGGTATCAAATGAAAGGTATCAGTTTGTACATTTTAATGCAGTTTTTGAAATTTCGATAGGTTTTATACTTTTCGAAATATTTTGAAAAAGGTCGAAAATTTGACCGTTCCCCCCCTCTATCTCCGAAGATAGCAGAGTGATCTATATAAAATGTACTAAGCGTTTGTAGATATAGGTCTATATTTTACAGGAAAAATATAGAGAAGTCTGTAAAAACAATACTTTTCGAAATATGGTCAAAAAACGAATTTTCATACAATGGGGGCTATTTCATTGAGAGCAATATCAAATCAAAGGTATGGATTTCGACAATTCAAAACAGGTTTTAAAAATCGTCTAAGTTTCATACTTAGTGAAATACGTGGAAAAAAGTCGAAAAAATAATTGTAGGTACCCACTTACCTACCCACTAATCTCTGTAGTAACTGTAATAGTAGGGTTCCACAGCGCCACGAAGCCGTTGTTCTCAAAATTTTAAAGTCCATACCCAAATGTATTCCACTGCGCTCGAAGAATATTTAGATAATAAGATTATTGAATTCATGAATTCCACCGTGCTCCAAAAAAATATGAGAAGAGTAATGTATCCTGGATAATCCACACAACATCATTTAGCGACAAGCGAAGCAAGCTTGTGTAATTCGTACTACTACGATATCTGTTATACTTAATAAAGTATATATAAGTATTACATTAGATGATTTATTTTTGTGTAGGTACGTAGAAAAGGACTAGAACACTCGAACAAATAATCTGCAGATCTTACAAATATTAGTCCCGAGGCGGGAATCAAACCGCAACCTCCTGCGTTGTAAGCCCACCGCGCTAACAGGTCGTCAATATACGTACCTACCTAAACGACAAAAGTTCAAAACCCTCGGCGCGCGAGTTACACTCGCACTTGTCGTACTTGTTTTGAATGGGCTAGAAAATACCGAACCCGAACAAACATTTGTCTCGAGGCGGGAGTCGAACCCGTAACCTCTAACAACGCAGGCAGTCCTACGTCCGCTGCGCCTCACCGGACTCAGAAATGGTAGCTATAAATTATCTGAACTGAACTACCAAATAATATTAGGTAGGTACATTATTGTGACATTAGTATTGTGTTCCATAGGTAATGGTGGTTGGTGGACTTTCCTAGCGGGTTAGTTTTATTTTAGTTCTAGACACGTGCACTAAGTCTTCCTCAAAAAGCGACCAATTGCTGGCACCTTTGTCTAAAGAAGGTGGTCACATAATGATCAGATCAGATTACGAGCGAGTTTCGTGTAAATATTGTTTTAGTGGTAGGTAGGTAGGTACTTCACTTTGCTCATCACTGGTACCTACGATATATTATTAGGGTACGTTACTCTGCGTCTTCGCAGCGACATTATGCTAAAAATACAACTACTTAAATAAGTATTTGAGTAATATTATGTGGTTATTTACATCTTTACCAAAATTTTATTCTCTCCAAATTTGCACGAGACAAATTCAATATTGAATGATAGGCACTTGAGTCGAGACGCTTCAATTATTGTCTAAGCTCTCTCATTGAAAATTCAAGTTAAATTGTTTTAATATATAATATAATTATTCTGTGGTAAACTTGAATTATATTCTTGCTTGCTTCTTTAGATAATGGTATCGCTTGCGCCTCGTAGGTACCAAGGTAAGCTAATCATAATCACCATCAAAGCTCATCGACGACAATAGCATGTTATAAATTAATTGTTGTACTTACCCACAGAAATAATAATAATAAGGCACGTTATTATTCAGATTATTGTGGGGAATCCTAAAGAAATATAGACATTATGTCTAAATCACCAAAACAAAAATGTATTATGATACTTATGATAAATCTACTAGTGGTTTCTTTTTCACTTCTTCCACTGTTGGACAAAAAAATTAAGTGAAGAGAAAATCAATAACATCTTATTAATTTATAATAAGTTGTTACATGAAATTTGACTCGTCTAAGTGCTTATTTTGGAACAAATATAAAATAAAGTTATTTAAATGTGAAATCTATAGATAATAAATAATTGGTAACTATACCTTATAGGTACGTTTAATAAATCACTCCTTTAAGGTAGTCTTATGTGGTGTTCTGTACACCTTGGGACTTGCGTCCATTAGGTGCGATCCATTAGGTGTGGCGCAGAATAATGCGTAGTGGCGGAGCGGCACAATGGCGTAGGTTTGATTAATGTGCTGGGTCCAGTGGCTAAGCCTCCCGCTGCAGACTGAACAAACAGCTTTATAGGACGGTTCATCGCACCCTGGACCTTGAAGTATGAAACTATGCACAGGTACCTATTCCATAGCCTATCTATTACACAAATTGTGACCTATTATCATTTAACTTTTCACCAACTATCTGCGTGTGAGTTCTGTCTCATTTTGTTGTCTGCCTCTAAGAAAAGCCGAAACCATCGAACCCACTTTGCCAAACAGGAAAATAATATGTCTTCATTGTTTCGAAGGGTAAAGTTGCCCAAGATTTGAACCCATAAAGTTGAGTCAGTAGGCAGGCGCGCGATCTCTGCCGTAATTCCAGATGCGTGATGGATGGCGGCGCGGCGCGCGGTCGCGGGTGGTTATGAGCAGCTTCATCAGCGCCTGATAGATAGGGCGCGGGACATCAATCACGCTTTATAAATCCCTGCTTTTCACTCAAACATTTATATACGATTTCCCTAGGCCTAGGTACCTACTTAGAAAGTAGAATTATGGAATCCCTTACTATTGTTCAGATCTGAACGATTTACCTAAAACCAGAGTGGAACATGTAACATGTAAAATTATTTGCTGGTTCATAAAATGAGTAAAACGTAATAAACCATTTCCATGAGGTTCATTCCTCCCCTCGCTGAAGCTTGAGGTGAATGACCGAGCGGCGATGGCGTTCAGATGGCTTTCAATATGTAATCAACTGATCAACACCCCGCACTGAGGCGCTCGACGCCCCGTCAACGAAACCTCATGCATGACGCACAGTGCAACTGACTCTACTCTACGTTTACCCTCGCTCGGGATAGGAATACCTACCGAGAATTGGGTTTACTTCACCGACCTAAAACGTTGATTTTCGTTAATGGTATATACAATATATTATAGTATTTACCATACCTACACACCAATCCGTAGTTCCTGTAAGCTCTCCATTCGTGATTATGAAATGTAACAACTTGTTATATTTTCTGAGAGGAAATCATTATTTTATTTATTTGGTAAGAAGTTGCTTCCAATTAATATACCTAGTTGAGACAAATAAGGTATTCCGATCCAGCGAGCCGAGCATCCAGGATGTTACTCGTCAAGGTACTTTCTTATAATAACTAAGACGTCTCTTACCCGGAACATGACATCCTGCTTAAAAAATAATTATTAAGAATATAGCCAGCCAGAAAAATATAGCCAGCCAGAAAAACTTGAACGTAATAATAAAATCCCACGTGCTCCATCAGCACGCATGCCGTAGCTGCTCTCCCCGGAGATTTACCAAAACAATGGCCGGCCGCTAGGACTATCGCTCCGGCTCACTATTTATGGGAATCGTTTTGTAACTCGTCTAGATGGTTTCACGCGTAGACGATTATATCTGCAGCTGACAGAGACCGGTTTGACGATGTTAATATTATTAGTCTACAGAATGAGTGCTTTTATATTGTAAGACAATTAGCAAACTTGCGGAGATGTCTGTAATAACTTTCATAGACAAATATTTAACAAGCTATTACTGGATCAGTCATTGCAGACCTTTGTTCTGAAGGAGTTTTCCTTCTATTTTCCTTTCTTAATAAGATCTCTGTCTAGATCTATAATTGGGTTTTATTATTATTTCTACGTTTATTTGCTTCGTGGTAAGCGTATGATAAGTTTAGGTTAGACTTAAGACCACTTTAGGCTGGTTTTTTATGTTATGTTATTTTTGTGTTGGGAGTTCTAATAAAATAAATTAGCCGAAAAAGAAAAACATCTTTAAATTAAATTTACTCTTATATCTAGGTACTTGTTATGTAATAAATAACTTATAAATAACAGAGACACTAGAATATGACAAAATCCGCGCATAGTGCGTTACCGCGCCCCGGAGCGAATGGACAAGGGCTCTCCACGATTTACATAAAACCAATGCCCTGGGCACCTCCCGTGCTTCCACGTTATACGAAATATTGCTGTGCTGAGACTGAAGGGCGTAACTATTTCGTATATCCACCAAAGTGCAGCGTAGGTTTAACGGAAATGTTGAGTTCAACTGAGAGCTTAGGGGATGTTACTTGTTGAGAATGTTGAGATGCGTGCCTACGTTAATACAATCTATGAGTGAGACATGAGCAGGTACTTTTCGGCATGTACTTGGCTAATGCTTCATATTCGTTAATTTAGTATAGCGTAGCTAAGAACCGACTAACGTTGGGAACAGAATAAAACTTAATCACGGTCTGTTGCCACTTGTGCATTTGGATCTCTATTTCCAAAGTCCAACTTTTATCCAGGATTACGTCTCCAAAAAACTGAACTCTTATTTGCTGTGGTTTATTTATTACGCAAGCTGAGCAAATACTGAAAGTATCTTTGTCCACCGAGCCATGAATACTAACTAACTGAATTTATGCCTCCGTGAAGAAAGGAAAAGTTATATTAAATTTGGGAAAGAGAATGTTGCTCCCAGAATGTTGTACATTTTTATGCAGAGCACATAGACATAGGCTATAATCTACCTTCTTACGTTAAGTTATGTATAGTATATCCTAAACTCGTAATGTTTCGAACTTTTAGCTATATTATAGGACCTAATTTTAATTATTCGCAGTTGCAGTTGGCTCAATTGTTTTTTTAAGCATGTCATCATCATCATCATCACCAGCCTATAATAGTCCACTGCTGGACATAGGCCTCCCCTAATGAGCGCCATAGATATCTATACTAATCTATACTAATATTATAAAGAGGAAAGATTTGATTGTTTGTTTGTTTGTATGGTTGTTTGTTTGTTTGTTTGTTTGTTTGAATTGAATAGGCTCCGAAACTACTGGACCGAGTTAAAAAATTCTTTCACCATTAGAATCCTTAATTTTCCGTGATGAACATAGGCTATATAATATTTTCAAAAAAGTTAGGGATCCGCATGAAAAATTCAATAATTGAACCGTGGGCTGTATATTCAACCTCTTTTTCTATTATGGCGCGTCAGAATAGAAAAAGAGGTTGTATAGCGCACGGTGCTTGCTTTTTCTCTACGGCCAGTGTCAGTTTTGGAATGTCGAGTCAATGTCAAAAACCCCAATGCTGTTAAAAAAAGTAAAGATCCGTATGAAAACTGTGAAACCCATCGTTTTAGTGTGTATAATTTCTGAAATTTTTGTTTAATACCCGTGCGAAGCCGGGGCGGGCCGCTAGTAGTATTATGTAGGGATTAAAAACAAGACAGAAAAAAACCCTTATAATATCATTCCTTTTACCTAACAACAAACGCTATCTATAGAGATATAACTGAGTTACTAAATTATAATTTTTTTATGTAAATTCTAGCTGAATGAAGTGTTGTTTTGTGACTTTTGTTTCTACTGTAGGCCTCGCCTTGTTTAGTTGATACGTGTTTCTATTGTAGGCTTCGCCTTTGTCTTGTTGATATTATATTTCTACTATAGGCCTCGACTTTGTCTTATGTTTATGTTTGTTCTATAGGCTTCGCCTTTGAACTATTAACTAAATTAGCCAATGCCTGTATAAAGGAAGGTTATCCCGGAGCGCGTGTCAAGCCAGTAGGTAACCATCCTTCAGTTGATCTCCGCTCCTCCGTTCTTGATGCCGTCAATCCTGACGAGGGTCCGTCACACAGTGCCGTGCTGACAGATTGCTGACAGTAAGCTTCCGGTTTAATCCAATACGCTAAGTTAACCGTTCTCCATTTTATGGCTTTTCATTTTCGTTGAAATTTGGAATGTAAAAATGTCTTTGAGCTTTCATAACGTCATGGTGTAGATCTATTTTAGCATTAGATATCATAAACTTATTCAGATTAGGTACAATAGCTAAGTCTTAGGTAGATACAGAGTTTCTACGGTATCAGTAGTTGTGTCTGAATATGAAGTTGTTAGTTAAAGTAGGCAACGTAGGCAAGTCTGCGAACGAAACAAACTTATGAACACTTTAGCGACAAGGCTTCGGCGGAAATAGAGAGCGATTCGTTTTTCAAATTACGGCTTTATTTTTTCCGTTGGCTAAGTTTAGGACTCGCTCTCGGATTCCATGCCGTTGCCATTGTTCAATCGATTGTGGTTCGTTTACAAAGCATTTCAACTTTTTCATAGAAAGGCTTGTTTAGTTTTCACAAACACCCACAAAACCCATATAATGTATTAGATCATATAGATTATAATATTAGGTCCTTACATATGAAATTGGCGTTTTTCGTACTGGCCACTTTAATCACAAATTTCTCCTCTTTGGAAGCGGATCCATCGCAAACCACGTCCGAGTTAGCTGCAGGCTGCGGTGTTAGTGATAAAACTGTTTTAATTCACTTGAAGCAAATTGGGAAGATTAAAAAGCTTGAAAGGTGGGTACCTCACGAATTGACTGAAGCAAACCGGCAAACGCGCGTCGACTGCTGCGTTACATTACTAAACCGGCACAATAATGAAGGTATTTTAAACCGAATCATTACCTGTGATGAAAAATGGGTTCTTTACGATAATCGGAAGCGCTCAGCGCAATGGTTGGATCCTGGCCAGCCAGCCAAATCCTGCCCCAAGCGAAAATTAACCCCAAAAAAGTTACTTGTAAGCGTTTGGTGGACTAGTGCCGGTATTGTTCATTACAGTTTTCTCAAATCTGGCCAGACTATTACGGCTGATGTCTATTGTCAGCAATTGCAAACCATGATGGAAAAGCTAGCGGCTAAATAACCTAGGCTGGTCAATCGCTCCACGCCACTGCTGCTTCACGACAACGCTAGACCACACACTGCGCAACAGACGGCTACTAAATTAGAAGAGCTTCAATTGGAAAGTCTAAGACATCCTCCGTACTCCCCGGACCTTGCTCCAACAGATTACCATTTTTTTTCGAAATTTGGATAACTTCTTGCAAGGGAAAAAATTCAACTCCGATGGGGCAGTCCAAATCGCCTTCAAAGATTTTATTGATTCCCGTCCGACTGGTTTTTTTAGTAAATGGATCAATGAACTACCTATAAGATGGCAAAAGTGCATAGAAAATAATGGTTCATACTTTGATTAATTAAATATATTATATTAAAAAATATTCGACTTTTTGTTCCTCCCATACAAAACGCCAATTTCATATGTAAGGACCTAATATGTGGGAATATTATGAAAACTCGCTACTCCTTCAGTATTTACCTAAAGTCATCGTATGTATGACCTATCATGTCTTCATGGCTGAAACTGGCTTCGCTGAAAGGTGTTATAAAAGCGAAGACATCGCTTTTATAACACCTTTCAGCGAAGCCAGTTTAGCTTCCGGTGGCGGGCGCCCACCGGCGCCCCTCAATGCCCATCCAAGAATAAAATGGCCGTTCAATTTCCGGCTGTATCTGGAAATGTTAGTGACATTTACGATCACTATAAATAAACACCGGCCAGTAAGTCGTAAGTATTATGAGCAAAAGTGTCATTTATTAGATTTACTCGGATTTATTTTATTCGTTCTGAGGATTTGCTTCCGAAGTAACCTGATTTTGGACAGGTATTTGATCTCATCAGAGAGGCTGGATTCTGAGAACGGTAGGTATTCATTCTGTGAACCTTCATTAGCAAGCGGGCCCAGCCTCCTGCGCTGTAACCTCACACTTTTCAATTGTTTTTAGCAATTGGATGTCAATCTTCGATCTTCTGCACAAAAAGGTTCACATCCCCTTTCTAGCGAATGTTTATCGTACGATATGTACAAATGAGTTTTAGATGTGCGTTCAAGCTCATTTCTGTGCCATTGCACTCACTCCATTTGTTCCTTATCTACGCGTTTTGTTCGAGCTTCGTTTTTATTTTTTTTATTTATTTTAATTTTACCAAAGGATTCACGGGAGGCGGCGTCCGACCTGGCTTCGATCGGGACGTACTGCTCGATGCTTTTATGTACTACGCGTACTTAGAACAACCTAAACTACTATCTACAGGTAAATAAATAAATAATAATTCCGGACAACGGTTCCATAGTAGATCCAGGCTCACTATATCATCCCTTAAAACAATTTGAAAAATGAACGAGCTGATTTGGGCTTTGTGAATATATTTTATGTGTAAATGTTGCAAATTAATGTTATCGTTAAAAATAATTATAAACAACATGAGTCACTCTGGTAGGTAGTGACTGGCAATATCTGGCGGATACAGCGGATGTCTATTCGACCGAAATAATAGCATTATAATGCGGGCCGTCTCAAGCAGGCGCGGGCGGGGCGCACTGCGAGCGAGTTCACACAAAATTGTATTACAGGGCGTCTCAAGCAGGCGCGGGCGGGGCGCACTGCGAGCGAGTTCACACAACATTATATTGCAGGGCGTCTCAAGCAGGCGCGGGCGGGGCGCACTGCGAGCGAGTTCACACAACATTATATTGCAGGGCGTCTCAAGCAGGCGCGGGCGGGGCGCACTGCGAGCGAGTTCACACAAAATTGTATTGCAGGCCGTCTCAAGCAGGCGCGGGCGGGGCGTACTGCGAGCGAGTTCACACAAAATTGTATTGCAGGCCGTCTCAAGCAGGCGCGGGCAGGGCGCACTGCGAGCGAGTTCACACAACATTGTATTGCAGGCCGTCTCAAGCAGGCGCGGGCGGGGCGCACTGCGAGTGAGTTCACACAACATTATATTGTAGGGCGTCTCAAGCAGGTGCGGGCGGGGCGCACTGCGAGCGAGTTCACACAACATTGTATTGCAGGCCGTCTCAAGCAGGCGCGGGCGGGGCGCACTGCGAGCGAGTTCACACAACATTATATTGCAGGGCGTCTCAAGCAGGTGCGGCAGGGCGCACTGCGAGCGAGTTCACACATCATTGTATTGCAGGCCGTCTCAAGCAGGCGCGGGCGGGGCGCACTGCGAGCGAGTTCACACAACATTATATTGCAGGGCGTCTCAAGCAGGTGCGGCAGGGCGCACTGCGAGCGAGTTCACACAACATTGTATTGCAGGCCGTCTCAAAAGGCGCGGGCGGGGCGCACTGCGAGCGAGTTCACACAACATTGTATTGCAGGCCGTCTCAAGCAGGTGCGGGCGGGGCGCACTGCGAGCGAGTTCACACAACATTGTATTGCAGGCCGTCACAAGCAGGCGCGGGCGGGGCGCACTGCGAGCGAGTTCACACTACATTATATTGCAGGCTGTCTCAAGTTACCACGATATAATAATCTGTGCACAATTACTCAGACAAGAAAATCAAATTTTCCATCCTATTCGATTGATTTCAGACATTTCATCACACATTCACAAGAATATAATGTATTAAGACAATTCAGAGCGGTACTAAAAAAACTTAATCGTATTGTGTAAGGACATACTAACCACTATTTACTACATTTTGGTTTTAATTGCGAATGGCAACACACACAACAGTTAAACTGTAGCTGTTAAACAGTTAAACTGTTTAACTTCCTGTTTAGTGAGTTAAGATGGGCATCCGACCCCGATTTTATTGTAATAATAAGTAAAGAAACGGGCTGAGATGGAGCCCGCCCGCTGGCAGTCCGCCCGCCCTGCGCCAGGTACCGGGCAACAGGGCGGAGTGCTGGTGACAGCGAGTGTGGCCCACAATGTGTACAACACAATGCACTAACTATGTATACAATTATCTAATCTAGGCTTCCTTTGCACTTAGCTAGAGCATTTTTGAACATAATGGGTACATAGCTATCTACCTAAAGTTTCTTTGTAGCTAGAACGAAATAATAATAAATATCGCAAACATAATAATAGGTCACTGGGTCACTGAAAATATGTCGGACAATGTGGATATTGAAAGGGAGCGTAGGGCGTTGTCGGTGAGGTGTAATATGGTGGCTCGCAGATTCGCACGCTGTACAGCGCCAGTCAAAATAACACTCTTTAGGGCGTATTGTACTTCTTTCTACACGTGCAGTCTGTGAACCAGATATACACAAAAAGCCTACAACGCCTTACGTATCCAGTATAACAATGGTTTCCGGATGTTGTTGGGGCTGCCACGGTACTGTAGCGCATCGGGGATGTTCGCGGATGCGCATGTCGACGGGTTCCACGCAATCATGCGCAAACGCGTCGCATCCCTGGTGGGCCGCATGCGCCGCAGCTCCAACGGCCTCCTGGCCGCCATAGCGCAGGACCTCCAATCCAGCATCTTGGGCCACTGGATGATGTTGCTGAAACCAGTATCATCGCTGGTGGCTCAATGATCTGCTTAGCCCACAACGTCCTTTATTTTTTATTTTAATTTGTAGTATTTAGGTAATTTGTTAATTGTAATTAGTAATTTTTAATTTAATTTAATTTAATTTGCTTGTAATAATTGTGTTTTTCTATGGATTTTTTGTGATCTGAAATAAATGATTTATTATTATTAGGTATATTATTATTATTATATTATATAATAATCTTCACGTTGGTTTTATAGAAATTCCCACTACAAACACCGACTTCTAACAAATAATTAAAGTTGAAGAGAAAATCAATAACAACTTATTTTTTATTTTATAATAAGTAACTGTATCAAATAAACATAGTATAGATGTAGGGTTTCCGACCTTACACCTTTAGCTGATAATTGATAGATGATAATAATTGATAAAACTGATAAACTGATAATATGATTTAATGATAGGAATACACGAGACGGCGGTCAAACGAGTACTGATTGATTTTTGCTTAACTAGGTAAAAATGCATTGCTTGCCAAAGTGCAAATATGTTGATTGTACGTAAATCGTACATACAATAGTAGTATGTGTAATTTGAGACAGAAGTATTTCTTAAAAAAAAATTACGGACATTTCATATATACCAGATTTGTTATTGCATTGACTCACAAAATGCCACGCTTAAATTTTATCTTCCATTGATATTCTGTAAAAATATTTTAATATATACCTAAACATGAAAAACGTGATCAAATAAATGCCCACATTTATACTGACAGTATTTTTCCATGTGTTATCCAAAAATATTGGGAAAGTAAATATTTTTGTAGTGTCTGCGACCGAATTAAACAAACACACTCTTCTTGAATATCTTACAATAGAAACAAAGTCAACAAGGTTTTTTTCCACTAAGGACGGACAGCGTAATATGTTTAGGAAGGACGTTTACTTAAAAAAAAAAAATATAATAAATATGGAAAAATAACGAGCAACTTTACGAGCGCAGCCATCATCGTGTGTCCGTCAGTGGAATATTTAGTTTAGTAACTCCTTTATAACGAAATAAAATACAGCAATTGATTAAATAAAAGAGGATTACGTAGATTGTCGTAGGTGCACGATGCGAACAGCGGCGTGGCCAGGAACGTGCTGGACGAGGAATGTGAGGGATTACCGCATGCGGCATGCGGCGTGCAGCACAGCAGTGCCGCATGCCGCCTGCCGCCTGCCGCCTGCCGCCTGCGGCCGAGAGGCGAGAGGGCGAGCCAATCACATCGGAATAATGGAATGTTATCTCTGACTCCGGTACATAAAATATACGAATTATGATAATGTTCTAATGCAGTTCATTGTTTCCTTTGTATTTTGATAAATATGATATGAGATTAGGGATTAGGTACATACATACTCGTACATAGGTGCCTACTGATAAATTTCTCATTTCTTTACAATTTATTTCAAAGAATAAAAATCTTAGACAATTTTAAAAAACAGTTTTAAAATACATGCCTTTGGTTTGATATATCATATCACCAAATGAAATAACCACCATCGAAAATTAGTTATTCACCATTTTCAAATTTAAGGTTTATAGTTGTTTAGATATTAAAGATTGAAAGTAAGACAGAAAAAGCTTGTCCATAAGGCCTTTAAAACCAGCCTCAGAGCCATAAAAAGGAAGGGTCACAGGTCATATTAGTTTGATTGCAATTGCGAAGTTCAGAATGCTTAATAACTACGCTGCACATTATGTATACCATAGTTTCTTACCTTCGTCTAATAGTTTCTTGTAAGTTTCTCAGTGAACTAAATCATAGTTTTCGAACGATTTTGAGTGATTCGTCGCATTTTGTCAAGACAACGGCAATCACGAGCCATCGATATTATAATAGTAGGTAAGTAGATAGAGATGGTTCCGACTGAACTAAGTGGACGCACATACTGAAGACGGAGCGCCGTCCTCTATACTGGCTCATAAAGACATATCGTAACTAAAATCAAAACAAACAAAAATTGGGCCGCTAAATAGTATATATACACTTTTAATGAGTGTAACAATTATTCGTATTGTATACTTACCATTGGAGGATACCTACTACAAATCTGTCTGTATGGTGTGTTACTTACACCAACTTATTCTCTTGCGATATAAATTACCTAGTCTACCCGATCACACGTCAAACATAGAGGTAAAATGGGTTTTGAAGTCTTTTTGGTGTTTTCGTAACTTTTTCCGGCCCCTTTCTGAGAATACAAAAAATACATAAAGATTCAACATTTCAGGATTTTACAAAATATTCCTGAGAGCAGGTGGAACGGTTTATTAAAGTTTGCGATTCGTAATATGGGACAAACCAAACCGATAGCTTTCATTTGATACCACTTTTGACTCTCAAAAATCTTAGGGATCCGCATGAAAAATTCAATAATTAAACCGTGCACCATAGAGGTATATGTTATTATAGCTCCGCTGCTTGCTTTTTCTCTACGGCCAGTGTCAGTTATGGAGTGTCAATATTGAGTGTCAAGTCAATGTCAAAAACCCCAATGCTCAATCATATAAAACCTTTTTATTTTGTCTGAGCCCCAATGCTGCTAAAAATGTTAGGGATCCGTATGAAAACTGTGAAACACAACGTGTTATAGTGTATAATTTCTGAATTTTTTGTTTAATACCCGTGCGAAGCCGGGGCAGACCGCTAGTTTTTCTATAAAACTAATAAATAATAATGACGGCATAACTATGGAAGACAATTTGAAGGCACAAAAGTCGTAGCAGTCTACGACGTAGCAGGTACTACGGGGTAGATGTCTACGAGACGTAGCAGGTACTACGAGGTAGATGTCTACGACGTAGCAGGTACTACGAGGTAGATGTCTACGACGTAGCAGGTACTACGAGGTAGATGTCTACGACGTAGCAGGCCATCTAGTCTATTGTAATTCTCGACCTACGAAATTGTTAGCCAGTAACGTCCTGGCTAACAATTTCGTACTATCGACGCGATGTACGCAACCTATACTTAGGTTTTATTTTATACTGTTGGGTGGGGTGTCGTCACGTGGGTTATACTGTTGGGTGGGGTGTCGTCATGTGGGTTATACTGTTGGGTGGGGTGTCGTCATGTGGGTTATATTGGCTTAAGTAGAACAAAGTAACAACACTAATGTTAAATGAAAAAAGAATAAGTGTAATCTAAATCAAAAAATCAAATTCGAAATACATTATAACATGTTGCAAAACCCTGAACGTGTTATTTTTTTTAGCAAATGGAGGATTATTTTTTCAGCAAATCGGTGAGCTGACGTTGACTCGGTAATTGGAACTGTTTGGTTGAACAAGCCCCGAAGCGGCTTCAACACAATTATTGCGTATTTTGCAAAACTTCAATTTGTTGCGTATTTGAGTTTCTCTTTCCCTTGCGAATACGGCTCGTTTGGCTGAGCGTAGGCTTCAACCTATTTAAAGAAAGAAAAATACAATTGAATTGTTACATGAGTAGGAAGTGCTAACACTTCCTGAATCACGCGAGCGTCCAGAGGCGGGGGGAGGGGGGAGGGGGTGGGATGACGTACCTACAAAAACATTTAGGAGTAACATGTATTTTCTTTTCGATTATTGTCGCTGGCGCTTTAATTCCCGCCTCGGGACTAATATTTGAATGATCTGTAGATATTTGTTCGGGTGCTCTGGTCGCTTTTTGCGTACACAAAAAAAGATGTAGGTAAGAAGGTACATACTGAATTTTATTTTACTTTTTCAATGTTTTTCGTTAAGTATGAAAATTAGACTTTTTTCAAAACCTGTTTTGAATTGTTCAAATACATACATTTGATTTGATATTGCTCTCACTGAAATAGACTCAATTGTTTGAAAATAAGTTTTTTGACCATATTTCAATAAGTTTATTTTTACGGACTTCTCTACATACACATGTATATAATTCCTGTAAAATAAAGATCCTTATTTACAAACGCCTAGAACTTATATCAGAAACTCTATTCTACTTTAACGAGATAGCTACATCATCAATGAAACTATTTATGGTTTCTTATTTATTTTTATTTATAGCATATTGTAATATTAACAACTAACGCTAAAATTATAAAATGTGACTTGAGAACCAAGACTTACTGTTTTCTAAAATCAATTAGTCTCTTTGGAGACCAAAGTTCACATTGACTGATCTTAAATTTTGTTGATAAAAACATTTTTCTATTAGCAGTGAATTGTAAGTAAAGAGAAGTAAATCGTGAATATTACTGACTTACTGGTATGCCTCAGCGGGCCGTGTGTCGTGAAGTGAGTTTCGGCCTCCTGGGAGAGAAGTCGTCCTAATATGCCCCTGTCCTGCACAGTACCCCCCCCCCCTCCACCCCTGCGCTTGCGTCTCTCGCTGGACCGCGGCCACCACATGCTGCTGTACCGCGCTTTATATGAGCATGTTTAAAAATCATACCTAAGTTTTTCATAAATACCCTTAATTCACATTTAAACTATGCAAATGGCAAATAGCTCCTTAATGCACATGGTTGCCAAATGACTCTTCGCAAGTTGTACAATAATACACACTTAGGTAATCTCTTGAGGACTTCATCTTAAATCTGAATTATTTGTTGGCAGTGCTGCGGTGGTACGAACATCAAATTAACTTTAAGCTTACAAGCTGCGTTCGACACGCGACCAAAGTAAATTATATATCAATATCTCTTATACTTACGCACTTAGCGGAGGTTCACCAACGACGCAGAAGGTTGCGGTGCAGTTTTCAGCGGGGCAAGTGCAGATAGGTTGCCCCGCTGCTATTTAAATCGGAACCAAACCATTTTCACAAAATATTGATAATTAGTGTGAAGGCGGTTCTCACTGCTTATCCGCTTTAGGTTTGCTAAGTTTAGAGGTGGTTTCAAAAGCAATCTCCCTATAAAACTGAAAAGCAAAGCCATGGACATTTGCCTAACACCCTGCTTGACCTATGCTTGCCAAACCTGGACTACAACAAAAAAAAGCTAGAAAGACTTAAAGTATGCCAGAGAGGCATAGAAAGAAGTTTTCTAGGAATCAAACTCAGAGATAGAGTGAAAAGTCACTCAATCAGAGAGAGAACACAAGCTAAAGACGTGGTCAAAAAGATAATTGGCTTAAAATGGGAATGGGCGGGGCACATCCAGAGAATAAAACCAAACAGATGACCATACATTGTCACAAACTGGATACCTCTCGGCCAAAAACGAAAAAAAGGAAGACCATTTAAAAGATGGAACGATGACATCAGCCAAATGGCTGGAAAATTGTGGACAAGGAAAGCTAGAGACCGAGAACACTGGAGATCCTTGGAGGAGGCATACACCACCACTGAAGGCGGTCCATATCATTAAAAAATTGACATCAAAAATTATACTGACATGAAATAAGAAATCTAATTAAAATTAAATTGTTCAATTCTATATACTTACTATAATGCATGATTACTTAATATTTAATAAGACTTTGGAACTGTTTGATTGTGATATGGAATAAAGCTCCTTTTATTTTTTTATTTTATTTATTTTTATTTTAAGTTTAGAGCTGTAATAAAGCAATGGAATTCAAGTCGGCTCTTAAAAGATAGGTATTCTTGAGTACATTTCAGAATGCTTATTTTTTCTTACGAGTAAGATTTTAATGATTAGTAATTAACGGGTATTTATTGCGTTTCTTCTTCTTCCTTTCTTCTTCTTCTTTTCTCGACGTTTCAGATTCAGATTCAGATTCAATAACTTTATTTCTTTAGGCTTACAAAATAAGCACTTAGACAAGTCAAATTTCATACAGTTAATTATTATTACAAAGAAATAAGTTGTTATTGATTTCTCTTCACTTCAATTTTTTGTCCACTAGTGGAAGAAGTGAAAAAGAAACCACTAGTACATTCATATGTAACTTATGTGTCTAATACAATGTTTGTTTTTGCCTATCTAAATCTAAGTTTAAAATGATTTAGATACATGTCAGTAATTATTTAAATACATATTATGTAGCTAAGCACAACATTCAATTTCTATTTCTTACATGCTATTGTCGGTGTGGAATGGAGCGACATCTGGCCAAGCATTATTATCGTTAACGTAATCATCTATCGAGTAAAATGCTTTCTTAATAAGATTTTGTTTTATGTATTGTTTAAATTTACGAATAGGGAGCTCAGTTGCTTCAGATGGAAGCTTATTATAGAAGCGCACGCAATTTCCCATAAATGACTTCCCTACCTTATGTAATGTATACGATGGTATAAGTAATTTATTTTTGTTTCTAGTATTTCTAGTGTGAACATCACAGTTTTTCAAAAAGTTGTCTCTGTTTTTATGCGTATACATTAAATTTTCATAGATGTATTGTGATATTACTGTCAAGATATTTATTTCTTTAAATAATTCTCTCAAAGAATCGCGTGGCTTTAATTTATAAATCGCACGGATCGCCCTTTTTTGTAGTACAAAGATAGTCTGTTTGTCCGCCGCCTGTCCCCATAGCAAAATACTATAGGACATAATACTATGAAAGTAACTGAAATAAACTAACCTAGCTGTATCTTCAGCTGTTTCGCCGCAGCTGTTTCAACAGGTTTGCACTCTGTCGTGGTCACGAGATGACTGGAGTATTGGAGCTGCCGCCGCCTTTTATATAAAAATTGAGTAAGATTTTATGAAATAATTGCATCAGTGGAGTGGATAAATCGTTTACACTCTGTAGATCCAGTGATCAAGATCCATTTGGTTCCATTAAGAAAACTTTTACTCTTTAGATCCATTTCTGATGATTTGGTTCTAACAAGAACTTTTATTATCTGTAGATCCAATGATCAAATTTATTTTGTTCCAGTGAGAATACCTTTTGTCTTTAGATCCAATTTTGATGATTTGGTTCTAAGAAGAACTTTTACTTTCTGTAGACCCAATGATCAAGATCCATTTGGTTCCAGTGGTAATACTTTTTATCCTTTAAATCCAAAATTAATTACTTTGATCTAACAATAATTTGTTCACTCTGATTAAAAAGTTCTTGCTTTGCTTCGGGCTGATTCTAGATGAATCGCTTTTAAACAAGATCCGTCAAGTGCGAGTGTAACTCGCGCGCCGAGGGTTTCGAAAATATGCCAATTATACAAATATGCACCTACCCAACGGTTAGACTTGGCTATTTAGTTCAAACTGAAATTTTTTCGACCTAATTCAAAATATTTCAAAAAGTATGACACCTACAAAAATTTCAAAACCTGTTTTGAAATGTACAAACCGATACCTTTCATTTGATATTTATCGATACCCATTTGCCCCCATAAGTCTCATTTGAAATTTCAACATCACAATTTGTACTGAAAATATTCATTTTCATTTTTCATTTATTTTTTAGGAATGGTGCAGGAAATGTATTATTATTTCAAATTTCAAGGTAATAGCTGCAGTAGTTACTGAGACATTCAAGCAAAACTGCGGACGGACAGAGCGAGACCGGGTTTCGAAACCGATCTTCGAAACCCTAAAAATAGGTATATTTTCTGATATAGGGTAATAGGTAATCAATCTATTTACAACAAAGTAATAAATAAAGTCTCTTTGATATGACCTTCGTTTATAGGATGACAAACGTCAATAACTGATCAAGACGATAATTATAGTATACTTACATTGAGTTCAATATTCACATAATTCTCCGATTGCATAAAATATGGATGAAGACGAAATAAAAATTATTAACAGTAAAGGTGGCCATGTATTATTGTATGCGGGTTATCGTTTTCACAAACATGTGACTAATAAAAATAACACAACTTTGTGGCGTTGTGAAAATTACAAAACCACTAAGTTGAAGTGTACCGGATCGGTTACTATAAATTCGGTGAGTATTTTTACTGTTTCTTAGACCGTCTATTCCCCGCCTAGTCCCCTCACGTAACTTAGCTTATTCAAGGTAGCTAGGTACTAAATATTTCTTATTCATTATTTTTAGGAGCAGACTACAATCATAAAAAATAAACCGCATTGCAATATATGTCGTCCTGACTTAGCTTCAAACTCAATTGAAAATACATTGCGTGGTGTTTGCGATGAAGCAGCAAAAGGTAAAGAACCTGCTCCTCGTGTGTACAAAAGGGGCCTTGCTTTCATAGAAAGCAAAGGTTGGCATTTTGCTACTAATAAACCAGTACCTTCTTTCAATGAGAAAAAATCTGGAATATATCGACAGCGAAACAAACTGGCTGAAGTACAAAAAATTAGGGCAAACACCGTAGAAGCAGTTGAGATACCAGTACAATACAAAGATTTTTTAATGGCAGACTACTCGGATAATAAATATAGAATTATTGTATTTAGTTCACAGGACGCGCGGAAACAGTTAGAAAAATTAAATAATTATTTTATGGATGGCACGTACCAAGCCTGTCCTGTCCCTTTTCGTCAGATTTTTATAATTTATGGAGATGTCGGCAGTGACTCTGATAGTACGAACATATTTCCATTGGTTTATGTATTCATGTCTCATCAAACGTCGGAGGCTTATACAATCTTGTTCAATATAATTAAATCCCAGATACCAACTTGGCACCCCAAAACTGTAACTACTGACTTTGAGAAAGCCCTTATGCTCGCTTTATCAAAAATACCCTTTACTCGTGTGGAGATGAGTGGTTGCCATTACCATTTTTGTATTGCAATTATTCGCAAAGCTAAGGCTTTAGGCATTAAGAAAACGAAACATAAATAGAAGGATCGTTACTCTTTGCACTAAACTTCCCCTACTCCCTGAAAATTGTATAGAAGAGGGCTGGAATTATATTAAGAAAGAAATTATGCCTGACAACGATTTAAATAAATTCGTTCATTATTTCGAAAATATTTGGATGAAAGATGAATATTATAAAATCTGGTGTGTGTATGGACTGCGTCATCGCACCAATAATGCCGCGGAAGGTTGGAACCACAATCTAAATACTAACATAAATAAAAATGAGGTGCAATTTTCGCAAATTTTGCATATCTTACAACAGGAATCATCAATCACTTCCTTAAATTGTGTGTAATCGACTGGAAAGATTTAACAAGTCATCGTGCAAACGACGTAAAAGCAGTATTGAAAGTGACAATTGCATTTTGTTTGCTCAGATGCAACTTGTAAATGGGGATATCAATGTTGGCCATTTTCTAGATAAACTACGTTAATAAATGTATTTTATTAGAACTACCTATTGCGTTTAAATTATTTCTATTTATAGATGAATATTATGGCAAGATAAAAAAAGATTTTTATCTAATTATAGGTAAAAAGGTTTGTTAAATTCTGACTTCTCATTTACCAGTTATTGTAAAAGTGGTTTGTATTTAAAAATCAGGCCTTATGACGTCAGTTTCGTAGTTTATTCTCAGTAGATCCAATTTGTGACGCAATTTTTTTAAATAGATTTAATGAGAACAAAGATTCTTAATGGAACCAATATGGATCTAGTAATTTTGTAAGTAGATGCAATAGATCCAATTTGTGACGTTGTTTTTTAAAATAGATTTATTGGGAAAAAAAGTTCTCAATAGAACCAATTGGATCTTGATCGCTAGATCTACAGAGAGTAAACGGGATAAATACCGAGCAATGCTACTTGCTTTCATTTGTTTTTTATGAAATATAAAATCGTATAGCATAGCAACAGTGTAGTATCTAAAGCAACCTCACGACAATATTGTTGGAGGTTAGTAGTATATGAGGATGAAGATGAGGATTAATGAATGTATTACCGTGTCCCTCATTATCTGTGCGCGCCGAGTCGAGAGCGAGAGCGCGCTCCGCTTCCGACACGGAACAGGGCGCGGGGAGGGCGCAGCGAGGGCGCGGCGAGGGCGCGGTGAGGGCGCGGCGAGGGCTCGGCGCGGGCAGACCACAGTTGACTCTGTTTCAAAGAGGCTTTGCAAATATATACAGATTATACTTGTTTTTGATGTAATGACATTTACTACGTAAATAGGCCACTAAATTATTTATTTAGGAGACGCAGAGCTGTGCATTGGCTTGGGGGGTCCGGTCATTGGTAGTCGGGATCAAGGCGTATCCTTTCGAACGCTGCAATTCTATCAAACTTAAAAGGCAATAATGCATTTGGAATTACCTTATTCAATATACGAGTATGTATGTTTATTCTAAGTTAACTTGAAGCTACAAATTAGTACCTGTGTTAGTACGGTACTTAGTAAATATTGAATGAATAAGGTGACGGTCTCTTTGGGTGGTCCATTTGTTTCCACTCAATTATTGATTCCGTTCCACTATCGTATTAGGTTATAATGAAACGAGTTAAGTACAGTTAGATTAGCGCACGCCCAAAAAGTGTTAAAATAGGACCGAACAGTGAACGTGCTCAACTGATTATGTACGTAAAGTTCATTCAAATCCCTGCGCTGTTTAATCAACACATTTGGTATACTCGTATATTAATGTGATATGTGCTTTATCAATGTAATGATATTCAGCGATAAAACCGTCTGCATTGGAATGTAAAATTTTAAAATAATTTAAAGCTGTACAAAATAAATTGGCTGCAAAAAGAGCTCAACAAAAGTTTTAACGATGCAAAGTGGTAGGAAGCGGCGGCATGCGGCGGCATGCGGCGGCATGCGGCGGCATGCGGCGGCGACGAGCTCCGGCCTCATGGCAACTCCTTGTTGTTCTGTCATAGCATCGACCAAAAGGCCTCTAAGGCTGTGCGTGGGCGACATAACGAACGCTTTTGTTTTTATCTTGAGTTGGTTATTATCAACGTAACGCTTATAGATATAAAGTAAGGACAACTAGATCTTGGCCTATTTTATATTGTCCTTTAGTAGGTAGGTAAGTTAGGTCAGGTAATTTGTCATGCCAACGAATGTAATAAACAAAAACATAAAAAACCGATCTATTTTGTGTTATCGTAAACCTGCTTGTACCTGCACTTAATACTGGTACTGTGGAGCAGTTATACTTGCATGAGGTGCTTGCGATCGCAGCTCGCGTGCTCATTGTCTATGATGGAATGCCACTGAACTGTGTTTCACCTTGTACCTATTCCGTCGCATCGCAATGAACTTATACTTTCTTGTGAACTTTACTATTCATCGGAGTGTATTTAATTATGTAATGGCTTTAACTAGCATCTTTTATCTTGGATTATGTCGAATAAGTCGAATAAGTAATGCAAAGCATCTTTTATCTTGGATTATGTCGAATAAGTCGAAAAATAATGTCGAATAAGCAGCAAGTGATAGTGCGGCATTTTTAAGGAAGTCCATTACTCCAAACTTTTACTGAGTTCAGTATATAACAGAGAGTTAAAAGCTCGGAGTAATATATTTGCTTTGTTTCATAAAAAATATAAATCATATCCTAAATCACTTGTCCGCGGTATAAAATAGGAGGTCGATCGCTGCGCCTACCATCTCAGCCCGTAATAAACTTTTATGAAACTTATATTAGCCATAATATTTAATGCGAGAGCGTTACACCTCCGCTATCAGGGGGCGATAACATTTGGCGGTTATAAACAATACGATGTAGGGCTGATTGGCAAGTTACATCATTTTCCCGAGCTTTTATAGACAACGAAGATATTAAATACCATATGAGTGTTTTACAGTGAATATATCCTGATATTAAATGTACGACAGTCTTTAGGTGCGAGTCACATTTGAAGATTTCATGGACTGACTAGCGAGTCATTTTCGTTTAAAGATTTTATCTTACACGAGTGACGAGTACATACATATATATATCTCGTCTTTACAAGAAGTACCTAATAACAAAAAAGACTACGATGAATAAAAGTAACTCGTTTTCCGATAAAATGTATCCACAATCCACGCTTCTTTTCGCATTTTTATTATTTCAAGGATATTTGCCAAGGATCCCATTTACCTGATAAATAAAATATTCTATTAAATATTTACTTTTCTTTATTCGTTGATGAATAAAGGATACATTTTCAGAATACATTTCTGTTATCAAATCTTTTATGATGTGTTATAAAGTTTTCCGAGATTTATTGAAAATCAACTTCGTAAGTTATGCGGAGAATTCATCCGTAAAAATGTTCATGATAAGGTTAACTTAATTATTTATTATACCGTGAATATAGAAACTTTGCCCGATTTTAAAGCTCTTTTAACCTTTAGTTGTTTCTACATTGCAAGCCGCCGCCGTCGCGTCGCCGCCGCGCCGCCGCCACGCCCCCGCCGCGCCGCTATCACACCGCGCTGGTGGAGACACAACTAAAGGAAAAGACGAGAGCGCAATAATATCGCTTGCTTCGAAATTTATTCGATAACTTTATAACGTTCCAGAACGTTTTTAGAGTTGGAGTAGGTACGAATATAAGTTTGTTTGCTGCGCTTCGGAAAGCACTCGGCTAGCAGCCAGTAAATCGTCGAAGTAGCCGCGCCGCCGCCGTGCCGAAGCCGCAGCACAAGTTTTGATTAGCTCCACAACTAGTGGTATTGTTTATATTCATGCGCAGTTAAATAGGTGCTTTTATTGTTTTGTTCAGATATGAAAGTGTAAGCGTCTAATGAAAACTAGCACACCAGCATACATTTAAGTACAATAATTTATTTTCAAAACAAGCTACAGAAGCAAATATAGAACGGTACAGATGTTGTTTCATAGTTGTTTGATTTACCCGTGGCATTGCCGATTCAGCCGAGAAGGTTTGATATATGTGTCTATGTATAATGTAGACAGGAACGAAACTATAACCTATTCCGAGTTTACCGAGTCGCGGTCTCCACTCAAGAAAATGTTTATCCCAGCGGTTATTGGTTCTTCGCGAAATATGGCCGGCCCACTGCCACTTCAGTTTGTTTGATAACTTTAGTTCTCTGTCGGATGTATTCTTTACGAATCCTATCCTTCAGAGAAACTCCGAGCATAGTTCTTTCCTTAGCTCGCTGAGCGACTTTGAACTGGTGAACCAACCCTATCGTGAGTGTCCACGTCTCAGCTCCGTAGGTCATGACTGGTAGGACGCACTGATTAAAAACTTTCGTTTTCAAACATTGCGGTATAATTGACGAGACGACTCGATGTAGTTTTCCAAACGCTGCCCAGCATAGCTGGATCCTCCTCTTGGCTTCCTTCTCGAAATAGTTTTTACCCAACTGCAAAATCTGCCCGAGGTAAGTGTCTCAGAAATAATTTCGAGAAGGTGGCTACGTACGATCACCGGTCTTGGATCAATGTGGCCATTGATCATTGGGAGGCTAAAGCTAGACTGTCCAGCATCTGGTTTAGGTCCTTTAACGACTTCGCCATTGACTAAAATGGCACAGCACCTTAAGGTTATAAGTTAACAACACACATGTAAATCGGTATTATCATTAATACAGTAAGCTCTACTCTGCTCAAGCCGCTATGAGTTTTTCAGAGAACCCCTCTCGCGCCCGTCTCCCACCCGTGCGTGCGCCACCACCTGCAGTCTGAGTCTTTGTGTGTGTGTGTGCGTGTGCTTGTGTGTGTTTACGAGCGCTAAAAATTATTAGAAAGAAAATAATTGAAACAACAATAACATGGTCTAGGTCTGCCTGCGCCCCGTTCGCATGCTAATCCACATCCGATACTGCGAGCTTACTGTCCGCCGCATTGATACGCGATCGATTGCTGTTCATATTCTAATTGCTATCAATATGATGTTCTGTAAAGAAATGGCTAAGTGACGACAAGTACGCTCGCTGTTATATTATTATTCTCTTTAGTTATTTGTGCTATTTGTAGTGCAAATTATCTTATTTGGTCAAAAACAATAACGACAGCAAATTCATTGACTGAATCGGCTCGATATACAATTTGAGTATTGTAGTTCGATTCCATTTATGTTTCAATATTTAGTTTCGGCCTCCAGTTTCATATAAAGTTCAATACATCCAATGCTCTTTGAAATTATTACATTTCAATATAACGAGTAACCGAGAGGCATGGTCGTAGGGAGGTACGGGCAGGGGGGGGGGGCCGCTGCCCCCCCCCTAGAGGATACAGTCTTAATTTTAAATACGTACCTACGTAAATAGCCAAGCCTATTAATAAACAAAACTTCATTGACAGGTCAATTTTATACAATCGTACTATGTTTGCATCTAAATCTATTGAAGCAGTGGTTTGAAGACCATAATTTGCCAGCATTCGGTTTAATGTCTCTACATCCTATCTCAATGGTAGATATGTCGATAATTGATTTTAAAGAAAGATCATAAAGTTTCTGCCTTGTAAAATATTTATCAAGAACCCGAACTTTGGTATAAAAATACTCGGATATGTACGTGTCTCGCAGCGCCTGAAATGGTTGGTTAAAAACTCAAGGGTCTTTTAAAAACTCTTTTCATATTTTTTTCATCAAAATTCGTTCTTCACTGCAACAGCGCGCTGCACGTTGTTGGTTGCGGAGAAGGGTGCGCTCGCGCTCCGTGCCATTTGATTCTTATTGTGCATCTACATTATAAATTGTCGTGTGGTGCCGGCATAGAATTTCACCACCCCAACTCTTCCCGTGGGTGTCGTAAGAGGCGACTAAGGGAAACACACCGGGGGGCGGGCAGCAGCGCCTTCTGCAGAACAACTACACCGAACTGCGATCCCCAACCCGCATGCCCAGCGTGGGGATTATGGGCAATAACCCCCACATAATGATGCCATCTATGGCGCTCATTAGGGGAGGCCTATGTCCAGCAGTGGACTATTATAGGCTGGTGATGTTGTTCTCGTTTCTCGTGCAGCATGGACTTAGTAGGTATTCTTAGTTTTTTTTCCGGCTGCCCCCCCCCCCCCCCCCCCCCCCTGAACAGAATCCTGGCTACGCCCTTGCCGAGAGGGGTGGGGAGGTTTTCCGAACAGCCATCATATCATTTTCCATCGATTAAAATTTTATGTCAGCATTACATATAAACGTTAGATCCGTGTAGTCATTTTATTTTTATGGAGTTTCTACTGGGCAACTATACACTTGGAACAGTTTCTGTGTTCTAATAATAATATTAGCTAACGACAAATTAATTAATATTCCCAAACAAAAGCTCGCATTTATGTGCCCGCTCTCCAACAATACGTATTGTGTTTAAAAAGAAAATTCAAGAGAACAACGTCTGTAACGACGTCGCATCGTTTGTGCACTCTTTATGCTAGATAAAACACATAAAATGGGCAATTAACTAGCCTAATTGGTCCGTATTGCCGCAAGGCGGGCGAGGCGGGGCGAGGCCGGCTGCGGCCGCCTGAGTTATGCCTTGGCCGCGCAGCCAAGGGCCCTCGGCCGCACGGGACGCCGCGCCGTGCCTCATGAAGATAGCGCAGTTAATGGCTCCACACCGACTGTTCACATAAAGATCTACATATGATAGTAGTCAGCAACTAAATCAATAATATGATAGACAATCCACACAGCATCATCTAGCCAAGCAGTTTATCTAGCTAAGCAGAGCTTGTGTTTTGGGTGATATACTTAATTACTTTTTTCGGGATAAAACGTTTACTGATAAGGAAAAATACTGTTATGTAGTTACCAAATTCGAACTAGTATTTACAATTGAAACAATTGAGCTAACTGCAGCCTGTTGCAAACGAACACATAATACAGGTAGTTTAACTGATCCATATCAATACCAGTCGGTGGTGTACCCAAGACGCTGCGCTGGCTGCATTGCCTCGCTGTATGGCAATGCTGATGCGCTGCGCCGATACTGAGCAGCTCGCGGGTCACACGTCGCAATAATAACATAAATTTATTTTAATTGTATACATACATTTACTTACGGATATATAACCATTAGGATTTGCAACTAATAGATAAGTACCAATATCGTATAATTAATGAATAAAAGCTAAGCTAATAAAGTTGTACCTATTGGTTGGTGGCCACAATCGCCATCTATGACATTAATTTATTTCTGTTTTAGCTCCTATAATAATTTTGAATATTTTTCCCTTCACAGAGCTATTTACCTAAAAAGTAAACGAAACACAATAGTTTTCATGGAATGCATCCATGATCGCATCTCAAGCAACACGTCGAGAGTGAAATGTTTGCAATCGACGAATAAAATACTTCCCGACCAGAGTAAACACTCCGTACGTCAGGACTCCGCGGAGATATAGACACGCGGAGATAATATCTAATATTAAAGTGCTATGAGTACTTCAGACCATACAGGACTCCCAGACACGTTAGAAATACAAATCACATAAGACAACTAGAGGGTATATTCACAGTATACATATGGACCAGTATCGAAACTAAGCCTAGTTGAAGAAATAAATACCTACGCTCCATTATAGCACTAGGGTTGTAACTTTACGGCGGCGCGCAGGTGGCGCGTGGGCAACGCTCATGAGCGGCTGCAAACCGTACCGTGTTTCAATCCGAAAATGCATGTCATTTCTACCTAGCAATTAAAAAAACATTTCTTAATATGTCAATCTTAATTATTACAAATGACTCACATAAAAGTGCTTGCGTCTACTACGACACATCGGAATTCTTTATAGGAATTTTTGTATAAAATATTCTCATTCTAGCTATACAACCTGAAAGACGGCGGTTTAAACGCCGTCATTCAAATAAATTCGTCGTTTCAAATAAATTCAAGAATTACACGGACTCATTATTCGATAACAATAATATTATTAGTACATTTTTCTTATATTAATCAGCAGGATGTTTAAAATACGAAAGCTCCGGTTTCGATGAAACCGAGTTCACACAGCTGTATAGAACGCAATATTATCGAGCATTTTTCAAAAAACTAAATTACGCATGAACGCTCGTCACGACGCAACAACCGCTACTGACAGCACTGCGAAAACCCCTTAGAGCTCTCGTAAATGCGCATGCTTGTGCGAGTTTCGAGCGTTTGTAGGTAGTTTCCACACTGTCTATATGTACACTGTGGTATATTTGCCCGAGCTGCAAGCAGCTCGGGGGTTGTGCTTCGCCTTAGGCGGCCTTATCGCATTGGAGTTTTTACTTATCATAACCTAAAACGTCTTTGATTTGATGGAAATCGATATCAATGTGTAAAATCTGCGATAGTAAACTGTCAGCCATCTTGGATTTGAAAATGGACATCTTTTTTGTAATCGACGTGTTTGATTTAGTCGAAAACGATACCCATATCCGCCGTGTGGTGCCGGAATAGAATTTCACCACCCCAACTCTTCCCGTGGGTGTCGTAAGAGGCGACTAAGGGAAACACACCGGGGGGCGGGCAGCAGCGCCCTCTGCAGAATAACTCCATCGAACTGCGATCCCCAACCCGCATGCCCAGCGTGGGGATTATGGGCAATAACCCCCAAATGATAATGCCATCTGTGGCGCTCATTAGGGGAGGCCTATGTCCAGCAGTGGACTATTATAGGCTGGTGATGTTGATGTTGATGTTGATACCCATATAAGTGGGTGTTAGGTCACACAGCAAGGCTCGCTTCGCTCGCCTTGCAGTGTGACAGTTGTTGGATTGCGGTTCGCTTCGCTCACCGCAATCCGACCCTCCTCATGGGGAGTCGCCTTTTTCTCCTCTACATGACTGTGAAAAAAAAATTCTTCTAGGTCGATCCGTTTGGGAGATACAAAAAGGGGGGGTTGAAAATGTGGGTGGAGGGAGGGATGATTTTTTTTATTTTTCAACACAAGAAGGAACCCTCTATACGAACCCGCAAAAGGGGGGTCTGGGGGCAAAGGGGGGGGGAAATTTTACCTGCCTTTGAACCATTTGACCCCCTCTATACAACCCCACAAAAAAGAACATTCAGTATGGCTCTGTTGGGTAGCCCCCCTAAAGGGGGGGGGGGGGAGAAGGGGGGACAAATTTGGAAAAGTCGGAATTTTCCCTAGGTCCCCTCGATACCCTCTATACGATTCCGTAAAAAAAACCATACCTCCCCCTCCACCATAATGGAGAACAATTATGTCAATCAGTGAGTGAGTGAGTGAGTGAGTGGTAGTTAAGCTTTATTATAATTTGATTGTATTGTTCTCTTCAATCTTTCTAAGGTAAAGAAGCGAAATCGAACCATTAGAACTTAGAGGGCTCTGGGACACGTCACCAAATACAACTTACGTATATATATTGTATATATTTTTAAGTTAAGTAAAGAAGCGAACATTAGACATTTTTTAGGTTGTAAGTTTGTTGTGTTAACTTTTCATCGTCTAAACAATCTGATATCAAGTAAGCTTTTTTGTAAAGAATGTTTTATACAATCTGTTTTAATTGAAATGGATTTAATATATTTATAGATTATTTTGCAACTCACTTGGAGTATTTTTTTGGTTTCACCTTGTTGGCTTTATAGTTTTAGGGTTGAAACAAAAGTCGTCCCAAATTTGTTAATCGTCTATCTAGATACTCGTAATTATATATTTAAAAGGCTTGACATGAATCTATGGGCAACTCACTTGGAGTTTGCGTATACCCTTTAAAAGATAAAAAACACACATCTCAACTTGTGTAGCCTAGTAATAGTGCCTAGTGGGCTCAGCGAAAATAATCTATAAGTAGGTTTCCTTGTCGTTTTAGTTTTAATTTTAATATGTCGTAAAGTGTGGGTTTATGAGCGACGGCAGAACGGGAGTCCGGGTGTATGAAGGCCACTGGACGCGAGGAGTGGGCAGGCTCGGCGCGGCCTTCGGGACGGATGCGGGACGGGACTCATTCACGAACATGCTCCTTTCTTCGTGCTCAGCTATCGCCTTCTAAAACCTTCTCTGGAAGTCAGCATCAATACTCAATATTTATTGCGTTTATTTATTTATGGGTGTTATATAGATAGGTTATATATATAGGGTCTGAAACCTAATTTACTTTGTTTACAAGTTATATGTATATTTCAAGATATCACTTTACTCAAGGTTTTTATTTGATTTAGTCGTTTTTGCGAAGGTGTACACAATCACTAAGGTTGAATAATTAAACATAAGGACAAATGTTGAGCGTAAAATAAAATAAATTAAAAATCGAAGAATAATAAAATATGTTTTTCAAAATATTCATCTAGATTGTAAAAACATTGTTTTCATAAAAATGCTTAAACTGGTATTTATTAACGTCTCTTATATCTTGGTAGACTATTGAAGACGCACATGGCATGGGGGCCTGAATGAACCGTCGAGAGCGGGTATTGTATCGGGATATTGATTTAGATTCGGTGTTCATAGGTATTGTGGGCGAGAATGGGTATTGGAGGAGTCGAAGTCAAGACGAATCTCGTTGATTTCGAAACGATATTAAACTCTTAATTGAAGGTGTAAGCAAACGTAAAGTTATAATTTTTGAACGCCGCAGCCACAGAATCCGCCAAGTTACGTTTTAAACGAACCTAAATCTGAGGTAGGTAATTAATTGAATAACAGCCACGTAACAAAGTTGTATCACTAATTACTACCTCGGTACCGTTTCATTTAACTCTACAATTTAATAATGACTAAGGGCCTCAGGCTTTAATTTGGATTAGGTAATTACATTAAATACGAAGTTATTTCTGGATTTAATTAGAACATATCTACTGAGTTCAGTTATTGAGCTGCGCCAGCCGCCGAGCGCTCGTCTTGAGTCGACTCAGATCTGAGCTCTGCTACTGCTAATAAATTAAAAGGAATTTGTGAAGCTGCTATCTGAGAGTCCACTCGCGCGACGAGGTGCTATCTGCGCCCGCCCACCTGCGCCCGCCGGTGGGCGGGCGCAGGTGGGCGGGCGGCTGCGCTCGGCCAGCGCCGCCGCTCTCTTTGTGCCCTGCCTAATACGGTTTACCCACAAATTAGGACGCCACACTAGTTAGCACAGAAATGCACTTAGGTCTACTTTCTATGGTAATGTCTTCCTGTATACGTACACACCGACACGGTTCTCTGAGTACCTACATCTCAACACGTTATTCTGTATGATAAGTGTGCAATACGTAAATCCTTCACGAAGTCAAAAGATTAGCTCACTTCTTCTGCCAAGTTACTTACTGGTCGAATACCTAAATGTAAATTTTGTTTTTAATTTTGCCCTTACTTTGCTTCTAAAACCTAGATGTCACCGTTTTGTTTTCCATATAGTAGGAGTGGACAGGGCACAGAGGCACCGTGTGATTAGTGCGAGCGCCTGAATGCGTCCCTGCGTCCGGTAATTGGCCATCAACCGCGGCCGATACGTGGCCGCGCTATCAAAGGAAATTAATTCTGGATTTCCTGTGAAAATGCCGCCTGCTGTTCCATGAGAGACATTTTTAAGTTTGGCAGGTTTAAATTATGCCATAGAAATAAAAATTAAAGTGCTTTATTTCCTTTAAACCTCACATGACATAATACAAATTGCATAAGTTACCTATACTGAGAAATAAAGTAAACACTTCGATTAATTGTTCAAGAAGCGAACAAGAAACATTTACCGAGTTCGATTGTTAGTTTGCCTATCATCAATATAATCTGATATTATATAGTTAGCATTTTTGTAAAGAATGCATTTTATAGTTTCTTTGAATTATTTATAGGTCATTTTTGCAACAACTTTTTAATTTAGTTGTAGAAGTGGTATACATTGCCCCTATATATATAGATACAATCATCTTGTGTAGCCTGCTTTAGTCAAGAAAGCGAGATTATTCTTATTTCTACTGTTTAAACTATGTTTACCTATCGCATTTTTTGGGAACTTATTGATATTTATATGAGTGTAAAACAAAGTTTCATAAATATATTGACATGGTACTGTCACTATAAAGGAAGGATCTCGGCGACCGAGCATAGCCCGGTTTTTTTTTAACACAAATTAACTTAATAAACAAAAATTTTCTTTGAAGTCCATAATGAGCAGTTGCTGAGGTACGTAAAATACTCCTGCTTACCTACATAATATAAAGATAGCTATTATCTATCTATGCGCAAGAATTGCTCGTACAAAGGAAATAATGTCAGGTCTGTTCATCGATATTGCATTACGAGTACATCTGAACAGAACATTCAGTTCGTACACCTAGAGTAATAGTGACCTTACACATTGTACGTTGTATATCCGGGCCCAAAAAAGGAAACAACATTAAAGTCTATGTTAAAATAGTTGATGTAAAAATCGATGAGAATACATAAGAATCCAGACAAACTAGATTGTTCCCTGATGATGTACATCATACATCACCTTGTACTTCGTACATCCTTCTCATTAGAGAAAAGACACAAGTATCTGTTAAAACATGAACGAACTATGTAACCATTCTAAAGTGAACAAATGCAAATGAAAAGAAAATGAATGTAAAATATTCAAACTGTGTGAGACATAGAGACCTCAATGTCCTATGTTTTATTCTATTGGCACTCCATAAATAGGAATATTATTAAAACCTGTTTTTATAGCGCGTTTTTTATGTCTTGTAATTCGGTATTGTCGTGATTTGATAAAAATGAAACCCTTGATGAATCTTGTTTTAAAAAAGCTTGTCATTAGTCATTCATCAGCTCTACGAACGATCGAATGTTCCCTGAAACCACATGACGTGTCGAATGTAGGCAGATTATTATTCCATCAATCGCCCAACAATTAGGTGTGGGATTGCAGATCACGTGGCAGCGCCGCCGCGCCGTCGCCACGCCGACGCCACGCCGACGCCACGCCGCTGTGATAGTGCGGGCCACTGCTGCGTACACATCAGCGTCGAGTGCTGTAGTGGTTGTCATCAGTTATACACCGTTGGATTACTAATGATATAATTATGGTTGTTCTGTACTTGTAATATTAATAAGTATAGAGGTATAAAGTAACAAGCGGTTTTCTGGAGACAACGCCCAGCCGTACCACTGAAGGTAGAAATTTGGAGGAAAAGGTTGTATAGAAATACAGAAATACAGAAATACACTTTATTGATAAAATTAATTTACATGTCATTTTTTCATAAGAATAGGTAATATATCGCTGGTTAAATGCCAAAGGGCCACAAGGCGAAAAAGGTAAATTTTACAGGAGAGCTCATCAAAGATTTCATCGTGATATTTTTAATTTTTTTTTAAATCTATACGTGCTACATTTATGAATCATATATCATTCGATGCGTATTTTAAAGCTTTATCTATTTATTAGTTAGGAAGTGCAGCAGCTTGCACCTAAAAGAGTAAAATATCACATGAGTCCCTTTTGCTTATAAAAATGGCCGTTGAATTTGTGAATAAATTCAATAAAACGTCACATAATCGAAAAATAAGTAACATTTATTTAACGTTTTTCTCTGAAAAACGATGACAGGCAACAATTAAGTTATATTAGGAATAAAATTACAATAAAACAACATCTTGAGGCACATAAAAAATAAAATACTTCAAAAATGAAAACTCTGAAGCTAAATTATGTAGATTATTGTTATTATTAAATATCTGTCTTGTGTTGCTAAGGTAGTATCACAATTTTAATGGCATTTTAATCTAAAGTATACTGACTGAATATAGCTGTGTAACAAGCAATATTCAGTCTTCAGTCAATCAGCATAAAAGACCTGTGAAAAATGAGTTTTGTACTCAAAAACCCTCACTTAACTTACTAAATAGTAAATATTTTTTAAATACACTGAACTAGTAAAAATTAAACAAGATAAAAAGATTAAAGTTAAATATTACATCATAAATAATGAAAATTAAATATCAGGTAAGCAGAAATGAAAAAAAGTGGCGGGGGGCTGTGTCCATGCTTTAATATTTGCACTGCCTAGCTTGCTTTCTTACCTAGTCAACTAGATCAGCCGCTTGCATATTATAGATACAGACCTGCCTTACTTCTTACCTCTTCAAGTTATGTAAGGTGCGAATGGCCCCAGGGGAGATTAGCGCAATAGTCACCGATCCCTAGGGCAAGCCTGGTGGGGCATTTTTAACGTGGTTGTCCCAAGATATTGGTCTAATTCTCTAAGAAATAGACGTTACCACAAACGAACACTGCCGGAGATTTTGAGGTCGACGATCGAACGTCGGCCTTCTGCCATTGCCGGTGAGAGGGCGGTCGATGGGGTCTGCAGCCGGCGGTGCACGCCTTACCTCGGCGGTGTTGGTCAACGCCGAGTATAGTGGTGCCGTTGAGGCTCGTGGGCAACGCGATCACCCGTTCTATATCGGACCGGCAACCCTGGTGTATACATCAATTACACCCCGCCCCCTGGTTGGACTCCGTGGTGGGTGGGGGGACCGGGAAGATGAAGAAATATCCATTTAACTATGCAGACTGATAAGAAAAATGACAACTTTGCGCCCTCAGCAGGGGAGACAGTAGAAGCCCATGGCCGCGAACCTTATGGCCTCGAAGGCTTCTACTGTCTCCTTTATAGGTTGCGGAGGAAAGTACTGCTGGCTGGAAGATCGTCAGATCCAATGCCAAAAAACTAAACAAGGCAGGGAAAGAGGCAAGGCCAGTGGCTGGTCCCTCGACTACCACTACTTGAGCCTACGATAGGGCTAACGCCCCAATAGGTAAGAATGCCCGATGTAAGCAGAGGAGACTGAGATAGAGGCGTGAACAACAGGCGGCTTCAGGTTCTGAAGACACTGTTCAAAATGCTGACAGTCCCAGCTTCTACAAGCAACAAGCTAAGTAACTAGCAACTAAGTAGCTAGCACAACCATACATACTTAAGCACTCCCGCAGTGCGCGGATTAGCTACGCACGCAAACGTACCTACTGCGCGCGAGTGATGCATGCTGTATGCTTGCGTAGGTACTTATTTCCCGCAATGATACGTTATAAAAAATGTTTAGGGTATAATTAAAATTAGTGGCTTAAAAAAACCTACAATACAACACAACATTCACAAACATCGATACAGCCACAAAAGAAAGATGTCTAATTTCTATTAATAAATTCAGCTTTTTCTTGTTTACAAAACAGACGCATCAAAAGTACTGCACTTTTATTTAAAAAATAATAATACAAATCTCATAGTATTTAAATACAAAGTGGACTTATTCTTGAATATGGCACTTTGGCAGAAAAAAATATTTTGTACTCACGTGATATTTTATATTCCACACGGCCGCTTTCCAGAATATGGCACTTTAGTCTATAAATTACTTGCAGTTACGCCGAAAGCGAGGATTTAAACGAAAAGATGGCCGTTTGGCTCGGAAGTTGTTCACCAAAGTCTCGGAATGCGAAAGGGGCGTATATCTGGTTTGTCCATTTTTAACGCTAGAATCACGGGTGTCTTTTTCGAATATAAAAATTTCGGCGCTTCTGATCCAATATTTGCAATAAAAAGAGTTTTACTTTTTTTTGCATTGTGGCCCTTTGGCATTTAATCAGCGATATATTAATACAAATTGTATTTTATCATTACATAATGAAATAAAATTTTAACATAGGTACACAAAAAAATAAATTAATAGGTTGACATAAAACCATTACCTAGCTAGGGAAATGTAGTCATATTTAATTTACTTTTCTAGTAGTTCGTTCACTGAGTAAAAATTCTGCTCGATAAGCCAACGTTTCAGCCTGACTTTGAAGCAATGTAGATTGCCATCAGCTGTGACGGAGTCTGGTAATTTATTGTACACTGCCGTACCCATAACATGCGTTAACTTTGAGGACTTAGTGAGGGAGCGGGCGATAGTAGCGAGCTTGCCCGCGTTCCGCGTCCCGTACGAGTGGGTGTCGCCGTTCTTCTTGAACTCGTCCAGGTTCGAGCGAACATACACCGCCACTTGCATAATTACAATGCATGGCAGCGTAAGTATCGCTAGTTCTTTGAAATATGGTCTAGCGGAGACGTCACGTCGGATGTTAACCAAGGTGCGTATGGCTCGTTTCTGCATACGGAAGGCGCGCTCCCAGTCGGCAGCCCGTCCCCATAGCTCAGCACCATACTGTAACACCGAGTGGACAGTTGCGAAATAGCAGCTTCGTGCCACCTCCGCCGGAACCACGCGAGCCACCCGTCGGAGCGCAAAACAGGCACTGCCCATCTTTCCGCATAGCTTACTTATATGACTCTCCCAGGTGAGCGCTTGGTCAATTTCGAAGCCAAGAAAAGTAGTGGAAGCGGATTGTCTGATGACAGTTCCATTTACGCTTACAACAAGTTGTTTCGCCGGTCTCCCAGACAGGCGAAAATGTAAATAGTGCGTCTTATTCAAGTTCAGTCCCAGTCCGTTCAGCCTGAACCATCCAGAGAGTTGGCTGGCCGTCTCGTTCAGCCTCTCCTCTAGCGCGTCTACGGTCTTCGCAGTGACGACCGCGGCTACATCATCAGCGTACATAAATGTCTCCGCGGAGGTCACCGCCTCGGGCAGATCGTTCAGGAGGAGGGAGAACATGATGTTCGAGACTGAGGATCCCTGCGCTACCCCCATGGTAGGAGAGAGAGGCTCTGACCGTTCATTACCTCCGGCGACTATCTGCAAACGATCACGCATCATATCCGTAAGTACGGCGTATGATGCCCCCTCGATCCCATAGTGGCTCATCTTACAGGCAAGTACGGCATGGCTGGCCACGTCAAATGCTTTGGACAGGTCGCAGCACAACACGGCCACCTGCAGCTTCTGCTCGCGCGCGGCCAGCACGCGCCGCACCACCTCGCGCGTCAGCGACGTCGTGGAGTAGCCGGCGCGGTACGCGTACTGTCGGCCCGACAGGGCGCCCGTCTCCAGCAGGTACTCCACGAGCCGACTGCTCAGCCCATTCTCAAAAATCTTCGCTACAGCTGGTATGATCGAGACCGGCCTGTAGCTATCCATGTGCTCGCGCCTACCTTTACCTTTATAGATGGGAGCCACCTTGCTCACTTTTAGTGTCTGCGGGTAAGTACCTTCTTCGAGGCAAGTATTAAATAGATGAGCCAGTATCGGGGCCAGCGGCACTATTACCACCCTAAGGAGGTCCATGGAGATCCCGTAGATATCCCTGGGACCGCTTGGGCGGTATGCGCCTAGTCACGATACCGGCCACCTCTTCAGCACTGAACAGGCGCAGCAACAGGCGGGCGCCAGCATGCGGCCGCGCCGCCGCCAGCACGCGGGAGGCCCCCGCTACGTCGGCGACGGGAGCGCCGCACGCTGCCGCCGCATGCAGGAACCTGTGATTTATAGCGTCTACGGCTTGTTTTGGTGTTGGAAACCTGGCTCCCATATCATCCCTCAGAATGGAAGAGAAGTCTAGCGGAATGGAGTTGTCTTTCCCTCTTTCTTTGTTCACTATCTTCCACATTACCTTGGGACTGATTTTTACTGCTTTTAATTAATTGTGAGTAATGGTCAACTTTAGTATTTTTAATAAGAATGTCAAGTTTGCAATTTAAATTAGAAATAAATATAGAAATTGTATCGTCAAAAAGAATTGAATAATTAAAATTTTGCATGTCAATGATAAGAGATTTTAAGTTCATTATATCAGAAGTCAACCACGATGAGTCACGTTTTTTGTTGTTAACCCGCTTCATAGGGAAGCAGATATCCAACTTACCGCTCATTATATTAGTTAAGGCCGTAGCCAGCCTGTCAGCTGTATTATAATTCTCAAGAGTTAAGCTCCAATCAACACTCTCTATTGCACATAAGAAATTATGGTAATTCATCCTCGACATGCTTCGGATGAGGCGAGTACGGGGCTCCATGAGCCGTCGAGTACACAGCATCTCAGCACGGACTGCTAGATGATCGCTCAAGTTAGTTACCACTGGTTCCGTTCTAATGGCGGCGGCCGCAGGTAAGTTTGCGTACAAGTGATCTAGACATGTTGAAGTGGTCGCCGTTATTCTAGTCGGGAAATCCACAAAGTTATAGTAAAAGGTACCTTTAATTTAACAACCTAATATATAACCAAAAGCTTTTGCTGAGAAGGAATTTTCATGAATCTTCTTAGCGAAAGATTGTGTAATAACTTCAACACCCCTGTGTTGAAGTTTTTTGGTGTTTTTAGTCACTCTGTCACCAGTCGTATATAAATAATCCTGGACTGAATTGGTTTGAGCATCTATAGTGGTATT